>JARJLF010000103.1:0-418659 GCA_029378395.1 Mycena leptocephala
GATCGAAATCATGGATCGGTCTGACTCAGTGTTCCTCCTCTGGAGGAGCAGCAGCCTCAGAATCAGTCATGAATCGGCTTCAGAATCGGTGCCTCCCCTGAACTCCCTTTCTTCCGACATGTATTATAGTTTTGTAACAATTTCTCACAAATTTCTGAGCCAAATTGTCTTACTTTGGTTGATTCGCCAAACATCTTTGAAACCTCTTCACGAATGCAGCGCTGGTTGTGTAACAATGTAAAAATGTAATATTTGGAAGAGTATTATCACCTTCCAAATATCCTTCTGGGCAGGCAAAACTTGATTCAATTGTACCACTTGCAAATATATTGATATATTAGGTTTGCATTCAAAGGAATCCAAGAATCCAGGGAAGAATCATAGCAAAATCGAACTTAGAATCGAAATTGAAACCGGTTTCAAATGGGGTCAGTCATACAAATCAGAACTTCAAGTTTCCTGCAAGTTACAACACCCAGTGGAAATTCTAAATACATCGACAAATGCATGGGGTAGGAGAAGAGCGAAAAATTACAGCCAATTGAACACCGTCATCCGGGAGATGAATGTCCATCCCTCAACATGGATAACGAAGATGAGTGAGGGCTGGCATAAATCCAAGTACTCAATGAAAGGCTTCTGCCTCCGTGGTTTTACAGTTGTGAAAGCAGAGGGCGTGTGTGACTCGGTAGATGATGGACCACTGAGATTTTGAGTTTCGCTGAGCAGAGAGAAATTTTCGCAGGCCATCGTTGTCCATTGATTTAGGGAATAAAACCTGGCGGAAGCAAGTTTTGAATGCGGCCAGATGGTCTAAAGGAAAAAACGGAACAGGGAGGAAGACAGTTCTGTCCACTGGGTGCAGGAGGCCATAATAATTTTGTACTTTCCTACAAGCTAAGAGCCTCGAGGATGATTGCCAGTGGGCCAGCTAGCAGCTCACCATTCGCTGACACGCTGTGAAAAGTACATGTATGCATCTGTTTCGAAGATTTCTCGCTCTAATTCGAGGGGAAAGATCGGCGAAGGTGAAAAGTAGATCTGGGATGATTGCCGCTCAGCCATCGAACCATCTCAATCTCTGACTAGCAGTCTGCAGATTGAGATGTTTAGGTTCTGCCTACATCAAATGTGGGCCTTGCACTGCCTTGCATTTACCAAATACCTCTCCTCGATGATCACCAAGGGGACCTACTATTTCTCCCGTGTAATGGGAAGAACTGAGAGTAACAGCCCTGTCTTGGCAACGATTCGAACATCCACTCCTCGTTACCGTACAATTGAGTAATAGTCATTGAATCAGGTAATATCTTGATGTAATAAATGCTTCTCCGCTGCTATTTGCTTCTCTTTTTATTGTGCATGAATCAGCCTCAAATAGGCAAAAAAAAGATTGCCTGCACATTCGGTTCCAATATTAGCTGTAAAGTAGGGATAATCAGACCAAATGGAGAGATAGGCAAGGTACATGAAAGAAGGCTGTGCATGGGGCAATCAGTAATATGCCGGTTGGTGTCAAGCGACAGACTCGGAATTCCAACATTTTCTTGACTGACCCATCTTTATTTGACAGGTTCAAACATCTATCAGCGGAGTTAAGGAGCTCCGGAAGGACACTAGGAGACACGTGAAAAACCAAGGAAAGTAGAGACAAATATCACAGCTTATGTGCGTTATGTGCGGGATATTTATGACCATTGAGGGGTAAATTCCCAATGACAGACATGATAAAAACTCTATGTCTCCCAAGACCCTTGATCCACCACCAAGATGCCCCCCAATCCACTGTCACTCAAATTCGACTCAACAACATTACAGCATTTTTGACCATCACTGCAAATACTCTGGAAATCCTTGCCAGCAGCCTGAAGAGCCCCTTCTTGGCAGCCATCTCTAACACAACTCAGTCTCTGTTGAAAAATATACAGGCACGTTACCACTGAATCTGCCACAACTGTGAAACTCAATCAAGGATGACAGACTGTTAGACAAAATAAGAATGACTGGAATGAATCATTGGAACAAACTTACGAGTTGCTGAATGTAATTCTGATGATTCACATCAATTCTGACACTGGAGCAGAATTGCCACCAAGTGTGTTGACTCACATTGGAAAGTTCACAGAGTATGTTGCTTGACTTGAAAAAAAAAAATCCATTGATACTGACCACTGCTGTCAGGACCCTCCACAAAATCCACACCTTTGTTGAAGCTCAACAGAAGGGCAGCATGCTCAAGAATTTCTTCCACCAAGGTGAGATTAATACCCTGCTCAAGGATTGCAACAGGGACTTGAGACCTTTCAGGTGTGGCATCTGTTTGGTAATTCAACCACTCACCGAGGGACCCAATACACAGGTCCCGATGGTCAATCACATGAAGGACCTTACACAAATGCAAAAAGATGCAGAAAGGCAACACAAAGAAGTGCTTGACATGATTGAAACTCTGTTGGATACAACCAGTTCAGATGGAGCATCCTCTGTATCAAAATTCCACTCCTCTGAGAGAATCAAGTAATAAATTTTGCACAGATCAGCAGGCCTTATTCAGGCTCTCATAACAGGCTAGTTTCCACTGGCTTTCAATGATATACCTTGTATCTGACATATATTCAAGCTCCAACTCAATCTCCATGTTGCCATCAGAACCCAAGATATTCCATGGACGAGACTCAGAACTTTCAGACATTCTTCACCTTTTCAGCCAAGGAACACCCAGGATTGCCATTTTGGGTGCTAGTGGAATGGGAAAGACAAATCTTGCAAGAGCCATCATCCATCATACAGAAATTACCGAGAGATATAATCAGCATAGGTTCTTTGTTGCTTGTGATTCTGCAGCAACCCAAGTAGAGCTTGCTGCTCTCATAGGAGCCGATGTTGGACTGAAGCCAGGAAGAGACCTTACTCGCCCAGTCATCCAATACTTCTCCAGCAGCTCAGAAAGTCTCCTGATTCTAGATAATCTTGAGACATTGTGGGAGCCAGCCGAGTCTCGAGGGAAAATAGAGGAATTTCTGTCACTGCTCACAGGTGTGGATCATCTTGCATTGTTGGTAGGTCTCCAAAGCTTTTTCACTGGTGCTTTGAACTCATGATGATTAGATCACAATGCGAGTATCAAGATCTGTAAATGCGCGGAGTGCACAATAACCTCAGTCTCCTGCTATGTGGGATCAAAGACTATATATTAAATACCTGTAAATGCGCGGAGTGCACAATAACTACAGAACAAGTAAAAGACATAAGAAAAGTGAGTAATGGACTCACCCTCAGTCTCCTGCTACGTGGGATCAAAGACTGAGGGCAATGAACAGGAGTGTATGGTTTATATATATCTACTGCTGTACCAGCTGACACATGTCAATCTTTATCACGGGCCGGAGGCCAGGGCGTTCCGGATAAGAATCATTTCCTGACACCCCCACTCGACCCAGGCCGTAGTCCCATTGAGAGACAGAACTTTGAATGCTTGTCGTGAGGTAGAGCTTTTGTGAAAATGTCTGCTACCATGTCCTCTGTTGGATACCAGAGTACGACACACTCGCCATGGCGAACCAAGTCATCTCGCACAAAGTGATATTTTCGTTGTATATGCTGGGTTCGTGCGCGATACTGTGGGTCCTGAGACAGGATAATTGCTGCTCGGTTGTTACATCGCAATTCGGTTGGGTCATTTTGTGGATGTCCAAGCTTGTCAAAGAAAGAGCGCAACTATGCCAAATGCTGCCCCGCATTTGCGAGTCCAATGTACTTGCTCTCTGTTGAGGATAAAGCCACCATGGACTGTCTGCAGCTAGACCAGCCAATGGCCCCTCGGCTTGCAATGAAGACATAACCTGAGGTTGAACAAGAGGTGTCTCGGTCTCCATTCCAGTTGGCATCACTATAGCCATAGAAGGTCATGTCCATACTCGGGTCAGCCCCATCATAGTGAAGAGCCCAATCCTGTGTGCCTTTGAGATATCGGAGCAGGTGCTTGGCAGCAGCCCAGTGAATCCCTTTGGGATTTGCACTAAACCATCCAGGAACACCGACAGTATGAGCAATATCTGGTCGAGTTCCAAGCATCGCATACATAGCAGATCCGATAATGCTCTGATATGAGATAATGGGACCACCTTCAACAAGAGCCATCTGAGTGATTGTCTCGTCGCTCTCAGGGTCAAAAGCACTGAGGTCAGTACCTGTTGCCATTGGTGTGAAAACAGGGTTGCAATTTGCCATTCCGTAGCGAGCAAGAACCTTGTCAATATATTGACGCTGGTTCAGAGCGATTGTGCGCTTTTTGCGGTCACAAACAATCTCAATACCAAGGAGATATTTAGCTGTGCCCAGGTCTCGCATTTTGAAGCTGGAGGAGAGCATTCCCTTTATTTTCTGGGAGAATTCCTTGGAAGAGGCAGCAAGAAGAAGATCATCGACATAGACTACGACAAAACATGTTTGATTGCCCTCTTTGTAGACATAGAGGCATGTTTCAGAATTGAGTCGATGAAACCCCAGTTTTAAAAGCTTAGAGTCAAGAGTTCGATTCCATGTTCTTCCTGCCTGCTTCAGACCATATAATGGTTGCTTTAGGTGCCAGCAAGTGCACAGATGATGCGAACAGACTCCAGGTTGGCAGTAGGAGCAAAAACCTCTTTATAGTCAATGGCCTTTTTTTTTTTTTTTTTGAATCCATGTTTTATATCCTTTGTGTCTAAGACATATGGTAGATATAAGACTAACTATTTTTGTGACTAAATCTATGTCCTATGTAAGTGTGTCATCGTGCTGTCTAGAAACTTTGCACGCCACGACGGGGCGACGTGCCAAGCGGAAATTCCGCGGCCTGGGCAAACCAGTAAAGAGATGTGGGGTCATGTAAAGTCGTGAGCGAGGAATGCATAGTGAGATAAAGAGACGGGGATGGGAAAAATAAAATAAAATAAAAATTGTATAGACAGAATCTGAAGGAAATCTACTTCTCGGGAGGTGGCTCTATTGGTTTGAAGTCTCCGAAGACTGAGTGGAAGCGTCGCGTGCGTTGGACGTAGGTGAATAAGGTGGGGAGGTGGGCAGGATCATTTAGCAGGTGTTTCGCGTACTGGTTCTTCGCGCTGTCAGCGTACATGGCCCGTCTGGCATTGTCATGCGCGGGGCAGAAGAAAAGGTAATGGGTGACGGTTTCGTTGGCCATCTCGCAGCACGGACAGTTGGGGGACGGGGATTTCTTCAGATGGTGTAAGTGCCTTGCCAGGGGGACGTGGTGGGAGCGAAGCTGGAATAGCAGGGAGGCGTGTTTCCGAGGGAGTGTGGCAGTAAGCTTCCTGAATCCAGCTGATGGTAGTTTGTCATCGACGTCTTTGATCCGCAGGTTCCTCGGTGATCTCTTGAACTCCTTCCTGGCCGTTTCCTGTATGAGTCGAGCGTGCGTCAGCACCAAGGCCGACTTACTGTAGGGCAAATTCTTCATGACTGTAGTCATGCCAAAAGAGCCTTCCAGTGCCGCACGCTTGGCCGCCTCGTCAGCCGCCTCGTTCCCAGGTATTTCGACGTGCCCAGGAGTCCAATCGAGCCGAAGCTTGAGGCGCGGGTGAGTGATTTTTGCCTCCCGCAACGTCTTGTGAAAATAATCCCAGATGTAACGTCCCACACCGGTCTTCGCGTCCGCCGTTGCACGTAATGCCGAAGTGTTGTCAATCCCCAGGGGGATGACACCACTGATCTCTTCGTCCCGTTCCTCAATCAGACACTCCAACGCCAGTATCTCGCCAATCCCTTCCGCTTCGTACACCCCGTACCTCCGCTCCGAACCCAGGCACACCCCCTTCTCCCTCTTCACCACCCCATCCACCATCAACACCGCGGCCGCGCCAACCTTGCTGTCGATGAGCGAGCCATCCGAGAACAGCCTCACCTGCGACGTCTCGGCCAGCGCCCACTCCTTGGCCTGCTCCTTCGACTCCGCTATGCGCACCTCCACCGGCGCCCCCCAACCCGCCTTCCTCCGCACCGGTCTGATCACCTCCACCCTCCCCTGCCGCACGTCCTTGTATGCCGTCATCAAGTAGTGCAGGGGGGAGGGGTGTTTCTTCACATGTCCATAACGTTTGACGTTGGCTATTTGCGCGTGGAGGGGGTGCGTCTTTGGTAGCGTCGCGTACCGTACAGCTGCCTTCTGGAGCAGTCGGTCTATGGTGAGGTGTATGGGGGGCAGATCTGCGTGCGCGTCCAGTAAGTTCCCCAGCAAAGTGGCCATACCTCCCAGTATTAATCTCGCCGCCTTCAGCTGAATGGAACCCAGTTTCTTTACCGCCGCCCGTCCATCGCCCCTCCTGTTTCGTCCTTTCTCGCCAGCACCAACCACACCTCCGCCCTGTACAACATCCTCGGCACGCAGATGGCCAGAAACAACCGCCGAACGTACGCCGGTCCCACTCCTCCTGTGACCCGCGCTATCCGTCGGAAGTTTACCAGCCATTGGTGTCCCTTCCCCACTGCAGCTGCGGCTTGTTCTTTGAACGTCAGGTTCTCGTCGAGCCACACTCCCACCAGCTTCACCACCTTGAGAGGTCTCACCATCACCCCGTTCAGTATCAGCCGTGGGCGCTCCTCCTTCTTCCACTCGAGCCGCCTCGTGAGCACGTTCCGTACTTGTCGCTTGCGCTGCGAGAAATGGCAAACTTGATCTTTTGCTGCTCTAAACATGCTGTTGTGCATCTTCGCCCACTCATCCAGGCCGCCTTCACCCTCCACGAAGTCTTTAATCCTCTTGGTGGTCTCCCGCAACGTCTCCCCTATCGCCAGAGCATGGTAGTCGTCAATGTAGATCCCCGAGTACACTTTGTCGTTCTCCTCATCCAGTCATGCCAGTGGAGCATTGAAGAACATATAGAGGTTGACGGATTGTGGGTTGCCTTGGTCCAGTCTGTCGACGATGGGGAAGGAGTCGGAGGTGTAGTCGTCGAAAACCAGCTGTGTTGTCCTACCCTCACAGCGGCGCATAATCCAGTCTGTGTGTTCCTTCGGCACCCCGGCCATCCGCATGTTGTGCACCACCCTCGACAGCATCGCGCTCGGGAATGCCCCCTTGATGTCCCGGAGCAGGAGCGTCGCGACCTTCCCACCCCGCCATGCATCCTTTACTTTCTTCACCAACCCCTGCACCATATCCACTCCCGTTCTCCCCGGCCTCCCCCCCCAGTGGTTGCTCGGTAGCATTTTGTAGTACTCCGCATTCGTCGCCAGCTGCAGATTTTTCCCTCCGTTCCGCAGGCGTGCGTGTCCGTGAGACAGAATCAGCGGGCGGTGCGCACCTACCGCCGTGTAATCGGGTTTCCCCGGTTTCCTGCCGACTATTGTCTCGGTGCGTTTCCAGTCGGCCGGCTCGTGCTGATAGACGTCTAATGCGCGGAATATCTTCTGTAGCCGTGGAACCAGAAGCGCCGCGTTGTACTTGTAAACACAATTCGGGAAGGTTTTGCTGCGGGTAGCCTTCCACGGCTTCATCTTCTCGATGACCTGATGTAGCTGCGTCTCGGAGAGCGACTCATAGTCGTAGAGAGGCTCCGGATAGATGGTGTCCGCCGGCGGGTCCGTAGCGTCTGGTCCTCGTGCAGGATAAAATTCCTCCACCATCCACTCGCTCTTCCGCCTGTTCGTCGATACCATCTCCTCCCTGCCCCCTCTCGTCCTCCTCAGATCCGGCACCCTCGTCCGCCCCCCATCTGATCCTCCGCTCTGCATCATCTTCCCCACCGTGAAAACATCGCTCTCGTCCACACCCTCCAGCCACTCTAGCCAGCATCCATCCCTCGCCCTCTTAAGCATTGCAGAGAAGTCGTTGCGCGCACGTCGAAACTCCTCGTGGATTGGGGCGGCCGGGACATCGCGCTGCCTGTAGGATTTGCGAGCAAGTTTCTCCTTCGCCTTCTTGGCCTCGGCGAGCTCGCCCGTCCACCAACGCTTGGAATGCAGGCTGACCTTGCTGACCGAGACGTGCTCCGCGACGCACCTCCACAACGCTGCGTCCAATGCTGTGATCGCCGTCTCTACCTCCTCAACCCCTGCGTAACCGTCCGCCTCCTCCACCGTTGCCAGTTCTTCCGCCAACTTCTTCCCAAACTCTTCCCAGTCCGTTGCTCTCCAATTCAGCCTCTCCTCAATCACCCTCTTTGGCGGTACCAGATCGATCTCCATGATGATCGCGAAGTGGTCGGACTTTCCTGGTGTGCGTGCTGGGTACGCATCGCAGGAGATGAAGAAGTCTAGAAAATCCCTGCTGCAGAAGACGTTATTGGGGCACGTCAGGTTTCCGGTCCCTTTTGCGCATAGCGTGGGGACATCCTTGGGGAGGGGCATCTCCATTCTGTATCGCCCCAGCAGCTGCAAAAGCGGGAATACCGCCTCTTCCGCCACCAGCGTGAAAAGGTGTGCATTGCGGAATTCATCCCACAACGGACTGTGTTGATTAAAATCACCTAGCCAGACGTAGAACGTCCGCCCCCGTCCTGGAGTCTGCGCCCTCATAAAGTCCCGGAGGACACTCAAGGTGTCGTTGTTGTCCCCATCATTATAGATGTTGACTACACGCAGTGTCCCGAATTCCCCGCGCAGCTCGATTGCGACCACATCCGGCGATGGGAAGTGTAGCTGCGACCACGCCTCCATCGGTACCGCGGTGTTCACCAACGTCACCGCTCTCGTTCTCTTCCCCTCCTCCCCATGCTGCGATGGGTACACCACACACCAGTGGCTGTTCCCTCTCGTCAAATTCCCCGGCCCTATGTACGGCTCCTGAAGAGCCGCAATATGGTACGTTCCTCTGCCCATTGTCTGTAATAGCTCGTGCTGATTGTCCAGGCTTCGATCCAGGTTCTGCTGCCACAGCTTCAGCTTCTGTGGCGGCGGATCTTCCCCTTCCAGCTCGCTCATTGCGCGCCGTCCACGGTTACGGCCGGGGCCTGGATCGACGCGCTCGCACCCCCCTCCAGCTCCCCCTCCTCCCATACCTGCTCCGCCCACGCTGGGCCTCCACTACTCGGCCCCTCGCATTCTGGGCTAGGCATCGGCTCCGACGGCACCTGCTGTCTCAGAGGTGACGGCACGACCGGTGCTGTCCCACTGCGCGCTGCCCCCGCCCCCGCCCCCGCCATCGCCATGCGGCCCAGAACTCCCGTGTTCTTCTCTGTCTCTGCGACATGTTGTTTTGCTGGCGGATGAAGGAATCGCTTATCGTGGGCTGGTAACGACCATCCCTCGCCCACGGATTGTTGTTCACAGGCGTCGTCGCCGGCCCCCGCGTTCGCCAATTTTCCCATCCGTTGTCTACGGGTGCGCCGTCTCCCTGCCCTACTTGGCCCCCTGCGAGCCGCCTGTGTCCTCCAGCATTGCCCCCTCGTTCTGGGCTCTCCCTATCCGAGTCCCCCCCTGATGCCACCCACGTCTTTGGGTCGGCCGTCGGGAAGTAGCGATACCCCGCATTGGGGTCCCTCGCTCTCTTCTTCTGCTGCTCGTTCCGGAAGAAAGGGCACGCGCGATCGGCTGCGCTATGCCCGCTTACCTTACAGTTTGAGCACTTGAACGTGCCCGAGTCCGTCACCGGGCAGTCAGCCGTATGGTGGTTCGCCGCGCAGCGGGCGCATACATCTTCCGGGGCTTTGCAGTCCTGGGCAATATGGCCCCCATATTGCTGACACTTCATACACCTGCGCGGCTCCTCCTCCATTTTCCTGACTCGGTGGTGTTTGCCCTGTATGAAAACCCTGTTGTTGATGGTGTGGTTGGCCGACTCGCTGCTCGCAAAGTCCACCCGCAGGTGGGCTACCCGCTGCGTGGACGAACGTTGATGTTGCGGCTTCAACCACCGGGCCCCCGCGATCTCCCCTTCCCCGAGCCCGCTCTCCTTCTCTACCACCCGCCAGGTACCCGCTTCCTCAACCCGCGTCTCCACATCCACCCGTTCGACTAGTAGCTCCTGACGCCTGGGTCGGAA
Source organism: Mycena leptocephala (assembly GCA_029378395.1). NCBI lineage: Eukaryota > Fungi > Basidiomycota > Agaricomycetes > Agaricales > Mycenaceae > Mycena > Mycena leptocephala. The sequence continues at coordinate 9,983 of JARJLF010000103.1, forward strand.
CACACACGTCCCCCCCAAAGCGGAGATGAACTGTCGCATGTGTTCACTCTCCTTGATCCACTGCGCCGTTTTCTCGTCCCTGCAGTCAAAGACAACCCCGCCATTCGCCAACTTCCTCGCTCCCACAAAAGCCGCACCCTCCAATTTCGCCTCCATGAGGGTGAGTGCTATCGTTGCCTTCTCCTTCAACTCCAGCTCGCTGAGTTGGCTCAAGCTGTCCACTGTCGCGCCGTCCGCCTTATCCAGCATGATCTGGCGCTGCATCCTCGCCCGCCGGGCCAGAAGCGCCGCCTGATCTGCAGACAGAACAGTGGTCGCTGCAGCTGATGCGTACGTTCGCGGAGCCGCCGACGTCGCCACCTCTGCCGCCACCTTCCCCGCTGCCTCCACCGCTTCCTTCAGCTCGCGTACTCGCGCCTCCAGCGCCTCCATTCCCTTCCGCGACTCGCCTATCTCCTCCCTCAGAACAATCGACTCACCTTTCATTTCATTCACGGCTACGTTCAGTCCATCATGCGCAGCTCGCATCTCCTTGAACGGGACGTCAATGACCTCGCCGAGTGCCACCCCGCATGCATCCGCGATCTGCTGCAGCATGTCATCCTTGAGCACCTCCACGAGAAACCCTATGGCCCTGATCGTGGGCCACATCGCCTTTTGCAAGACCTGCGTGAGTAGGGTCGTCTTCACTAGTATCGAGCCGAGGTCCGTCTTTGTCAGAGTGGCTCCTTTAGCCACCCACTGACTATCTTCTAGGTACTTTCGTGCTGACGCGGCGTCTACTACGCCCTTGACTTTATCTTTGTCGAGTGCCGCCATCATCAAGGGCCGAGTGTTGAGCGGCGCTATACGTGCTTGCACATCCTTCGTGGTGGCGGAGTCCAGAGGCGTTGCTGTTGGGGTTGTTCCCCGGGAGTTGTGGGACATCTCTCTTTCAACTTTTTGTATTTCTGTATAGATACGTCGCGTTTGTGAAGTTACAAGGAAGTAGGCTTAGAGCTGCGCGTCGTATGGCGCGTTCCGTCGTCGCGCGCCACTCCTGATCCGGGGTCCTAGTAGGGGTGCCACGTGGTCGAGAAGAAAGAAGAGTCCAGTCAATGCCCTCCTTCTAGGTGTCTCCTCGAGCAACAATCCGAACCTTGTATGGTGCTATCTGACCTTTTTCATCAGTTTTGACAACTTTGGACTTGATAGGCTTGACACCATCAGGAATTGGAACAACATCATAGACATCGTTTTCCTGGAAAGCTGCAAGCTCCTCGTTTAGTCCAGCAACCCACTCATCAGCATTGGGGCCATTCATGGCAGCATCCCAGCTCACAGGGTCAAGGGGATGCTGCTGTGCAATGAAAGCTTCTGCAATGACTTCATCAAGACTTGCAAGGAGAATAGCTTCTGCAGGGTCATCAAGTTCAGGTTCAGGTGAGGAAACAGTATTTCATGCTTCTCTCCGTGCTGCAACTTCAGTTTCACGCTGAGCTTTGGACTGTGATTGTGGCCCTTGTGCAATTCGGTCATACTCAGCACTTTGATGCTGGGCTGGCACAGATGTGCGAGTACTCCTTCGAGAAGGTTCAATTCTAACACCAGCAACTTTTCGTAGTGGTGGATTTCTCCTCTCAGAAGGGTGTGCAACAGATGGACCATCATCTCGCAATGGCAAGGGATCAGCCTGAGGTGTATTGTCCCTTGGTGGAGCAACACAGAGATGGTAGGAGCCCCCACTGAACCTGGATTGGGTTGTAGTGAAATATCTGTGTCTTCATCCTCATCATAGTATGAGGTTGTTCTAGGCAACAGACTTTGGGAAATTCTCTCGAATTGTTCTCGAGAATTTACTTCTGGCTCCAGTGGAGGCTGTACCATGATGGATGAGGGTTCGTTGAGACGGCGCAACACCAAATGCACGTCCTCTAGCTATTTTTGCGCTTATAAACACATCATTAAGAGGTGCAGGGTAGCTTCAGTGCTATACAAATATATCTGTATACCTGGGCTCTGTTAGGTGATATAAAGGAGAGTCAGAGCGAGCTCCGACTACTGACTGTAGTATTCAGAGCACGACTGCGGTGACGCCGCGGCGTGTTGTACTCTGAATACACTACCAAGGAGATATACCCATAACCGCCTATAACCTATTCAAGGGATTTATTCCTATAAAAGCGACCCAGAGACTGCATAGATGAAGTGGCGAGACTTAACATGTTGCGCGGTACATTAAACTGCATAGGAGAGCTGCCGCGGTGCCGCCGCGGCGCCTCTCTGCCAAAGACATAATTGTGTTAACGGTTACATTATGGAGGAAAGCGGCTGCGGCCATGCCGCAGCGTCCCATAACTGTGTATAACCTACCGCGGAGCCTACTAACGGGCCGCGGTCGAGCATAGACCCATTGTTACCCTAAGACAGGGAACTGCCAAAGCGATCGGACGATCACGTGGCGCCGCGGCGCGACGCGACCTGTCAAATCAAAGACACACAAGTCCTAATCCGGATTCTAACAATCGGAATCAGGCACTCCGGTACTTCGCAGGCCAAGCACTGCCCGCGGCCGGATCCACCAAAGACAAGCACGAGGAGGAATGTATTGAAAAGGCTGGGTTCAACCCCAGGCCGGCGCAGCATCGTACTGCGGGTGCGGAAGGCACCGCGGTATTGCCAATATACCAAATATAGACCGCGGGGGGTCAAAACCGACGATCTCCCGGCACCAAGAGCATGCGGGATCGACGAAGAACCACGAGGGAACGAACCTACATGACCAAGCACCACATCTCAGTTACTATATCTAGTTTATCTCCTTTCGTTTGTACTATTACTATAAAAGCAGCCTGTAGAACCCGCATACGGCCAGTTCATCGCACTGTCTATCGGCGTGGGTGTCCTCAGGCATATTTCGCGGAGATTCGTTTACTATCTCTGTTTGTAACTTGTCTATAAATTGAAGTTGGTTGTTGGCTCGAATTGTCAAGCAAGGGACTCATCAGTTAAGCTTCAAACGGTTGACCACCTGAGAATTGGTTGTGACTTGTCAGCTGCTTTGCCTTCACACTCGTCAGGGAGAGTCCTGTCATTAGCTGTTGGATCGATTAGTTGGACTTTGCAATCAACGCTTAAGCCGTTACTATAAAAGTGAAGGAAACGTCCCTAAACGAGGACAAGTTTAGGTCTGCTGTACGGGAGAGTCCTGCAGTAAAGAGAATTGCCAAGGAAGAAACAGCTTGTCTCATTATAGCAATTGGAATTGGCCATTGCTGGGGATATTTTGTGAACACCAAGTACAAACTCTGCCCTGAAGTGATAGAACTATCTTTATAGTCACTACCTTCTTGTATCCGTCTCATACAAACGTTCATCCAACGCCGCGGCGGAAAGATAACTGCTGTAACTTGCCAAGTGAAGTGCCGCGGGGACTTTGTTAGTGCCTCATAGTACTTGTTTCGTTGTTAACTGTACAATCCAAACTTGCTGGCCGCATACTACGGTCCGGACCCGAACTCACTAAGGATTGCGCTAGTCTTTTGGGAGTGATAAGATATTGTTTGTGTGGTTGTAGTGTTGTTTCCACAACACGCTATAACTAGCATATTCAAGACGTATTGTAAGCGCACCGTTTCATCTGGAGCCCACCGCGAGGGTCCAGTTTGGATTGTTGAAACGAGACAAGAACATCCGAGCTTGACAAGTCTTTCAAAGACTACAAGTGGAAAAGAACAGTTGAAGTATTTCATCCGTGGCAAGATCTAACAGACAATCTGTCTGAAAGGTCAACCAGTCCTAGACAAAGACACAAGTCAGGGCAACGTTCACTTCTCTCGGAGATAAAACTCTGGGAAAACGAGCCGCCGCTAAACACGGATAAGCCAAGGAGACGAGTCCGTGTACTTTCCACCACAAGCTCGTGCTCGTTCAACGCAGAACTCTACAAGGGGACGTTCCCACGCAGACTCTGCATCAAGCTCTCGGCTTGAGACCGCAAACACTGAGAACCAAAACCAAAGAGAAGACAACGGTCTGCCTTTTACCAGCGGACGCAGTTCTCCCTCTCTGGATAATCCGGAAGAAACCCCGGGTCAGACTACGCAGGGCACTTCGAACTTGCCAGCCAGTCAGAAAACAATTCCTGTGCCTGATACTACGGTGCAGAAAACCCTGCTACAGTTACTACTGTACAGACTCAACCGGTACAACCCATTGTACCAAAGCCAGTGTCAAACAGTTCAGCTATTGTCCCACCAGTTACCAAATCAACAATGGATAAGTCTAAGCTTCCCCAGAAGTTTGGCCGCAACCAGTTGAAGTTCAAAGGCGATGATGAGGGGATAGAATTGCAGGATTATTTGGACACAGTAGAAGATGTTGCCGAAAGAGTCGGCGCAAAGCTGGACGAAGAGAAGAAGTGGATAGCATTTCACTATTGTGATTCGCGAACGAAAGAACAGTGGAAGGTTTTGGCCTCCGCGGACCCACCATATACGTGGGAGCAGTTCAAAGAAGAGATCCGCGACAATTACCCCGAGCTCAAGGAACTTGAGAAAGGATCGTTGTCAGGACTTGAGAAATTCGTTCGAAAAGCGTCCAGAAAGCCTATAAAAGCAAATGACATTGAAGGTCTACACGCCTATGTCAGGCAATACAAGCGCTGGTTGCAAAACTCATGCAAAACGGCATGCGCATCACAAACCGTGAAGCTATAAAGTACTTCTTCATTGGGGTACCGAAAAGCTCAAGGACAAAGTCCGAGACCTGATGAGAGTTACGCCCAGAGAAGGATTTGCCTCGTACAAGAAGGATAAAGCAGAATGGGATGCGAAAGCTAGCAACGCTGGTATACCCTTTAGCCCTCCTGAACGAGAAGATGATGACAAGTATGTCTGGACTGACATCTTGGAAGCAGCGGTGAAAATCGTAGAAGAGGAGTCAGCATCGTTTTACGACGCAGACCTCTCCTGGGTTGAACCAAAGAAGCTACAGTTCTGCTGGAACTCAGAAGCGGAAGACCCTGAACGCATCAAGCGTTTAGCGGACAAAGTGCAGAAGCTTGAGGAAACTCGGCTGAAGGAAGTTGGCGACTTCCAGGAGAAAATTTATAAGGAGATCCAAAGTCGGATGGGAGAGGCGTTCGCCACTCACCTTGATAAATTCACCGCGGCCAACACAAAGAGTTGCAACAGATTAGGATGGCTGTAGAATCCTCGAGGCCTAGCGCCGCGGGACCTACTAGCTATCAGAACAATAATCAGAACAACAATCCACCAAGCTTTGTGAGGGAACGTCGGGGCAATACTGGCAATTGCTTCTATTGCTGGGAAAGCGGTCATTTTTACGATGCTTGCAGAGCTCGTGAAGAAATTTGCTGAAAGGAATAGTCAAGGTCGTGAATGGGAAAACTTGCCTGTACGATGGAAAGACCATACCTCGTGAACCTCCTAATATTAAGCGCGGTGAAAGCCCAAGAATATCATGCATGCCGCGCAGTCTCGCAGAACCTGTCGCTCAATTACGATGATATGTTTGATCAGTACTTTGGTGCGGATCCTAGTGATGCCATGGACGTACCGCCGCCGGACCTGTTAACTCGGATAAGTCAACTTGAAAACTTGATGCACACACGAGCAAAGGGCCCGCGGAGCAAACTGGTGTGGATTTTCATTGAATCCGATGAAGGGGGCTTTGCCACGTAAAAAGCCTCCTGAGGAAACAAACCGAAAGACCAGTAGAAAGCCAGAGCAAGCACCAATTCAGACAAGCGTTGAAGTTGAGGCGCCAGTAGTCCAGCTGCTGAAACCATCATACCAGAGGTTGAAAAACCCAAAGAGAAAGTCAAAAAGCCTAGTCGAAAAGTCACCATTGAGGAAGTGGAGGATTGGACGACAAGCGAGACCTAGGTCCGCCCAGACAGGAGTTTCATCGGGAACTTCCGTTCCGGGACGTCGAACCTTTAGGAGACGTTCATCGCCCTGAGGTCTTACCTCCTAAACCTGTCGAACCTGCGGAAAAGCCCCGGGAATTTGGTAAACGCAAGCCGAGAGGCCCGCGGGATACGAAAGTAGAAGATCTGGCCAATGCAGATATTTTGAAATCTATCCGCGATACCATAGTTCCGGTTCGTCTTGGAAGTTTGATAGACAGTAATCCTAAGATACGGAAAGCTTTAGAGACAGGCACGCCAAGTCCAGACGGCCTAATTTTGTTCAGACCACAGAAGGAGACGTACTGGCAGCTAAAGTAAATAACTTCATGGCTAGAAGGGTGGCCGCGGTCGATGATGATGAGCCGCGGACGGACCTGGAAAGTTCAGATGAAGAATCTAGTGTTCGACTCGTGGAAACGAATCTTGTAACATTAGACCAAGATGGAAACATCTGCCAAGTGTTAATGTTCGACACTTTCCCTGAAATTGTGACCAGTTCCACTCACGAGTTGGAAGAAGGAAGCATCATAGTAGGGGATCCTGTCTTACAGTACTTCGAATCGTGGCAGAGGGGGAACACCTAAGGAAATAACCATTCCGGTGGCAGAACTCTCTGGCCTACTTCGTTGTTTGCACCCAGATATCAAGGGACTAATTATTGAAGCCATTACTGACTGTGGATCACAAATTGTGTCCATGAGTGAGGAAAAGGCGATAGAACTCAGGCTTAAGTGGGACCCCTCCATGAGGATTCTCATGCAGGCAGCAAACAAACAGTACCAACAAACACTTGGGCTAGCAAGGAATGTGCCTTTAAGTTCCGCGGTATTACGCTGTACTTGCAAGTGCATATATTGAAGAATGCTCCATACAAGTTCTTCTTGGAAGACCGTTCGAAATGTTGGCAGAAACATCTTTGCTAGTAAAAGAAATGGAGATGTAGAGGTTACCATTACGGATCCCTACACGGGGAAGCAAACTACACTTGCTACGCATCCCCGCGGCCATCTCCAGAAGATAAAAGACCAAGCCGCGGCTAAGGAAACCAAAGTCATCCGCAGGATTTTTAGAACTCTTCAATGAACTCGACGAAGAGGGAGAAGTAATGACAGCCTGGGATTATGACGATAAAGGGGAATTAGTGTGCATAGGCTATGGCATGCCAAAAGATGGATTGGCATCGACAGCAGATGATCGCGGATGGCATATTTGTGCGCCTCACAGGGATAGTTGCGGGAGATACCGAAGCCGCGGCACTGTTAAATCAGTACCTAGGTAACGCTGAAGTGGAGCAAGGCATGGAAGTCTTTGTTTTCAACGAAGCAGGTGTCCCTAATAAGCCTAAACACCGAACCGCGTGAAAAAGTCTGTCCAAGCGGTAAAATGGCTCGGAAAGTGAACTTGATGAATCAACGGGTGGGAGTAAGCACAAGTGGCCTCGGGCGGCCACACAAAAGAAATCTCCGTTGGTACCAGAAGTACCTAGACAGGTTTTAATGCAGGAACAAGTATATGGTCCTTCGGAAGAAGCAGAAACCTATAACGAGTTCCCCGCGGTCGCTGAACAGCCACCGCGGCCGGTGACGTAAGTACCGCGCGCCTGTCACAACCGAGAGTAGTTTCTTAGGCAAGAAATACAAACCGGTAGCGGATAAAGTCAAGCCCATATTGGGAGAATTAGACCGAAATTTCGGATTGAACGAAAGATTACAGGGGATCCGCTGGCAAATATGCCAGTGTTAGATCCAAACCCACCTGACTTCGTACCAACCGGAAGATTTACCGCGGAACGTCGGAAGCCTTCCGAGAAGTCATAACATAGGTTTCGTAGAACCCGAAGAATGAAATTTGCGGATACTTTATGATGAACATGAAGGGCACTTTGCTGGGATGAAACAGAGCGAGGACAGTTAAACATGAATTCTTTCCTCCAGTTGAGATGCCGGTGGTGAAACATACACCTTGGGTCTGTTCGCAGATTCCCATACCTCCTGGACATTTTACAGAGTTCTGTCGTAACATTAAGCTCAAAATTGATGCTGGTGTGTATGACCTCGAACTCCTCGTATCGTTCCCCAATCTTTGCTGTAATAAAGAAAGATGGCAAGTCGCTCAGGATAGTGCAGCATTGAAAGGTTGAATGAAGTTACTATTCAACATTCTGGTGTAACTCCTGGGACTGAACAGTTAGCAGAGCATTTTGCAGGCCGCGCTGGACATGTTCGTAGGATATGACAACAGAGACTTAGCGGAAGGATCTAGGGACTATACCACGTTCCAGACTCCCTTCGGGGCAATGAGACTAGTAAATTACCTATGGGTTGGACCAATTCGGTGCCGATATTCCATGATGATGTAACGTACGTCCTCAGGGAAGAAATTCCACATGTCACCATTCCCTACATCGATGATGTACCCGTCCGCGGGCCGGAGACTCGCTATGAGACTGCAGATGGAGATTATGAGAGAATCCCCGAGAATCCTGGCATTAGACGGTTGTCTGGGAACACTTCCAGAATTTGAACCGCATAGTCACTAGAATGGCTTATGCAGGGGGGACTTTTTCAGGCAAGAAACTTGTGTTGATCGCAGATTTGTTCACAGTAGTAGGACATCTGTGTTCTTACAAGGGCAGGCTTGCGGATCCAGATAGAATTGAAGTAATCAACAAATGGGGCCCGTGTACCAATTTTACGCAAGTAAAGGCGTATCTTGGAACGGTTGGCGTATTACGAAGTTTCATAGAAAAATATGGAGACATTGTCTCACCAATAAACGAGTTAACCAAGCCAGATGTACCATTCGAATGGACCGCGGTATGCGACGAAGCTCAAGCAATGATACGTGAAAAGTTGAAAAACTGTCCCGCACTGAAACCATTGAACTATCTATGGGATTCAGATATTGTATTGCAGGTTGACACGTCTTGGAGAGCCGTTGGTATAATTATCTATCAACTCGATCCAGACGACCCTACAAAGAAGTATTATGCGAGATTTGCGTCAATAACGCTTGGGAAAACTGAGGCTAACTACTCGCAACCAAAGAGGGAGCTCTACGGTTTAATGAGGGCGTTGGAAGCAATGTATTATTACATCTTCGGTGTCCGAAGGCTGGTAGTAGAATCAGATGCCATGTACATAAAGGGGATGCTTAAGCATCCAGGCATGGGTCCAAATGCAACCATAAACAGATGGATCGAGAAAATCTTGACCTATATGGCCCAAGATATGGACCTAGTTAGGGGGGGAGATGTATGGCGTCTCCCTCGCTAATTAGGTCAGGTTTAAGTGATCTAGGGTGTACCTAAGAATTACGCAATAAATATATATCTTTATACTAGCCTTAGGGGCCTCTTAGGCAGGATAAGTACTGAGCGCCCCCGCCGTGCCTCGGGGGCGCCTGTCGTTCCCATCAAAGACGGCGCGCGACGCCGCGTAGCGGCACTGTCGATGATGAGGCCCATCAACGCCATCAAAAGTCCCGCCGCGCCCGCCCAAGTCACCCGTTCCCGCCCCAATAATACCCGTAAATTCATTAAAAAAATTGAGTACACTATACAACACTATTAGAACCACTAAGACTACACTAGAGAACATAATACAAGCCTGGAGTACTACAAATAACATGTTTATTCCTCTATGAAGCCTCGGCCTCGGCACTCGTGTCGCTGGAGACACGCAAGATGTTCGTGAAGTTGCTGCCGAGGCGGTCCACGTCGTCGTCGTCGCCCTCGTCGCCCTCGTCGCCCTCGTCGGGCCCCTCCTCGTCTTCACTGCCAGGCGGCGAGCCTGCGTCTTGTGGCGGCGGTCCCATACTCGTATCCCCATCCCGCATAACACGCAGATGGCGCTCCCGCGACACGCTGACACCGGGCAGGATGCTGCCCGAGAACCCGCCCTCCTTGCTGAGCTTCCCAAAGCGCGACATATGGAGGGTGGTGAAGCGCCCCCGCTCCATCCTCACCAGGTGCACTTGATGTGCCAACCCGACCTTCCCCTCCTCCCGAAGGCATTCCTCCTCGCAGGTGAGGAAGGCCTCTTCGTCCACCATGTAGGTCACGACCCGCTGGATCTCGAGGTTGAGGCGCTGGATCTCCTCGTCGGCACGCAGGAGTTTGAAGTGCTGGTCCATCGCCACGCGTCCTGAGGGCAGTGCCCATGGCTCCTTCCGTATATCCTCCCGCGCCTCGCGCAGTAGGTCGAAGTCGGCGAGGAATGCACATTCGACCACCTCCTCCCAGTCGAGCGTCGGCTGCGGGGGATCCATGGCCTCGGCGGCGGCATTGTACGATGCAATGGCGGTCTTCACCGCTTTTGAGCGCGCCTGCAATGCCTTCGCAATGTGTTTGCGTAACCTATACGCTGTGGGGTGGAGTCAGCGCCCATTCCCGACTGATAACGGCCTGACGCACCTGTGCCAGACATATGGCACTTTGCAAGCTCAAACATGCGCCCCACCACTAGCCCCTCGAGGTTATCAAGGGCGCGCTGGTAGCGACGCTTCTCTACCAGCCGCGCGGCGGCATCCCACCTCTCATCCCCTGGAACCCACCGTGTCGTGATCTCCATCCTGATCTCCAAGTCCTGGACCGTCGCCAAACACTTCGAGCGCAGCTCGAGCGCGTGTCTGCGTTGCGTCTCGATCTGCCGCGTCGCTTTCGCGGCGTCCGTATATGCGGCGTCTGCTTGCGCCGGCATGAAGGGCATTGCAACCCCGCACACCGTCGAGACGCGTTCCCTAAACACGGCTCAAGTCAGCAACTAAGAAGGCAAGGAGCATCGCAACTTACTCGGCGTCTTGGAGGTTTACCAGTTTCTGGTAGTACTCCATGTCCATCGTCTCCGCCAGCGGCTCCTTCGACAGCGTTTGCAGGTAGGTCTTCTCCTTCTCCAGCCATTCTGCAAACACCGCACGCGATTCCACACGCAGGTCGCGCATTGCGTCCTGCAAAGCCGAGTACGTAGCCTTGATTTCTAGGGCGCGGCGGTATTTATTGCAGAGCACAAGCGCTATTGACACCTCAGTGGTTTTTCAAGAAGGAAATAGGAGAGACGTACATAGGCTTTGGTACGTATCGAACGCATCGGTGTGCTTCATGTAGTTTGTGATCGCCTGTTGGCGGTGGAATCGTGAGGCGTGGCGGGTCGTCGCCGCGAGCGCGTTTGATTTCGAGAAGTAGGCCTCGCAGCCTTCAAGCGCCTCCAGGCCCACGCCTTTCACGTAGGTGGTGAGGTTTTTGAGCTGGCACCGGCGGTTGTGGCCGTGGCCGTGGAAGGCGCCTACCAGGCACGTAACCTTGTTGGCGGTGAGCGGGCCCAGCACCGGGTGCATCTTGATCATCGTTCTAAACTTGCAGCCTATATCGTACCCAACGCCAAGCTCCTCGAGGACGCGGATGAGGTGTGCGATGACTGCAAAGCCGTATTTTGCGCTGTCCGTGCACAAATCAGTCCATGTAACACCAATTGAGAATAAAAATGACTTACAGCTCGCCGCTCTTGACCATATCAGCCACGATAAGAACGAAACCATGCCTGCAGAGTGCAGGGAAGATCCCGGTCTCGTCGTACATCCCCCACGCACGCGCGGTGACATCCTCCTTCATGTTTTGCCATCTGTCCGTGCACCCATCATCCTCGTCTTCCTCGTTCTCGGGCCCCGGCTCAAACTCCATCATCAAGTCCTCCAAGCCCTCCTTCGCCCATTTATCTACCTCCGTGCGGGGGAGGTAGTAATCCCCATGAGCAAGGCGGTCGTCGGGCCTCTCCTTCACTGCCCCTGGCAACACAGTCCCATCCTCGTACACCTGTTCCTTCTCGCGCAACTGAAAGCGCGAGAGTGAATTGTTCCCGTCCATTGTCAACAGGATGGGGATGTCGAGCTTTGGCTCGCCCTCGAGCGTGTACAGGCAGGCGGGGCATGCATTCTTCAGTCGCCAGTCTGGCTTGTCGCGTCCCAGCGCCACCTGCACTCGTTTGTCTACGATCGCGCGCACCGCGAGATAGACGTCATAGGCGACCGAGAATTGGGATGCGAGCCATGGGCGTGGGGCGACACCGTGGATGTCGCAGAGTGCGCGTACAAAGGCTTGGACCCCGAGGCGTGGGCATCGGAGGTGCGTGACGCGATAAACCTCGAGGGCGCGGACGGTGATGACCACGGTGGGGAAGTATGCGGCCACAGGCATCCAACCGTGACGGAGGCACCCAGAGGAGACGAATTGGTCGCCGGGGACAAGGGTCAGGCCCTCGTGCTCGGCAGCTAAGAAAGAGTAACAAAAGGTTAGCATGCATTAAAAAAGCCTACGAAAGCACTTACAAAAAACATCGACAACGAGCACGTCCCGCGTCTCCTGTGGGAACTCATCCACCTGCGGCTTGCACGACGCACCCATGCCGCCTCCCTCCTCGACAGAAACACACCAAGCCATATAGGCATTGGCCATCGCTTCCAGCTGCTTGTCGAACGCGCTGACTCTGCGTTGGGTGCGATCTCTGCGGGTGCGGTTATCGCGGTACCTTCCAAACAACTGGCTGAAGGATGCGGCTTTAGAGCTGAATCCCTACGCCAGAACAAAAGAAGAAAAAAACACACCGATGGCTGTCCATCAATTGCTCGTAAAGTGCGCCATCCGCGCGCGCAACATCCTCCCGGCTCAGATCCTCGCCGGCATGGCTGATGTCTGCCGCGGCACGTCCATGGAGGACGTCTTGCTCGTACCCGCCAGAGTCGTCATCATCGTAGGGGTCCGGAATATCACGCAGACGATCATAGTGCCGGCGTTGTTCCCGAGACATGTCTGCGGGATTAGCATTGAGAAACTATTTGCAACCAGCCAAAAAAAAAACATTACTTTCGAGGCGCTCAGCTTCCTTGTGTGTATCTTCAGCCTCGAGCAAAAGCCTTTGGGCTGGCGTTAGGGCTAGAGTTCGGCCTCGTTTAAGGGGGCGGCCAGACTCGCTGCGTTCATGCTCCCTTATCTGGACCGTGTACGACGAAGAGGTCGCGCTTGCGCGATTCCGCACGCGAGTCCGGCGGGCTGACATGTGCGAGCAGGTGAGCGCGAAAGAACAATGTGATGTGACAAAAGCCACATGACTTCAGTCACTCTCTCAACAAACCACCTACATCCACCCACAAGACAAGACGCGTCGGTGAGTTATTTTTTTTTTGAGCAGCTTTTGGGCGCAGTTAGCCCTGCATGCGCGCCGGAGTCAATACCTGGCAACTGGCGCGCTCATTACGCAGGCGAAACCGCGCCCAAAGCCCGCTTGCCACCACCCACAAAACAAATCTAACAATTTTGGTATCTAGGTCATGCCGGCTTTATGGGTTCCCCTGGCTCGGCGGGTATGTTAGACGCGTTTTTTTTTTTTTTCAGCGCTGACTCCAACCCAGACTCGCAGCGGCGCCGAGTTTTCGGCGCTCAGCCTCCCCCACCTCGTAGCACCTCTTCAAGGGGCCCATTTCGATATCGCACCCCTGGTCGCACGCGCGGTTGCTGCTGAAAACGACGGCCAAGATGACCATGAACCTGAAGACGACCATGACCACGAAGATCCGCCACAGGAGGAGGAAGACGGTCTGCCACCTCCTCCTGCAGACCCACTGAATGACGTGGACGACGCCTGGCCACCCCCTCCTCCTGCAGACCCACTGAATGATGTGGACGACGTCTGGCCGCCTCCCCCGCCGCCTGACCCATGGGACGACATCGATGAAGACAATCCCGCACCTCACCGCCGGAAACGCCGCAGGATTGGCCCGCCGAGGTTTGACGAGGTTGTCGCAAGCAGCGGCGTCCCGCTCACTGGGCCCCATCGTACCCGCCCTGCAAAGCCGCACCGCCTCGCCAAGAAGCAGGTCTACGCCCAGAGCAAGCGACAACGCAAACGCGCAAGGCAGAAGAAGGATGTAGGGCACGTACCTGCTCCCTCAACCCGGCGCGAGCACCTTCGGGCCTCCACGCCACTCACCACCGGCCTAGCTGCCGCCACCCTTCCCTCGACCTTCGGCGCCTACGCCGCGAAAGCCGCAGATGGCAGTGAGCAGTATGGCAGCAAGGTGCGCCGCTCACTCGCCAACCTCCTCGGCCTGGGCTTTGAACTGGTGAAATGGGATGGCTTGTAAGCCACGTTTCTTTCCCTCACCTTTCCTTACTCACCACCTCGCGCCTCAGTACCCCCCGTCCGCTGCTCGACTGCGCAGGGCGCATAATCGCGGCCCTCGCAGGACAGCCTCGACACGGCGGCTATCGCGAGGCTGTCCAACTCGCCTATGCCGCCATATGCGCCGCTGCCGCCGAGGCCCGGTTCCCCGCGTCCATGCGGCACCACCGCCGCGGGCTTTTCGCCGCCATCAACGTCGGCATTTCATATGGGAAGGGCCAATCAACTCCTTGTTGGCTGAACAACAAGGAGTACACGGGCATCGCGGAGACCCTGCTCGCTAACCCCAGCATCAACCGCATGGCAGGCTTCGCTGACGGTGCGCCTCCATTCCCTCCCCTCCAATCACCCCCTGACTCTTGCACCCATAGCCGCGTTCGCCTTGTGGGCACCACGCCTGTATGGCCACTACCGCGAGTGCGACAAAAAGCTCCGCAAACGCCACCCTGACCTTCGCCGCCCCTTCCACCACTCCGTCTTCTTCTGCGCGGCATTCAACTTCGGCCGCAACGTGTGGACCTTCAAGCACCGCGACATCCTCAACCTCGCCTTTGGCTGGTGCGCCGTCCAAGCACTCGGCCGATTCGACGCCACCAAGGGCGGGCATCTCGTCCTCTGGGACTTGAAGCTTGTCGTCGAGTTCCCAGCAGGCGCACTAATCCTCCTTCCATCGGCAACGGTCGCGCATTCCAACGTCCCCGTCCAGGAAAACGAGGAACGCGTGTCGTTTACGCAATTCAGCGCAGGGGGGATCTTCCGTTATGTAGACAACAACTTCCAGACCGTTGAGAGGCTAGCAGAAGCCGACCCAGAGGAGTATGAGCGCCTTTCTGGGCTCATGGCGTCGCGATGGACGAAAGGCCTTGGTTTACTTAGCACAATGGATGAACTACTGGAGGATATTGAATAAATTTGTACTTTGAGAATGCTAATAGAAGAGGCGAGTTAAAACTCGAGAACTGACATACGCCAAATCAATAAAACTCGAGAACTGATATCTTGCCTTACAACTACAACTTCCACTGCGCCGTTTGGCCTCAAACTTTGGAAGGACATTTTTCTCTCTACTTCCTTACATTTCAGAGGTTTTCATTTTTTTGGACTACAATTTATTATTTTTTAATTCAAGGACAGTACCGCCTGCACTGATTATTTATTTCTAGAATGCTTCAGCTGTATTCGCACCAATTCTATTTTTTGGGGGCCACAGGCGAAGTTGAGCGGGAGGTACAATTTAAATGATGTTTTATTTTATCTCGAGAACTGATACGAAGAGCAGAATCCATTCTTGATTTAGGTTGGTGATCAATGATCTGCTTTCTTTCCCTACCTTGACTCTTCCCACATGCCGCGGGGTCGGCCACGGTTGGACAGTGCTATCAGACAAGAGCGCGCGCAAATGTCTCGCAAGCTCTATGAAGAAAAGTATGTGCACATTTGACTCAATAGTCATTGAATACTGACCTTTCCTTTGAATTGCAGAAACGCGGATAGTCGTCGCGAGGCGGCCCGTCTGCGGATGCAGCGGTGCGGCACCTTTCCTAATACCTCATCCCCTCAGCTAACAAGCTACTAGCCACCGCGAAAAAATTGCGGCTGCCGACATTCGCACCAGGCTCAGGTATCGAGACACTGCTGCCGAAGACTCACACAACTACCGCCTGAGGTACGTTGACGTGACACTTTAATCGAGCGCCTCCGACCTCTCCCCCCTCAGGAAGGACACCAAGGCAAGTGAGGAGCAGCGCACCCGCAACACTGCCAAGAAAGAGAGAAGGTGCATCCTCTGATTTTTTTGAATCCTCATTCTATATTCATGCAGATAATCTACGTGCGCAGGAGGCATGAACAGGAGCAGTTGGGCAAGCAGCATCAGCCAGCGATGAAGCCCCTGCCCCCTCTGCAACTATCATCGCTGCTGGCCCGTGCAAAGCCACGCCCGCGCGATGGGTTTCAAGCAGCAACGCATGCTACCCCTACTCCCGCTCCTCGCCACAATGCCCCAAGTCGCAAAGCACAAATGCCTTCCAACAGGAGCGAGTCGGACGAGGACAACGAGGATGACGCCATGTCACACACACCCGTGTTCGCACTGCGCGCTTCCACCCCGCAGCGCTGCCCCTTCTGCTACGAGGAGGGGTGCCACGGGTGTGCTTGTATGTGCGAGGTATCAACGCGCTGGGTGGACCACGATGGTGGCCATTTTTTCGCGACGTGTTTGGCGTGCGGGGGTGGCGACTGCCCAGGATGCTCGTGCATCTGTCCCAAGAGCACAATTTTGAAGGAGCATGGCGGCCACTTGCGCAAGAAAACACAGATTTTTTTTCACCTTGAATACATGCCATGTAATACTTACGTTTTCTATTAAATTGAGTTGAAAGCATCCCGGCATTGGAATCCTATACAATTACTGTACGTGAGCACAATACGCGACGCATAACGATTACTGTAAGTACGCGAGCACAATATGGGAGCACGCATCACGCACGTTGATGGCCATATTGCTCTCTCTTTTTCAATTTTAATATATATTATTCTCTTTGCTGGGACCTGTTCAATAGTAATCTAAAGCATGTTCCTACACAATTTCCTCTTGGATTACAATGATGCAGTCTCATAAAACACAATTTAGTGTTTCCCAGCTTGCCATCAATTCAGAATTGATGGGAAATCCTCTGTGCGCAATGTTTGTTGTTCTCTCTTCCTTACCACCATGCCCTCGCTCTGCGTCCCAATTTACGCCCCGGATCCCGGCGACGAGGACAAGGCTCAGCATACCGGTGGCTTTTATGCCATCGTCTCCCACCGCTGGAAAGGTGTGGTGACTTCAAAGTGTGTTTTGGCCTTTTCTTTTCTTTGGTTTTTCGTTAACATTTTTTAGGGACACACTTCGGCGCGCACTACTGAAGTTCCCGGACGGCTCCACCTTCGAGGCTAAAACCTGGGAAGAGATCACAGCCGCATGGGACGACTACTTCCTCGAACAGGATGAGAGCGACAACGAGCCCGTCGCGCGTTCATGTTCGCCTCCGCCATCTCCATCGCCTCCTTCCACCCCCACCGACTTGGCGGTGTCGCGCACCCCGTCACCATCCCCTTCTCCCACCAATGATGAGATAAGCCAAATCGCCGCCGAGGCGCGCCGACTCGCGCACATCGACGGCTTCATGGCTGAAGAGGCGCAAGCGGCTGCCGACAAGGCCCGCGCGAACAACAAGCTCACAAGGGATGAGCTGCAGTTCCTCGCGAACAATCGGCCGCCCCCGGTCCCCCTCAGCCCACAGCGCGCGAGGCAGCAGTTTGAGCGCGTCTTGGGGGCAGACGCTGTGGCAACTGCGCTCGCGTCCATTGCGGTTGCGCCCGCACCTGTCGCGGCTGGCAATGGGGACAACGACGGGCCGCCTAGGCTCGAATACTCCGATGGCCGCCCTGCCACCCCGACCCCCCCTGGCAATGGGGACAACGACGGGGCGCCTAGGCTCGAATACTCCGATGGCCGCCCTGCCACCCTGACCCCCCCTGGCGCACGCTTCAACGGCCACTTGCGGAACTGTCAAATTGCCGCACTCGGGGAAGCAGGTGCGCGATTTGTTGAGACGGAGCATGGTGTGGTTTTGGTGTGGGTTGACCCCGAAATCCAGCAGCAGCGTCAAACGCGTGCGGAGCAGTCGGGAACGTAGGCGTGTAGGACCCCCAAATTTGTTGTAGCTGTCTCCTTTTGTTGTTGCATTGTCGTATTCTACGCAATTTGTGATAGTTTTGTTTTGTTTTTTTGAATAAAAATGCATTGGAGAGTGGTAATGAACAGAACCAAAAAAAAAAACAGAAAACCCAATTTCTTGAGGGCAAACGTGCACAGTGTAGTGCCAACGTGAAACAGAAAAGAAAAGAAAAAAAGGCAAAAAGAATATCCTAGGCACTGGGTCGAACAAGGGACCCAGTGCCTCAGGGGTTGGGATGCTGGATTGTCGATATATCACTATATCTGTAAATCATGTCCCCAACCACTGAGCCACTGGGCCCGAAAGTTTCCCCTATTTTATGTGGTAAGTGATGCTTCTGCCGCGACAGATTCTGTCAAAGTCACGTCTATTTTGTTTATAGCGCGACAGTGGGAATCTGCCACTCTTTCGCCGCACTTCTCACCTTTACTCAATAGCTTCGACATCAACGATGCCGACCCCGGCGCTTTCCACGCATGCCAAACGTAACCCAGCCAAAGCTGTCCAAGCACCACGGACACGCCCCAAACAGTCGACTGCCACCAAGGCCACCAAGGCCCTTGCGAGCGCTCAGCGCGCTCAGCAGCAGGCGGCCCTAGGTGCCGACATCGAGCTCTTCTACCAAGAGAAGAAGGCCCTCGCCGCGTCCCTCGCGCTGAAGCACAATAAGAAGGAGCCCGCTATCAGGAAATTGCTGAACAACGCGACTTACAAAAACAAGCGTGCCGTCAACCTCTATAACGCGATTATACACGACCTCTGTCTCCAAGCAGCCGCAAGTAAGCATCTGCTGCCTTGAACATTGAATATTACTCACGAGTGTTTTTCTTTAGATGGAGACGACAGTCGTCTCGAGACCGTCCGCGACAACCTCTCGAAAGAGGAGTACCGTGAAATCCGCGACGCCATGTCTCCTGCTGAGATGAAACGCGTGCGCGCGCAGCTGGAAGCCAAGCGCGACCTCCAGTCTCACGGCATTCGCAAGACCGACAAATCCCTCGCCATGGATGCGTTGGGGACCGCCAACAGCATTGAGGACCAGGTGAGCACCTTCCTAGCTCATTATTAAAGGATGGCGGCTGACCTGGGATGCCAGCTTGTCGACCTTTTCGAACGCACAGGCGTTCGTGCGTTCGCGATGTTTTCACGAAGCCACATCCAAGACACAGCCGTGCCGCACATCGTCGATTCTGACAATGCGCGCGTATTCTTCCAGCAAACCTTCGGGAAGTCGCACATACAGTTCCTAATGAAGTTTGAGCAGTGGTCCTGCAATGTGGAAAAAGGTGCGTCTCTTCGCGTTTTGCTGGAGAATGAGGATTGACAGAGGTGGCGTAGACGCGAGCGACGGGAACGACCTCAACAGTGTCCGCAAGCAGATTGTTATCCTTATACTGGATGGCTTGCGTACGTTCTCTAGCGCGGTATTGTGCAATTCCACTAACATCTTCATAGGAAAAATCAAGAACAACAAGAAGCTCAGCATGGACTACGTGAACTACGACATGGACATCGTCCACAAGCTGGGCGTCAAGCTCGTCGGATGGAACAGCGAAATCGACTTCGGGCGCCCCATCACACTGAGTGCGGACAACGCGCGCAAGATCCGGGACGGCCTGAAGAATGGCACCATCCACTGGGTGGCTCTCACCAAGGCCCAGCGCGCTGAGGTGGCTGCAGAGGTGGCAGACATGGCCCCGAGGAAGCGCAAACCACGCAAGGACAAGGGTAGGAAGCGCGCCCGCAAGAACCAAAACGACGACTCGGACGACGACTCGGACGACGACTCGGACTCGGAGTCCGATGCCTCGGACGGTGAGGAGGACGAAGGCGATGGTGACAACAACAACGAGGAGGAGGAGGAGGAAACATCCTCAGTGCGCCAACGCGCTCCGATCGCTAGCAGCAGCAGCGCTGCTACTTCGGGTGCGCTCGCACACCTGTCCGAGCTGCCTGCCGTCTCCATCTCCCCCGCCACCGCCAGCTCCACCCCCTCGACCAACCCCGCCACCACCGCTGCTTCGGGCGCGCTCTCTCAGCCGCCGCTCGTCGGCATCTACCCTGCCAACGCCAACTCCACCCTCTCCACCAACTCTACCCCTGCTGTCCCCGCTGCCAACTCCAACGTCTACGCAGCGGCGCTGCCTTTCGACCCTGACATGGACTTCTCGGGGTTTGACTTTGAAGCCCCCATCCCAACCTACGGCTACGCCCTCAACTCAGGGAGCGTCGACCTCGGCGCATTTGGGGACGGTACACATAACTACGGGATGCCGCCGCTGCCCGGCGGCCTCATGGAGGAGCTCATGGACGTCGGGTTACCTGCCACGCCTCTGCTCCACTATCCAGGTCCCCTTGGTGCATACGGGATGTCCTCCACGAGCCAACTCATGAGCGATGGCTCGCAGATGACGCAGGGCGTGCAGGGGGGAGGCACGGAAGATGAGCTCACCACCACCGTCGGCGCCGCATTCGGGAATGCGCCGTCGAGAGCGGCGGGTAGCGTGGCTGGGCCTCTCGCCGAGAATACGAACAAGGCGCCGCAGACGAAGACGAAGAAGAGGAAACGGGCGGAGAAGGATGGCGCGGGGGAGAATACACCCCCTGCTAAGAAGAAAAGGGACGGGAAGAAGAAGGCGGCGGCCGCGGGCGACATGGGAGAGGGTGAGGGTGGAGGCAAGAAGGTGCGCAAGCCACGCAAGGATGCGGGGACGAAGAGGGGGCCGAACAAGAGGACGGCGGGCGCGACCGGTGCGTAGCGCGTATCTCAAAGCATGGCGTGCGGCGTGTTTTTTTTAATGTCTCTGTTATGCACCCCTACCTATGCTCCACCCCCTCAAATACGTACCGCATTTTTTTGTATGTCTACATTGTGAGGAATGTGATTTTTTGTAGTGTTAAGTATGTATTGAGGGGATTGGCAGGCAGCAGATGTAGTTGAGTATATAAATGAGTGAGAGATAGGCTTGTTATCCCTCTGGGGGGCCGCCCAATTTTTCTCGTGAATTTACGGGTATTATTGAGGCGGGAACGGGTGACTTGGGCGGGCGCGGCGGGACTTTTGATGGCGTTGATGGGCCTCATCAACGACAGTGCCGCTACGCGGCGTCGCGCACCGTCTTTGATGGGAACGACAGGCGCCCCCGAGGCACGGCGGGGGCGCTCAGTACTTATCCTGCCTAAGAGGCCCCTAAGGCTAGTATAAAGATATATATTTATTGCGTAATTCTTAGGTACACCCTAGATCACTTAAACCTGACCTAATTAGCGAGGGAGACGCCATACATCTCCCCCCCTAACTAGGTCCATATCTTGGGCCATATAGGTCAAAATCTTGATGTTCCAATTCAAGTTGAAACATGTGCCAGGTGTAACCTTTGCTCCAGACGGACTCTCAAGGAGAGATCCGCATCCTGGAGATGAAGTGTGCCCTAACTCGGAAGAAGGCTACAATCAGAACGAGCCGCCATTGGATCATGAAGACTCTGATAAAACAGGTCGTCAACCTTTGGAATTCGAGGAATTCAAGCACTTGATTGATACGAGAGGCGGATATCTGCAAATGGGATCTGAAGCCGCGGGCTTAGAAGATTTTGCTGAGGAGGTTTTCCTCACGGCAACTTTGGAAGCTGGCATATATAAGAAACGCAAGGAGGCTTATGCTAAAGAGGGTCTGGAAGTACCTCAGTACGTACAGATGGCAGAACCTTTGATTCCAGACTTGGAGTTAAAGTGGAACGCGGAAAAACGTGAACCCTATAAAGAGGATCACAGGACCGCGGGCATGAAAAGACAAAACAACAAGTTAATGCTCGTTAAACAATGGTTAACGGATCCAATGATTAGACCAGAGGGTATGAATGATGATCAGGAATACCGCGCTTTTATGAGATTCGCCTCA
Organism: Mycena leptocephala; assembly: GCA_029378395.1. Lineage (NCBI taxonomy): Eukaryota > Fungi > Basidiomycota > Agaricomycetes > Agaricales > Mycenaceae > Mycena > Mycena leptocephala. The sequence continues at coordinate 31,691 of JARJLF010000103.1, forward strand.
CATTTCTTTTTGAAAGGGGGGAGGATGTATTGTAAGGCGATTGGTACTGCACATCAGCTAGTAGTTGACAAAGAGCATCGGATGTACATGATGAAGGCTGCACATGACAGTCTTGGACACCGCGGCATTTTCGCAACGAGAGAGCTGATAGCACTGAGATTCTGGTGGCCAGGTATTGAAGCAGATGTGTCTTGGTATGTAACCACATGCCATTTATGTCAAGAACGGCAGCATGTTTTGTTGAAAATACCACCAGTAGTTACCCATACACCTAGTCTGTTTCAGGTGGTCCATGTCGATGTAATGGTCATGGGACAAGTTTCCAATAAATGTGGACTTGTTGTAGACGCACGAGACTCTCTATCTAGTTACGTAGAGGGGCGGCCATTTAACCAAGGACAAAGCACCAGCATTAGGAATGTTTCTTTTAGAGGACGTCATATGTCGGTGGGGATGCCCGCAGATGTTTGTAACAGACAATGCGCCACAATTTAAACTAGCAGTTAAATGGCTGCAGGAGAAATATGGGATTCCTCATATATTCATCTCGCCGTATAACTCGCAAGCCAATGGAAAGATAGAAAACGGACACTTCTCCTTGAGACAGTCGCTGTTCAAAGCCACCGGTGGAAATCCAGCCAAATGGTTCTGGTTTTTCATGATCGTACTTTGGGCAGATCGAATAACTGTACGAAAAGGAACAGGATGTTCACCATATTTGATGGTTACTGGAGCGCATCCAGTTCTACCATTAGATATCGAAGAAGCCACATGGCTGGTTGAATATCCTGGAAGGGTATTGACTGACTCAGAATTAATCGGACTCCGAGCACAGAGTCTGGCAAAACATGTTCAACATGTAGAGGCAATGCGGAAACGCGTTGATCATGCCAAACGAGTATCTGTTAGGAAATACGAAAGATATCATGAGGCGTCAATTAAAAACTATGACTTCAAACCAGGAAGATTAGTTTTAGTCCGTAACACTGAGGTGGAGAAATCATTGAACTCGAAAATGCTACTTCGATACATGGGACCTATGGTTGTTATCAGAAGAACCAAAGGGGGAGCATATTTAGTCGCAGAAATGAATGGAGCGATGTTTCATGATAGGATTGCAGCCTTTAGGGTCATTCCGTATGAAGCGCGTTACAGTATACAACTGCCGGCGAATATTCAAAAGTTCATTGATATTTCCGAGAAAACCTTGCAAGAACTTGTTAACCAAGATGACCCAGCGTCTGATTCAAAGAAAGCTAAAAAGAAGTACAAAGGCAAAGATCTGCAATTCGACAAAGTACGACTGCGGGTAACACCAGAAGACTTCGAAGAACCTGAGACTTCAGAATCAGAGGCAGATGAGGAAGAAGAACCGTTTGGACTAGATGCCGTGGCCGAAGATACGGGCCCGCGGTTCTCCAAACGAGTTCGGAACAAGTCCGCGGTGTCTACATGACGACGGTTCCAGTGAAACTGGGATCGTAGGTCAAAACCGCGGTAGTGTCAAAAAGAAATGAAAGACAAACGTATAAGTTTCGGTTGCAAGACCTTCTCCGTTGGGAGACAACTGTTCAATACGCTCGCGGCAATAATCCAGGACGCGTTCATCGTAATTCAGCTGAGCGAACTGGACAGATAAACGGCGTATGGCCTCAGCATCGGTCTGAGCCATGATCTTGTCCTTGATCTGGCGACGAGCGCGGTTGAAATGCTGGTGTGTGAGATATCGAGCCGCGGCCTCAGAGTGCGGAAGCAGTTCATCCAAGGTGAACTTGTCGCGACCGAACGGGAAACCTGGATAGTAAATTAGCCAGGAAGACGGGCTGTGGTTAAGGAACGCACCTAAAATGATACTGCTTCGGTTACGCTCGATGAAACTGAGCCAGGAAGCGACCTCGTTCATGGGGCAATCCGAAATCAAGCGACGTTCGCAATAGTGACAGCAACAAAGCCAGGAATACATAGTGCAAGGCAAATTGTCTCTATGACAATAAGGGCACGGTGTTATAGACTGGAGAATGACGGTTTCAGTGCCGCGGTGACTCCGCGGTATAAGTGATCGACATACAATGGAATCCTCGAGCAGGTACAGGCAATATTCGACCAACTCCTCATGCGGGAACGCCATGATGGCTGAGCGCGGTGTGAGGGACGAACGGGGAGGACACGAGAAACATGAACGGAATAACAGTGGGATTTATAGGGCTGTGGTCAGACCGCGGTGGCTTAGAAACCAATGAAACCGATCATGCTGTCCGAAACCATTTAAATTGCTACGGTAAGGGGACAACGTCGATCGAGAAACAGTGTGGCTATTGGAAATCCAGCCGCGGTGACGCCGCGGGCCTGGTGAAACAATAACTACATTACAGTGCGAAAAGTAATACTGCGTCATAAAGTCAGAAGAACGCTCGGAAGAATAGAACAGAGAACGTACACGACAGGGATGTTAACATCAGTGACGATTGGGACACCAGTGGCGTTTGCTAGGTCGATCATGCGCATAGCAATAAGTCCAAGGGCTTCGTCACTATACTTAAGCCAAGTCCACTCGTCAAGCATCTCGCGAAGCACCACGGGGTCGCTGATGGTGTCCAACTTCCTACGATACTCCTCGGAAGTGCGAACATAATACTTGCGACGAAGCTGGTTAAACACCGCGGGGACGCGGGGCAGCAATTGGTCTAGGGTAAAAACGTCGCGACCGAAGGGGAACTCTGTTAAACAAATTAGCGAGTCATTCCAAAATGAAAAGTAAAAGTAAAGTGACCTGCGATAATGTCGACGCGACGCTGCTGCACGAAGTCATTGAACCTCGAAAGTTGGCAGCTATAGCAGTTCCTTAAAAGGCGCCGCTCGCACCAGTGACAGCCGCGGCCCCACGAATAAATGAGGCAGGTAAGGTTGTCACGAATGCAGTTATCGCAGCGATTCGCCGCCTGTGTTGGTCGATTAGACTAAGACGTAGGATGGTGGGCAAGACAAGTACCTTTGCATCTTGAAGCATATAGAGAGTGTAACGTTCGAGTTCATCTCTAGGGAAAGGCATTGGGGAAGCAAAGACGAGGAATGATTTAGTACCGAGAAATTTTAGGGTTTTTATACGCCGCGGCGGTGCCGCGGTGACTTAGAAACAACTGAAACCGATCGGACTTGGCAACCAATTGATATGTCAAGTACTACTAAAACATTGAGATCAAGGGAAACTCGGAGCGGTCCTGGAAGGACGTGAAAAGAAATATAGTCCGTGAACATACAGTTGAGTGTACGAAAGTAACCTGTTGAAGGTCACGGATAGAGAGATTGGAGAAAGTAGCTACGGTCGAGAAATGAATATGAAATGAGGGTGTGATGTAGGGATCGGTGGATCTGGAAACAGAAACATCAGACAAATATGTCGCACCGCGGTCGGGTAAAAACGTACCAAGAATAGACCGCGGCCTATTCGGCGTCCATTTCATCGTGAAAATCGTCCAACTCAGCTTTGTTGGCGGCGATCTCCTCCAGGTAGAACTTGCGCAAGGACATGAAATGCTTAATGCGGTAGCCACAGATGAAGGCTTGGCGTTTAAGCTCCTTGTGGCGATCTTGGTGCATGCGCTCGCTAGTAACTGCGAAGTCCTCAGACTCTACGAGATCGCGAGCACGCTTGATGGTACCTGAGGACACGTCGGAGGTTGGGTTGGCTACGAAATCCAATTAGAAAAAGTCAAGTGTTGGTTTCAGCAAGAAAAAATGCACATGGGACTTCATACTCTTGATCAGCGTCATATACATGAGCACTGCGATGGCGACGACGCTTGCACGAGGTTTCAATGACAACGGAGGGTGAAGGATCGGCGTCCTAGGATTAAGCAGGTTTAAAAGCAGGTTGTGCAGGAGAATAGGATTTGCGCACGGTAATGATGAATTTGGGCTCCATCTATGAAACATGAGATGTGAGCTCTAAGGAAATCATAACCGGAAAGCACATACCTTTTTCTTGCGCTTGTGGGCTTCAGCTTTCTCCTCCGCGGCGGTTTTCTTGAGAGTAATACCGACATCGTCAGTATAATTGCGACAAATAGAAAAGTCTGCAAAAACCTTGCGCACAACTTCAGCGAAAGGAAGCTCGACGGGTTCATCAATAACGATAACGTCGTCCTTGGAAGAACCGGACTTGGAAGCCTTGGGCTTAGCCTCCTGGTCGCGAATTTTGCGCGCCTTGTTCTTTAAGATACAATTGGAGTCAAGATGATTGATTCCAGTGCAATAAGTGCAACAAATAATCTGTGGAACAGAATCAGCGACGAGCAGATAATTAATGGGAAAGGTAGAACACCTTGTCCAGCTTCTCAGTCGCGTTGCTCTTGGAAAAGTGGAGACCGGCAGGAACAGCGCCAGAACCAGCACGCGACTCCGTGGGGCCCGTAATAACGGCCGCGGGCAGAAGCGAAATGGTAAATGGTGGAAGACACCTCCTGGTCCACGTCCATCTTAAGATCAATGAGTTTTTGCATGATCCAGTGAAGTCCTATAAGGAAAAGAGTACCTCGTTAGCAGGAGCAGTTGCGGAGACTTCGTCCGACACACTCTTGTCATCGCCGGACTCAGGTTCAGTCTCGACAGTCGCAGAGGATTTAATAATCTATGAAATTGCGAAGTAAGAGATGTGAACGCAAAAAAGATGGGATAAAAATAAAAATAAAAATAAAAAAAACGCACCTTCTTGCTGACCTTAGTGCCGACAGCGGGCGGCGGTTTCTTACTCTTGAGCGACTCACGATGAGCCTCGTAAGTCTCTAGCATTTTGTAGAGCTGGGACATAGAGTGAGCGGGAGCAGAGAAGGTTTTGGCCTTGATCCCCTCTTTGCAGTGGTCGCGGAGCCAATAGAGCCGTTCTTTCGAAGCATGGCGAGTTGGGTCCACCAAGCTGCTCGTGTAAGGGACGATTCCCATCTAAAGAAATAATTAGACAAGCGCCGCGGTGGTACCGCGGTGGACTCACACTACGATCGAGCGAGGTATGGGTTTGGCGATTGATAGAGCCAGCACTGAGCTTTTTCTCGACCATCTCCTGGAGGGTGATGGAGGATTCGTCAAAAGCATTGTATGCCTGGTCGACCACGGAAGTGGCATGCTCAGGGGGCGAAGGCGCCATGAAGCTATGGGTCATAGAATTGAGAGACAAAGTTAAAACCAAGAAACTATAGGCTTTTATAGATTTCTGAGATGTTAGAATGCAGTAATGCGTCTATAGTCCAGGAATTTGTGAACGCATGGGTGCGAAAAAGATGAGCATGGCACTGTAAATCTTCTGACACGCCAAGAATCGTAACCGGTGTGAGGCTGGTGCTTGTGCTACGCCCTGCACACCGCCTCACGGCCCCTTCAACCGGGCCCTGGACGAGAACGTACGAGACGCCCGTTCATCCAAATCGGGAATCAAAGTTACCAAATTCGGATTCTCATCAAACACACGCAGCCTGCGGTCCCCATCCAACCTTCCACATCGCTCGTACCACCCGTCCGACCCTCGATGGACGCCCCCAGCACCCGAACTCCACCCTTGCATGACTCGCACCTCACTTACGAGCACGGCGCCATGTGCTACGGCCCACGAGAGTGGTACAAACCAGCCAATAGCGGGCATCCTGGGCTTCGTATCCTCTTCCCACACCCGAGAAGTCACCAACACTCGAACGCAAGCCTCGTCCGATCCAGTTTCCGTCCTTCCAAACCATTCCAAACCTACCCAGATGCGTCCGGACGCGTCTTCCGACCAATAACTGACCTTTTTATGGCCCAGGAATCCGCTCTGCCATGGAACGGGTCCTGCGCCCGTACCGATTTGCATTGTACACTCCGCCCGTTCGCGGAAACGAACCCCAAAATACGAACGTAAGCCTCGCCCGCGGCCCCAAATATTGAACGCACCCTACGAACGTTCCTGCGCGAGCACCCTCAAACGGGAACCGAACGAGTGGGCATCAAGGGGACGGTCGAGAGGCGAAAAGGTATAAAAGGATAGCAGAAAAGGGCATTGTAGTCAGTCAATTTTCGGAGCTTAGTTCTCCCCCACCACCTGTACCCCCACCTGTGCAACTAAGTCTCGCTCACACCGAGTTGACCACATTCTCACTTGCCTCTAGCAGGGCATTTCACTCTCACACCTCCTTTCGCAAGGTCCCAACTCATCGGACCCCAAGTCATATCATCGGGCTTCCCCGTAATAGGATCACCAACTTCGCGAGCTTCACGCTTTGTAGAAGTCGGCCTGGGCGAAGCCATATTGGTTTAAATCGCCGTCTGCCACCCAGCGTCACGACCGGACGTCCCATACGTTCGACTGACCAGCACCAGCCGGCGTCACTGTCACTTGCTTTATAACCGTAAAACGTTGTATTAAGCCTTCCACCTTCGTTGGGAACATCGGGGAAACACGAGGGAAGGATTGCAGCATAGGCATCGGATTTTACAGGAAACAACGCGTCGTTCGCTCGAGCTTGTGACCTAGGACAGGTAACTATCACCCCCACACCCATTTACAGCTAACAGCAGGTACCCCCAACACGAAACCACGGAACGGACGCCTCGTGCGATCCCGTGCAACACCCTCATTTGGACAACGCACACGTCCCAATCCTACATCCCCACTATCCTCCAACGTTAATTAACCCCTAGAGGCCGAACAGGCTAGCTATTTTGATAAAACAAATTCTCATAGCGGCACCGCGGTCCTTACCACAGCGGTCGCCTTCCTCCATAATGTAACCGTTTAACACAACTATGTCTTTGGCAGAGAGGCGCCGCGGCAGCTCTCCTATGCAGTTTAATGTACCGCGCAACATGTCAAGTCTCACCACTTCATCTATGCAGTCTCTGGGTCGCTTTTATAGGAATAAATCCCTTGAATAGGTTATAGGCATTTATGGGTATATCTCCTTGGTAGTGTATTCAGAGTACAACACGCCGCGGCGTCACCGCGGTCGTGCCCTGAATACTACAGTCAGTAGTCGGAGCTCCCTCTGACTCTCTTTTATATCACCTAACAGAGCCCAGGTATACAGATATGTTTGTATAACACTGAAGCTATCCTGCCCTTCTTAATGATGTGTTTATAAGCGCAAAAATAGCTAGAGGGCGTGCATTTGGTGTTGCGCCGTCTCAGCGCAGCAACAGGGAGGGAGAGCGTGCGTTCTCTACCCGCGGGGCCTGAGCTGCGACGTCGAGGGAAGCACGGGGATCTTCAGATGTCCGCAGGTTACACAGACGTACGTGGCCCATCACCCTCATTGGATTTATCGCTGATCTTCAGTACAGACATCGTAACAACTATTCTTTGCGTATCACCACGCATGCCCATGTCGTTCCAGCGTGCCGAGCGTGCCTGGTGCACGCTCGCGCTGGAGGCGTACGGCGACGCCTTCGCATACCTCTGGGCGCCAGACTTACCACGGACCTCGACCGAAGCGAGCTCGAGGGTAGTGCGAGGACCTCGACTCTGAGCTCGAGGGCTGCAATGCTGACCATTTCTGTGCGTGTATCGGATGGAAGGGAGGGCTGTTGTAGTCTTCACCTGTCTTCACTCTGGAACGAATGCATCATTCCCAAATTCATATTTGCCTGGCGTCACCTTGAACGTCTTGTATATGACTGATCTCGTTCCCGCTTCTCCTTCAATCATGCGTGTTGTTTCCTCATTTTCTTGCTTCTATCAAACACTGAGATAGCTCTCTTGAGCCTTAGTCTCGCACTAGTCCGGGATTAGCTAGCGCTCGTCTCAATCCCTACCTACGTCAGTCCCCGCGTGCGAAGACACAGACGAGACATCATCGCAGCCGGCGTTCCACGGGTCATCTACAAAAGTCAAAGTTGGATCCGCTCGCCCGCCATCAAAGGGAGAAGAAGACGACAAGCGAGAGCACTCCTGTGTTATCAGGAGAACTCCGATCTGGTACTCGTTGCTGCACAGCAAGATGCATATGCCCGCCTCGCACAGGGTCATTTGTTCTGTGTGTGTGTCCGACGCTGGCAGTGGGGAGGGCGGGGTTCCCTCGCCTTCGATTCGTATCGCACGTACATGGATCTCGAGGGATGCACCCCACATCGATCCATGGCGAGTGCGAGACCGCACGCGCATGCGTGCTCATGTGCTTGTACTCCGCAAGATGTCTTCCCCCGTGCGATGTCGGTCCCCACTCCGCTCGCGCTGCTACCATCGCCGTGTGCCGCCAAGGTGTCCTTTATCGTCGGCACTGTGCTCGTGCCTTCGTCCGTGTCCACGCCTTATGCCCACCTCAGCTCCTTGCACCTGTGCGGGAATGCTCAACGATACCACCCCGCCTTCCCCCCATGCGACGCTCCCTGCCTCACTGTCACTGCACGTGAAGAGTAGATTAAGACGAGATGAGAGCGCCGTCCGCATCACACTCGTGTCCCGAGTCATCGCTCAATTGTTCCTTGTCCGCGCCCCGCTTATCCTCGTCCGTGCCCATGCCTTATCCTGGCCTCAACTCCTCCCACCTGCGCAGGGAATGCGCCCAGCGTTGATATGTATCTTAAGGCTGCGTGCTAGACCCCCCACGTACCCGCCATCCGGACATCCTCAAGATACCATGCCCGCAACGCGTGGCTTCCCTGGTACCTCTGCGATCTCCTGTGGAGGACATCGATCCACCCATCGCCGCTGTGTCGAATGGACTCCGGATAGATCGCTCGCGCACGCATCGTACACGTAGGTCTCACTCGCCGATTCTTGGCGCTGCCTCCGAGTCGAATCATCGCTACGCAGCGTGTGCGAGGGCAGCTGTCAATAAACCCCTCGGCACAAGTGCTATCTCCCCCAATCTCCTTTACACTGCATGCTCCGAGCTCCGGCGATGTGCCACGAGTCGGTCCACTCGCAATAGAGTCTCCTTGCGCTGCACACTCGATCCAAATCAAGATTAGATCATCCAATCCACATCCGCCACACTCAAGTTACGCATCGGCGGTGTCTTTCCGCATGAATGCACCACACAGTCACCCTTTAATCCTCCCCCGAAAACGAGACGGCAGAGTCTGCAGGCCCGGGGCAGTAGGTGGGGTGTTCAGTCGAGGAGGTGTTAAAGGGAGCCTGAGATATGGAGCGGAAAAGAAGGAAATATAAGGGAAGGTGGGTAAGGGAGTGTAGGGGATGAACTCTCGTGGGGATAGGTTGGGTACTTGATACTTGATTCGGGTCTCGAAGCTGTACAGACATGCCCTACCATGTACGGTTTCTTTTTTCGTTGAATCTTGGCTTGGAAAGAAGGGTCCAGATCTGGACGACTTTAGAAATAATAACACCGTGCCTCTCGTAGATGAGGTTGACTAGTCTTCGGTGATCTAGTACGTTGCGTTCAGTGGACCGTTGTTTCAAAGATAAAAACAAAACACATACTGTCGTATCCCATCTCGACCATGGGATCCTTACCGGGATTGAAAAGATGAAATCCATACCATTCTCGCTTCCCAAAATCACCATACTCCATATCAGAGAAGTTGGGGACGAAATTCGGAGGAGAAGAGTCGCGGACATGAAAATAGCTGAATAAAAGGAAGCCGATACTTCCTACAGGACAGAGATCAACGTGTTGGTGTCTAAATGCACCGTGTTCGTCAGTTCTTCCTGTCTGGTTATGCTTAGCATTGTCCGCCAGCATAGTAAGCGTCTAGAAGCGATTAATGAGTGCCGTATTCGACATTATTGAACACAAAAAAGCACTTGCCGGAACAGTTTCTCCAAGGCTTTTCGTGTTCATCATCACATCCATCATGAAGAGGTCGGAGAGCAGGAGACTTCGTGTATTATCGCCCCGAAAAGCGACAGAGCAGGAGGTCAGGAGCATCGTGCGATCCCGGAGGCCCATGTAAATGTTGAAAGGGCTCTTGAAATCGGTCAAGCACCACCCCGCACATTTTATGAGATCAGCGGCGGTAAATGTATCTGATAACAACGGTTGGTAATAAAATAAGAATAATAACTCGGCCACCTACAGGCATTGGTACCCTTCGCCTTCAAGGTATGAGCCATTTTGACGCGTTGAGGCTCCTTGTGCACAGCCGCGGTTTCGAAGGTTTTGATCCTGAGGTCATGGTGCAGCCCAATTTGCGCTGCAGGCACATCGGGATATTCATGCTGGTGGTGGTGGTGCCAGTCCTCAAGGGCCGAGATAACCTGCTTTACTCCAGAGATACTGATTGTCCCGGTCGACTCGGAGCCATCGTCGCGCTTCCGTTTCTGATGTAAGATATTCAGCAAGTAAATATCAGAAACAAAGTACCAGACAACTTACCTGGGGACCTGTCGTCTCATAAGTATTCAAGGAACACGGTGACCTTTGCAGGGATGCCAATGGGAAAGGCCAGAATTACGATGTGGGATGGATCGGCGGTCAGCAGGGCGGCCTGGGACACATCCCATCACGTTTGGTCATTCCTGACCTGGCGTGCATATGTAGCGCCAGTTTCTTTGTCTGACTGCTCCTCGGCAGCAACTCCCTGTCGAATAACGTGGGATTTTGTCTCCAGAGCGACGAGTGCTTGTTTCATGCGAGAATCGGGGGCCAAGGACGGCGAGGAAGTCGGAGGTAATGGAGCAACAACAGGGAGGGCAGGAGCAGGCTGGGGGCCAGCAGGCAGAAGGGGATCCTCGACGACTTCATTGTTGAAATTGAATCGATATGGAGAATGTGGTAAAGCAGCTCTAGATTGGTGTGACGGCGTCGCAGGCATTGAGGATAACAGACTGCCAGTGCTGTTTAGACGCTGGCGTTTATGACCCAAAGGTGATGGGGATGCAGGGAAGGGAATAAATTTGAGTGGCCGAGAGGGAGTTGACAAGGAGTCCGACATGACTGTATCTGACCAGAATAACATGTTATTATCGCGAATTAACGCGTAGAAGCGTTAGAGTATGACTGCTGGAAAGCAGGCCTGGCGTACCTAGCAGTTTTGGATGTCCCACAACATTTCAAATATATGTTTCGGTGCCGTGCCACCACCGTGCACTTAGAAAGACAGTATAAGCAAACTGGCTCAGCTTCGAGACATGAGAACAGGGATTCACATACCAGAAAGCGTTCAGAAACTAGAATGGTCTGTTTCCTACCTCCAGAGGACTGCAAATCACCGCACGGGCAGAGAATGGGTGGCAAAAGGTGACGGCAACAAGATCACAGGCAAAAAAAACACGAGGTGCGGCTTTGGTACAATGGGATTTGCGCTTGGATAGTCGGCAGTCACACCGACGATTGCCAAATTTAGGTTGACCGGAGGTGTAACTCCAAACGCCAACTTTCAAGTTCAACAAAAGCTTGTCGGAAAGTCAATCTGTTACTAGTAATTTAAGTACATCTGAAATTGTATCCTAAACTACAAGAATAAAATCAGGTTTTGAGCCAGCTGAAACGTAGCCAAAATCCCAAGAGTCAGATTGCAAAAAAAGTGCGCCGAAACTGTAAACTGAAACTCACCATTTCAGTACAAAAAAAAGTGCGGCTGAAACCTAACATTTCCGGTGCACTGAAATGGACACCGAAATTCCAGGTTTTGTATCTCATTTCAGTGCAACTGAAATAACAGATTTCAGTTTGCATTTCAGTTGGAGCTGAAATCCAAACCGAAACTATTTATTTCAGCCAGGCTGAAATTCGGTCGGCGGACGAGCGGTGGATCGTCCGCCGCTCGTCTGCGGACAGGCTGCTGCTCATCCGTGGACGATCTGCGGCTCATGTGCAGATGGTCACCATATTGTGTAGGTCAACCCCCCTACAGTTGCACTTTGGAGGGGTCGAAGACGACCCGGCTCGACCGTGTGCATGAGCTGCAGATCGTCCACGGATGAGCGGCAGCCTGTCCGCAGATGAGTGGCAGATCGTCTGCAGACGAGCAGTGGACGATCCACCCCCGAGTTTGCCCGGCATGTACGCTGCAAACAAGCTAGCTCAGTCCCTCGAATACGTGTCCCAGAAAGCCCGTGGCCTTACCTTCGCATCTCGATGCGACCTCCCTGATCCCCGATGGGTCCACATACCAGGATCAATATGCACATCCCGTACCGCTCCGCAATCGCGTCGCACCACGGCTGCAAATAGGCAGCTGCTGTCTTCAACGACCTGCATGAGCTGTCTGTAAGTCACGTCTGCCAGTGCACAGGTACATCTCACTTACGTGTTATACTCCTCAGGGGTCCTCGCTGGGCTATCAGCCAACGACTCTTTCTATCCCTTCAGCGTGATCTCGTACTCGCACTCCAGGGCGCGCCTTGTTTCCTCCTGAAATACTTTGTTCTCCTCTTCGTGACCTCGTTCTGGATGGTGATCATGGCTGGCAGTTCCTCACCTGAGTACTCTGCGCGTTTCTGCAGGGTCTCTGTGTGCGCCTCGACCTGGGCCTTGATTTGTGCGTTGTAGTGTCAGCTCGAATAAAAGTGATGCAGCTGCGGGCGACGAGGCTTTGCTTGCAAATGTCCGAGACCTGAGAATAATTCCCCAAACGACGTCTTCTCCGCCTTCAAGATGCCCGCGTTTTTTGCACAGTACCACTGCCCCAATCGCTGACGACGTTTGTCAGCTTGCATGTTCCCTCCAGCGAAAGACAAACATCCTACTTCTCGTAGCTTCGTGTGGTACTCCTGCCGCTTCGTCATCTCCTCAGCCGACAGCCGCACGTTCACGACTGTGTCTGCAACCCAGTCTGGCGGGTCTTCGACGTCCACCTCGAAGTCCTCGTTATCCTCGAGCTCAAAGCCATATTTCACTGTGTACAGCTTCGCCATTTTCAAGTAGAATTCGCCGGTGGTCTTTCTCTCGTGCGCCTTCACCCTCGCGTCCTTGCGCGCGTCGAAGAACTTCAGCTTCGTGCCCCAGATCCAGCTTGGCTTCCCCGGCTTTGGGGCCATCTCCCCCCCCTTGCGCTTCGTCCGTTTCGGCTTCTCGCGCTCCACAATGGCGGGATGCGGGGCAGGCATTGTGATGCGGACTGCGGTTTGTTGACTGTCAGACGAATGTTACGTCTGTGGGTACAGTACTGCAGAAAAGGTATCATCCTCTAGGGGGAAATTTGTGTAGCAAGTGTCGGGTGGTTTTTATTCCTCCGAAGTACGATGGGGTAAGTTTTACAAGGGATAGATCTTTAGATGAGTGGGCAGGATCTGTTATTTACAGGCTTTCAGCATGGAGCACTGAGAAGCCTTGGTGCGCTGGGGGATACGTAGTTCGCTCCTTTTCAGCCTTCCAGGGTTCGATAACTCGGTTGCGTATCCTATACAGGCTCCTATCAAGGGAGGACGGAAGGAGTTGCGGATAGAGTCGTGTTACTTCCTCTGGGTGTTTGCTCTGTGCAGTGGGTAGGGTTTTCTGAACTGCGGTTTTATTTCTCCATTTTGATCTTCTTCTCCGTTTAATGTGCGGGACCTCAGAGCCTGTTTCGAATGTCCTAGCCTAAACTCCGCAATTCCCTTCCTTTGGGACCCCTTTCTTTATGTCTCCGCTTGAACCTCGAGGCGAGATATTTGCCGACAAGGTGACCGTGCCAGTTGGTAGATGGCTATGGATACTGGATTTCTCCGAGTTGTTCCAAGTCAAAGATCGTTTGCCTTCCGATACTACTCGGTCGGAACAGTTACACGCTAACAGAAGTTCTGTTGCTGGCTGTTTTGATACCACTCCACCTTTGGTACGTGGCGTTTTATCGTTTTCAGGATCTCCTATACGACCTGGTCCTTTTTCTGGTCGGAGTTCCCTACCGGAAGCGACTGATTGGGCACTCCTTGCGCTCCGGGTCTTGCTTTAACCTGTACTTTGTGGTACTTCGGTTTGGCGTCGGTCTCGTGTCCGAAGACAGAGGAAGAGTTTCTTTCTTGGCTTGTGAAAGCCTTAGGAATTTAGGTGGGGAAATACAAGATGCCATTCTCGAATAATACGCTAGGTTTTTATACTCTTTGCCCAGCCACCGGCACATCGTCCCGACATGCATTCTTCATTCTAGACACAGCCCTCAGCCCACAAGGTAGCTCCTACCCCCTTTAGGCCTGAAGGAGTCCGCTTTCCTCCTCTCCTTTGCTGGTGAAGCGCCCCTTTGACGGAGGTACTCCTATAATGTTGTCGTCAGCTTGGTCAAGCTCCTCTCGTGTCGTAGACCCCGTTTCTTCGTCCTGTTACTTTTCCTCGAGTTGGATAGCTCCTTTCCAGCGCAGAGACCTTTTTACAGCGCAGTTCTTGAGTCGGTCGAATTCTTTCACTGCGGAATTCGTCCCCTTGTTGCATTGATATCGTTCTTGCTCTGTTTCACCCATTCCTTCTTGTCGGAATTCCTCCCCTCATCATATCGGTACCATTCTTGACTTGGTTGTCCTACTCCTCCTTGACGGAGTTCATCTCCTTGTCATATTGATATCATTCTTGACTCGGTTGGCCTATTCCTCCTTGACGGAGTTCATCTCCTCGTCATTTCGGTAATGTTCTTGACTTGGTTGTCCTACTCCTCCTTGATGGAATTCATCTCCTCGTCATTTCGGTAACGTTCTTGACTTGGTTGTCCTACTCCTCCTTGACGGAGTTCATCTCCTCGTCGTTTTGGTAATGTTCTTGACTTGGTTGTCCTACTCCTCTTTGACAGCCATTCTTCGAGCTCTATACCCTACTCGTCCTATAACCTGTCTTTATCGCGTTTGGTGCCTGGCTCTGCTTTGCCGGCGAGGCGAAGTGGAGCGAGGCGAAGCAGAGTGAGGCGAAGCGGAGGGAGGCGAGGCAGAGGTGGGGGAGCGCGAGGCGGAGGGGAAGCGCGAGGTGGAGGAGGAAGCGCGAGGTGGAGGAGGAAGTGCGAGGCAGCGAGCGGGTGCGCAGGAAACGAGCGGGCACGCTGGAAACGCGGTGAACGGATGTGCGGGAAACAGCGAGTGGGCGTGCGGTGAACGGGCGTGCACAGTGAGCGGTCGTGTGGGAAACAGCGAGCGGGCATGCGGAAATTGAGTAGTTGTGTGAACAGAGAAATGGCGTGGGCGTGCAGGAAACAGAGCGCACAGCGGAAATGTGAGCGGGCGTGCGGAAATCGAGTAGTTGTGCGAACAGCGAGCAGGCGGTGGAAATGGCGTGGGCGTGCGGGAAACAGCGAGCGCGCAGTGGAGATGCGAGCGGGCGTGGGGGAAACATCGGAATGGCAGCGAGCGCCGGTCATGCAAATGGAAGTGCGAAGGTGTAGGGCGGAGAAATACAAAAAAGGGTGCGGGGACGCAAGAACAGAGAATTCTGTGCGAGCAGAGCATTGTGTGGTCTCGTATGGAGGTGCGGATTCACCAGTGACACCTTTACCAACGCTTATGTCGCTGTGTCTTATTTGAGAATTCCGCTGGTGTTTTTATCCCGCAGTCCTTTATGTCCATTTCGAAGGTGTCCGATTTGAAGTTATGCTCCGCCATCCGTCCGCACTATTGTTTCGGTCTACTCTTTTTCCTTGTTGCGCATTTGGGCGGTTGCCAGAGTCGACACATAGTGGAGGCTCACAGCGTGTACACCTCCCCTTTCGGTGATATGATGGTCCCTGGGGGCGGTGGCTCTGGGCCCTGCACCACACCGTCGTCGGTGCCATCGGGGGAGGCTGGTCTATCGGGTCCCTTTACATGGATACCATCAGCCAATGCAAACCAAGCGCAACAATCCACTCACTTTGTGCTGTACACCACCGCCATGCCAAAGATGGCGAAATACCGGCTGGTCGGTCATGACACTTCTCGTGGTGCCAGCGCTCCAGACGTTTGCCGCTGCGCTGGAACAGAGGATGAACATCTCGCCTGACGTCTCCCCTGTTGGCTGGTGCTGCTCGAGGCCGCTGTGTCGGTGGCACTAGTCGTGGTGCGGCTCGCCCTCTTCTCCACCCCATGAGATGTTGTCGACGCCGTCAGTGCCTTCCCGTTCTTACCCGCCTTCCACTGGGGATCGATGGGGTGGGGGTGTACTCCCAGTGGGCAATGCTGTTGCCATTCCGCGACGCACGCACTATATGTGTGATGGCCTTTGTGCACGTTAGCGGGGTACCCCGAAATCATCGCCTTTGCCACTGTCCTGCATCTGGAATTAGCTCCTCTGGGGTTCTTTCTAGTCCTCTCCACTCACCAGTTTCTCCACACCCCAACCTTTCGCCCCTGCGTCACAAGATGAAACTCGTAACCGGCGCTGACGCTCATCACTGCGTCAGGATCATCCCTCATCGGTGGCAGGCACCAGAAACGTGGGTCATGGCCGTCTGTCGTCGCATTGGGGACAAGCTCGTCCGTGCTCATGTTTGTGGGGGGCAGCGCCATCGCAAAGAGATCCGGATGAAGAAGGGGCGACTTCCCAAATAGGTAACTTGTGCAGCACGTGCCACACCCTCTTTGCTGATGACCCGCCATGAATCAGGATATATTCCTGCCACGTGCCCGGACGCTGTACCCCGACTATTTCGTCCGCGACCATCCCTGCTTCAAAGAGAAGGGCGACACCCCCTACTATATATTTTCCTCCATTGGCTAGTCCCTTTAGTTTCTGTTTTATCTTTCTCCCTGACGACCCTACAGGCATGGCCGCTTGGGAAGGAGCAGATTCTGTCTGCCGCCGTTTCCATCTGAAGTATCCTTACGACGCTCCGGAACGACATGACCTGCCCCCGCGATTCGTGGAGGATACCGCCCGCCTCGAGGGTCAGCTAGGTGATCCTTATTTTCCAATTCCAGCCGGGGTGGGGCGACTCACTTTGTTCACAGCTTGCATTTATGCCATTGCCGGCTTCCACGAGCATATCATTGACAATGCTATACTGGCTGTGCGGGCCGATATCGATGCGGGTGTTCTTCTCATCCTTTGTACTCCCCATCCACTCAATCATGCACAGCTCTCAAATTCATGCGGGACGAATTTGTCAAGGCCTGGGGACCCTGCAAGTCCCCCAAGTTGGGTGCCGCAACAGACACAAAAGGGAATGCACCCCCATCAAACCGGATCTGGCGCTCGGTCAAACACAAAGACTTCCCAAGGAACATCAGATTCTTCCTTTGGATGCTACTCCATGGCGCATATAAAGTCGGACCCCACTGGGAAAAGATTCCTGGATACGAGGACTGGGGAATGTGCCATACATGTGGGGTGACCGAGTCAATGACCCACATTTTAACCCAATGCACTGCACCAGGACAGAGCCAAATCTGGGACCTCACCAGCGAGCTTTGGCAACTCAAAACGAAATCCGACCTGAGACCTTCTTTAGGCGAAATAATGGCGTGCGGAATAATTGAGAAAGCAAATACAGGCACGTCCAGACTCTTCAGGATCGTAGTCTCGGAATCGGCCCATCTGATTTGGAAGCTGCGCAATGAAAGGGTAATCGGAGAAAAAGGGCCAGCATCAACGAGGGAGATACACAACCGTTGGATTAAGAGCATAAACAACAGAATAGCCCTAGACTGCGCACTGACAGACGCAACAAAATACGGAAAGAAAAGTATCCGGAAATCGGTAGTCCGCAAAACCTGGTGTAAAGTTTTGTGCGACGAAGACAGACTCCCTGATGACTGGACGAGGGAGACCGGGGTTTTAGTGGGTGTTGGCTGAGCTGAGACAATGAAGGTCGTTTGCGACCCGAGTCGATGAAGCCGAGCCAAATCCCCACACGCAGTACCGATAGTGTACCAGTGTGTTAATAAGCACATCTCCCCGGGCGGATGCAACTCATCTGTCAGGCCGGGTCTTTTTAGTCCAAGGCTAATTTATTAAATGGGTGGGGCAAGACGACTAGGTCGGTCCGGAAACGGAGAGCAGAAATGCTCCTTGTCCCCACTACCCAAACGTTCCGCAAAAAAAAAAAAAAAAAAAAAAAAGTCCCCCAAGTTGGTTGCCCAAAGAGCACGAGCTCTCGCTCGCGAGGCGGCTTCGCAGAGGCACGCGCAGGCACGCGAGTCGCGACTCTTTTGGCAGGCACTCAAAGACGACGAAGCTCACATCAATCCCGACGGCGGCGGATGGGGCAGCGGCGGTGGGTGGGTGACGTGGGTGGGTGGGGGGTGTGGACGGCGGGTGTGGAAACGGAGACGGAGGAGGGCTGTTTACTGGGGTAGGCGGTGCGGGGTTGGTCTGGGACTATGACACGCCCCCTTTAAAGCCCTGCTGTCGCTTCCCCTGTGCCTGGAGCCATGTGCGTCTCTTGCGCCAGCCACCCACCCTTCTGAAGACGGTCGAGCACTTCACTTCGGTCTCTCTGCGGGTGTTGCAGGAGACACGGAACGAGCAGCGTCGTCGGCAGCGCGAGCTGTGGTGTCAACAACCCCCCGAGGAGCGTCGCAAGCTGCGCCGCCTGCAACGACTCGACCCTGCCCTACTCCGCTGATCGTCTACTAAACTGTTTCTTACACAATACACTGATTTTGCCAAAATTAAAGCTCAAATGAGAACCAGACTGTATTCTCGACATGAACATACAAGTCTAATTCGACTCTGATTCCTCTTCCGGGTCGCTGACACGCGAGTGCCACTCATCAATCGTATTGAATTGCCGGTATTGAAGAAAGTGACCCCAAAAGCCGAAGGTCGTCCGTACCCACCTGCGCTGCTCTATATGCGTCGGCACAGTCAGTGGGCCTTCGTTCAGCTTCGCAACAGCACTAAGTGCCGATTTAACTTGGCTTGAGGGGCCCACCGACGTAGGGGGCCGCGAGGTGTACTCAATAGAATCTCTGTAGACTGCTCTATCAGCATGTCTTGGGCAGTACACTGTCACCACGCACCCATGAGAACTCAGTAGGTTTGCCATCTTCACGATCGAGTCTTCGGAGCCCTCAATCTGTTGGCCCATCGTCGCCAGGACCTCAATTACCATACGTTCCTCGGGGGTGGGTGTGGGCTGCATGCTCTCGGGTGGGGCATTGCGCTCTGAGGTCTCTGTCTGCACTCGCTGTCCTAAATCCATGCGGCGGAAGTCCGAGTCCTCGTCCACTGAGGTTGGCGCGCCCCATGGATCTTTGAAGTGGAGCGAGCCGTTCAGCATACTGTCGCTGATTCGATTGAGGTCGACAGTCGAAGAATGGCGTGAAAGCCCGTCGTCAGGGATGTCGTCCGGAGCCTTGGTCTTCTTGGGAGGGTCCCACTGCCGCCTCTTCGCCTTCGTGGCTGCTCTGGAGCCAGTTCTGTACAGATTAGCACAATATGTCACTGCGAATGTACCTGCACTTCTGCTGACTGAGACGATTTTTCTCCTTGAGCTCGGGGTGCCTGGTACCACCCCCTCATCAGTCGGGAAGGTCTTGGGCAAGCATGCGGGAGCGCACCGCACCGCAGAGCCATAGCTGTAATATTTAGGCTAATTGTTCTAGCTGTAGCCAGGTGGTTCCGTTGTCTTTCTACATGGACCTAGCCAGGCTCCTGGCTAGAGTATAAAATAGGATATTGTGATAATCCCACAAATTAAAGCAAAATAGTACCACCTCCCAGAATTGAACCCAGGACCTTTTGGTTTTGAAATTTTTTTTGAGAGAAGAATAGTAACCAACTAAGCTAAACTGCCATATTTTGCTTTCCAGCTAGGGTAAGGCTAGCCTTACCCTACCTGGGACTGATGATACCCACACCTAGGGCAGGCAAGCTGCCCTAGGTCTTTGAATATTATTTGCAATGCTTATTGTGTGTTTAGTCATATTTACAAACCCTAACCAACCCTAACCAAACCCCTAACCATCAGAAATATATATCCCCTGGTCCGAGACAGGGAGAACTAACCCTAACTCTAACCACTAACCTTAACATTAACCATGTGGCCCTATGCGGGCCATAATAGGATGAAATACATGCTTATTGTGTGAATAGTTGTGCCTAGATATAGTCCCATCAATTTGGTTGCTTGTATCTGCATCAGTCTAGTTGGTTATGCTGTTACCTATCTGGTATGATTAGGTAACCCTAAGGCTTTTGGTTCAATCCCCGAAGCTGCCACTTTATTATTTTAAATACCTTTTAGATCTTTGAAGTGCTCTAGCCAGGCTCCTGGCTACAGCCGTACAGGAAGGCAATTTATGTTATAGCTACAGCCAGCCAGGAAGCCTTTATAGTACAGCTAAGGGTGCACCGCAAATAATATGCAGCCATCACCTTTCAATGGTTTTCCTTCTTCTCTGCATGCGTAAGTCTACCAGAGTCAATGGCAGAGGTTCACAAGAGTGCGGCACTCAACGTACCTGGGGCGATATGCGCCGGAATCCTTCCGAGGCTTGAGGGCGGCCACCCGACGTTTTGACATGGTGGTTACCGCAAAGTGACCGCGTATCGCCCAAAGCGTGTAACACACTTGTTCCACATTTTTCGCCTTTTTTTTCTTTGACGACCAAACCCCTATAAAATTATGTATTTTCTGAACTGGTTAGTAACCCCGAGCTCATCTATAATGTCAGCACACACACCAACAAAGTGTGGCCTACACAATTAGCGGATTCATAGGTTTTATACATCTGACATTGCGTTTTGGGCAGGTTCTTGCTCTGGAAAGTTTGGGTTGACCTTGAGGAGTGCCTTCGGTCCTTAATAAAATTCAGCGTCCATGTGAGTAGAGAGAAAATACAAAACCGGGTCGTTTTATACATTGTCCGAAAACGGAGTTTGACAGTTTTGGCGCCCATTGGCCTTGAAGCGCCCACCCAAACAGGCAAGCAAAAGCCTCGGCGTGATGTGACCAAACACAAGTCTCTTTCATCTAACGCTGGGCTGGACTGTAAGTATGTGGATTTATTTGTTGTTACTCTTTTGACCCACCCATGGCGCATGGACGAAGTCAATCAACTAGAAGAAGCAGAGTCAGTTTACCTCACCAGCAGCATCCCCACTCCTAATGCGAGCCGTCCAGGGTCATGGCCAACGACGCGGGCTCCAGTCATACGCTCACAAAGGGCGAGGACAATGTCTCCTTGGATCTGCTTTTGTCGCCCTTACTTGCCCAAGATGCCTCTTTCTTGCACCCAGTAACTTATGATGTGCACGCGAGCACTTCGCATCGGCGCAGGATCAGACAGCAGATCCAGGACGGCCTCGACTATGCTGCCTATTTCAAGTGAACAATTCTCCCGCATTTTATGGGGTCATTTTCTTATGTTGTTTTGGTCTCCTACAGTCGTGAACGCCCAACCTCAGCCCGCGCGCTAGAGATCCTCGTGAACTACTACCGACGCCACTTGTATTTGACACGCATGCTCAAAACCAAAATTTAAAGTATATCTATCCGTGAATATATTCTGCTCGCCATACACATGAATCATCAGTACTTGGACCAATGTCGTGCTGCCCCAAATCTCCCAGAAGGCATGGCCCGAACAAACGTCAAGCCGAACCAAAGCCGACCTTGCATCTTCGGTGCATGATTGTATACCTGTGATTCCGTGCGTCCGCTGTTCACACTGGCTTAGTGCTCCCGTTCAATCATGATGCTCCTTCGAGATTCCTTGCGATATTGAATAAAGGGACCGAGCTCAAAAAGCGAAACCCGGGCCTTCCAGGTGGTCGTATTCCAAATGCCCATCATGTCCGGCACCCAGCTGCCCATCGATGAACTTGAAATGCTCCTCGTGGTAAGTATCGCCCAGTTTTGCTGGTTTTATTTCGGCGGGTTTCCCAGGCCAACTTATTCCGTCTTAGCGCATTGAGCGCATGCTCATTCTGCCGAGCTGGCGACCAGTGGTTGTAGCCACATTGCAATGTACCTTGCCCCAGCAGGGGGGTACATTGCTTTTTGGCCAATGCTGGTGTGGCCGATCGAGGCGTGCCTTTAATGCATTGTACCTCTGATCTGATCGCCGCGTCCGGAGACAGCACCTAAGCTTATTATCCACTGTATTTATTGTATACGCCGCGATTTTAACTCTTCCATGGCCGGAGGTCAACGGCATGGCCACAAATACAATTAAAAAAGGTGGCGCGCCCGAAATAGGTGAATGTTTACACATGTTTAAAGTACACGATGACCGCCCAAAAAGGCTATTCGTCCTCGCCCTCCAATAATGCCTCCTCCTCCTCGGGGTCCAGCTCATCCCCAATGTCCATCTCCACAGTGACCGTGGCCTCCGCCTCCGGCGTCAAGCTCCCCATCAGGTACGTGTCAGCCCTCCGCAGGATGGCGGCCTATTTTCGCTCCAGCATCCCGCACGTCTCGCGTTCCTTATCTGCCTGCTTGGTGGCGTACGCGCAGCGGCCCTCGGTCAGCTCTGGCGACGACTCGGGCAGCTCATCCGATGCCAGCAGGTCCCACAGTGTTGCCGCTGTGTACCCGAAAGCGATCGTGTGACGCATTTCCTCGCGTAACATCCGTACATCCTCCGAATAGTGCTTGGTGGGCATATGCTTTGCAGTATTCTACGCGCAGGGCTGCTGTTCCATTAGCACCATAGGACCTCAATAAATCTTTGCTTACCATGGTAAAATTGAGGGTCACTCTCCTTCGCCGCCTGCCCACCGGAAGCGTACCAGATCCAGGAAAGGGTATGTGACCCCTCCCCTCTAGCCAGCCCTGATGCCCGCGCGACGCCCCCCTCAATCACCGCCCCTCCCAACTCCCAGTGCTCGTTCTGAGCCTTCTCCTCCGCCGTCAGGGACCGCTCGTTTAGCGTGCGCACGTCGTCGTCCGCCAGAACCCGCAGCCGCTCCTCCCAATCCCCATGCCCCCGCAAAACCATGATAGCCCCACGCGAGTAACGGTAGCGCAGCTTGGCCAAAAGGATTTTGATGTTGATCTGGCGTAGGATTCCCTGCCCTTTTGTCATCATCCACTGCCCAGTCCAGTTGCGCAGGCGGAAGCAGTTCGTCATCGTCCTTGTACGAAGACCCTCCCGCACTGCCTCCAACGCCTCTCCCACCTCTCCCATGCGCATCTGCGCCTCCACCTCCGCCAATCCCACTGCACACGCCGCACGCCGTGTCCCGACATCCACGATCTTCCCGGTAAGTGTCTTGTCGATTATCTCCTTCATAGTGAGGAAGCTGAAATCGGGAGTGTCACTGGCAGAGGGGGTAGGCGCGGAGTTTTCACCCTGCGCCCGCGGTTTGTCTGTAGCGGAGGACTGGGTCGGACTCGACTTTGGGGGGGCTTTATTCGCGGGTGCCTTCGCTGGTGCCTTCGCGCGTGCTTTCTCAGCCGGTGCCTTCCTCGCTCGTTCCTTCCCATTCTTCGCCCCGGTTCGTTTTCTCTTTTTCTGCGTGGGGGCGTCCGAATCATCAGAGTCTTCGTTTGAGTCTGAGGAGGACAAGTCCTCTGAGTCGTCAAAGTCGGAGTCGTCGGCCGAGTCGTGATCTTCCCCGTCTCCGCCATCTATTTTGTACTTCGCCTCCGCCAGTATGTCCGGAAGGGCCGCGTTGGCGCTATCCTGCGCGCCTAATACCAAATGAGTCTCATACATAAATCAATACATAGCGCTTCAAAAACTTACTGAACGCGGTTTGCAAATACTCCTTCATAAGCGAGACGACTTGGTGGTCCCACCGCTCTCCCGCCCATTGAGGCATGTGCTGCCCACTGTGTGTCTTATTACGACCATACGAAACGCTACATATCGGGCATGTCAGTATCTTGTTCCTCGCAAAGGTGTTGCACTCACTAAACAGTCCTCAAATCGCCCCCATATTTAGGAATAGGTCCTCCCAGCAGCACAACTGCATGAAGACCTGTCCGCTCGAGAATACCCTGCAGTATGGGCCCAAGAAAACCTCCCATTGAGTCGATACATCTTTGTCAGTTCAGCCAACGTCACGTTTCAGTTTTCGGGCAGCTCACTTTTGTTTTTCCTCGGGGGATCTAGAAGGCAGATTCTTCAGCCCATCGTTGTAAATTTTACGCGCCTCTTCGGCCTCCAGCTTTGCGTGGTCGCGATATCCGGCACGTTCCTCCTCCGATAACTCTGCAAACATATCTCGCGCAACCTGCGCACGAAAGGGGCCGGTGGGGTCCTTGCTCGTCTGCACATTGCTCCCATCCGCAGTCTGCGCCGCCCAACGCTCGGCTACTTCGGGTGCGATGTGGGATGTGTACGCTTCCCTCATGAATTGCTGATAGGCCTGTCGAGCCTTTGGCGGGGACTTGAACCCGGAGAGCTGAGCAAGGAGAATCGCCCAAGGGTTCTTTCGTGGATCGAGCTTAGGGCGGAGCTGTTTGCGAAGACGGCGGGCGCGGTATTTCAGCCATCGACGGATGCGCTGAAGGATGCAGTGTAAGTCACGACCACGTGCTCGCGGCACTGCCACACTCACTGCGTTGAGCATTGTAATCTGCTCTCTTCTCAGCTTCGTCTCTTCTTCATCCTCCAACTTGGCCACAACGGGCGCCTTGGGGTCGTAGTCCGGTAAAGGCAAGTCCGGCTCTTCGTGGTCTTCGAGTCGCCAACTGATACGGGGTGGAATTCGTTGCAGACCAATTGCAGATAATCCCGCTCATCGTGCCAACAGCGTTCAAGTGCGCCTGTGTAGGGCTCTATATGCAGCAACAAAACGCTCTTGTGCGCGCCATCAGCCCAAAGCCGCAGGTTTTTACGCTCCTTCGCGACACGCTTACGAACTTTTTCGCCATAGACGTTCTTTATTTTCCAATGAAGAGTCAAGGTCCAGCTTAGTCCAGCAAATAAGTTGGTCACTTACCGGTTCACTCGACGCTTCAAGTCCTCGACGATATTCGCGGTGGGAGGAAAGTGGAAGCAATTTGAAACCGGTGGTGATGCTGTCTCACAAAATACTTCTGATTATTTAATAAATGGCGCCCCCCCTCCTGCAGCTCCATTTATGAATAATACTACTTTTGGGTAACCTCCTCTCCGCGTGGTCACATCACCTCAACGGGGTTCACCAGCTGCAGTCAAGGTTTATAAAGTGAGCGACAATTCCACTTGCCTTCAATTCTTTGTTTCGTCCCCCCGAAGCCTTCTCAACGCAAACCCTCCCACTTTATAACTTACCATGACCAACTACGGGTACCTCGCTCCCGCAACTGGAAGCCCCGCCACAGTTGCGGGAGCGGGCGCTCCGCCCGCCGCCCAGCAGGGTCAGTGGCATTAAATGTTCCTTTTATCTTTACTCCCGCTCATCCTCTTACAGTCAACGCGGCTCTCGCTGCGTTGAACACTGCCGTCGATGCATTGACTGTCCAATGCGACAGTCCTCGTTACAACCTCTATGTCCGAGAGTGCGTAGTTTCCTCCAACCCGCTTCATTCGGTCCTAACCGCTCCCGTAGTGGCGGCGGCCCTCGATGGGGTCAACACTGCCACGGATCTGGTGCAGCAGGCGCAGTCTGACTTGTCTGCGGTTGTTATCGCCCTCTACGCCGTGCCTGCTCCTGCCGCCCCCAGTACGTCGGTCCTCAATTTTCTTATTGGTACTCCACTGAACACTTGCTAGCAGTTATGTCCCAGGGCAACCCATCGGGCCAGTTCATTCGCATGGGAGCTCCCTGGGTTGCGGGACTTCTCTACGGCATCATCCCTGGTGCTTCTCTCACCTCTGTTCCCGACAACGGCGGCAAGTGGTTCGCCATCACCCGTGGCAAATACATCGGCTTTACCCAGAATTCTGCCATCTCTCTCAACGCCGTCACCGGCATCTCCACGGGTCTGAGCGAGAAATTTGGCAGCCAGGCCGACGCTCTTAACCACTTCAACAGGGGCCCGCCACACAGGTTCTTTGGCGGTGATCCAGTGAATACGGTGATTTTATTTTATTTTTCCTAGTTTCTTCTGCAACTAATTTTCCCTTATTTAATTCAGCGCTCCCCCTCCGGCGCCCGGCAATAAATCAATAGATCCTCGTGTTTCGTAGTGCTTCGTAGTTCTCTGTTGTCGCATAGTTTCAATGCATCGTGTGATATTATACTGTGTTCGATTTCCCAACTCGTCACTCCCCAAATAGTAATTGATCTCTCGGCTATCGGATCGAGATGACTTCTTTACATCTTCCTCCTTTTGACCAAGATCTGCTTTCGCTAAAGTCGCTTGAAATTGTTTGTGATACCGGCCACAGCGCACTGAGTATCATGCAACTCCTCATCAATCATCCCCACCCCATACGGGCTACCGGCTACACCTACCCAATAACAACGGAACGATTCTCTCCTCACTCATTACTGTCTCCCGCTCAATGAGCGAATCCCCCAGCCCGCCTCGCCCCCTTCTTATGAAACTAGTGACGATAATGAACTGAACCGGTGCTCGAAGGCCTCCGCATCGCGGATGCCTCACCCAACCCCAATGAGCCTCCTCCATATCAAAGCTCGGCCTCAACTCCCACACGACGCACCAACTATACAGCTATTCCACCCCCACCGAAACTGGCTTTACTACATCCTGGTGCTTACGTTTCCTATTTTGCGTCGACCTAGATCTACGACTCATTTTCTTTCAGGGCAGTGGCCTCCGCCCGGACTCGAGGTGTTTCAGGCACCTCTCCACGCCGCCTCACCCCGAAACCCAAAAAGACGGAAAAGTTTGGGGATATGCAGTTTTCTGCGGTCGCGCCACCGGTGCCTTTAAGAATTGGCATGTATTCACTATTGATGTACTTTCTATTTCTGATTCCTTTCGCAGGACGCTTGAGGTCAAGCCTCTCGTGCATCGTGCCTCCAACTGCGTTTTCAAAGGCTACCGCACCTTCGATCATGCCCAAGCCGCCTACGAATAGCCCGAGCACGCGGGTGGACTCGGATCCCTTTCGTCACTTTCGAGCCCTTGCCAAGCCGAGCAACCAACCCCAACAACTTCCCACTCCCATCGAGCTCCCCGAGTCGTTGAGGATCTCAATCCTCTCCACGATGATACGCTACAGGCTAGTTGGCATGTAGTTTATTGCGGCATCACCCCTGGCGTATACCAATCGAGGTAGGTTTCTTTATCACGCCCTATCCAACAACTCAATCTTTTGCCGTATAGTCTGGAGTGCAGCATCAATACACGGGGATTGAGCTGGCCACTTACGATTCGTGTACTAACAAGGGGAAGCGATAGCACTTTTCCAGGACGCAGTTGCCAATGGCCGCGTCAAAACTCTTTATCACACCTTCATTAGTCCGTTGCATGTCCGTATTGTATATATAATATTTTTTTGCTCATTCCGCAATGAAATTTTTTCAGTTAACAACGTCCAAAGATCTGCCAAATTGCACAGCCACGTAATTGCCTCGTCGGTCCTCCCAACTTAGGTCATGAGTATGTAGCTAAAGTCCTTTTTATTTATTTCTCTTCCAGCTATGCGAGCTCGAGCTCGATGTTGGCCATTGTCGCGTTTGTGTTCTGGCGTCACGCGTCACGCACACTCCTCGCCATTTCTTTGATGTCGTCGACCAACCAAAACATCGAGTCACCCCCACTGGCCCCCATCTTCGTAACACAGGACCAAGTCCTGTATGTTCAAAACTACTGTGTAACTTCCTTCCTCATTCCCTCCTACCAGGCAGATGAAACGGGACAACAACGGGCGAAAAAGCGACATACCATGGCTATGTTTGGCCAGATCTCTCTCCATCCGTACTATCTCACCCTCCCCCTCCAGGTTCCGCTGCCGCCTCAAACAAATGCCCCCCGAGGAGCAGGAGCCGTTCAAAGCCCGAGCACGCGAGCTCGCGCACGGTACCGCGCGACGTCAGTTTGATCCCGACCGACTGTATTCGGTCTAATATGTTCCCACAGACAGCGGCTTCAGAACCAGGAAGAGGTGCGCCACCGCGAACCGTACGTCACGTGCACGCACGTATCCGCTACGTATCTCACAGATCTTAAGGAAATATCATAATGTTACTCCTCAAGACTACACGTTCTGCAACATGACCATGCGCGTTACTGTCAGATCTAGACCAAGTCTCCCAAGATGCGAGGGCCGTCTGAATCCGTCTCTCAGGCCTGATGTTGACACGACCCCTGTACTTTACTTTTGCTTTGCCACATGCTTTGTTTTGTTACGGACAGAAATGCATTTATTTTGAGAGCTACTACGTCCCTAAATGAATTCAAAACCCCGCCTCGAGCTCCTTAGCGTACTTCAATGAAATATTTTCCAATCATTGTGGTCCTTAGTTTCATTCTTGTGCATACGTTGACACTCCGTCCGGTCACATCCGCAAATGCCGGGAGGTAAATCCGCGTCAGAGTCTTCGCCGTTGTCTTCTTCCAGGCCGCACTGACGGAGGGCGCGGCAGCGCTTCTGATTTTCCGTGAGCACTTCGTGTGGATTGTACCGAGGTCTGTGTGGAACGAGGGCGGACCCCTGATTCGGCCGAGGCTTGCGGAGGCGGACGTCCTTCGTGCCGTTTCTGTGTTTTAACGAAGTGAGGACCTCTTTCTTCTCGTCGAAGGCTTCCGCTCCATGGGCAGTGATATAGGACCTGAGTATTTAGATGAGGGAGGGAAACGCGGAAGGGATCAGTAACGTACTTTGCTCGACGGAGGGTATCCGCCTCCCGAATCTTGTCTCGGTGCCTGCCAAATTGTTTACTATAAAAGACGTGGGGTAAATTTGAACGGCGGGAGATGTACTTGTTTCGATATTTAGCCGCAGACGCGCGAGCCCGCAGGATTCGGGGATACCGCCAGCCGGGGTCGTCGCGGCAGAGTTAGTAGAACGCAGCCTGCAGAGGCGTCGCCATAGTGCGTGAAAGAGGACCATATAGTCTAGTATGTGAGCCACGTACAATTTCATCCGTTCCTGCGCAGCCAGACGCAACGAATCTTGATTCCTGTGGTCGACGATGAGACTGACATTGAAGAATGAGGTCCTGAGAGGCTGACTTGGCGGCGTATCGCTGAAGTGACTCCTTCCGGTTCCTAGCTTTGGTTTCCGCATCGAGCGGAGGTCGGCCGGAAGGCATGACAGTGCGCAAAAGAGAGGGTCAGAGAAGAAAGATGCCTATAGGGTTTCTGGATCGGGACAGAATTTGCATACTGGCGGTGAGTTCGCGATCGAAATTCACCACATAATCCCAACAGCTACCAAAATTCCTGAAAATATTCAGACATACTGAAGTAGATTCGACGTTCCTCTAAGAGATTTTCTGGGCCATTTGAAACACCCTAAGAGGTGATTTATATTTTTCTTTCCCAGTCAAAAAACCGAAATCCCTTAATCGTCGCCATATTCCCTTCAAACTTCATTCCCAAAATTTCGAAGGAGGCGCCCTCCTTAATGTAGCAGAACTTGAAGTCACGATGAAAGTGAGTTCGCGATCAAAATCACAAATTGCCTCTCAGTGGCCGCAGTCGACTTATGCTTATTCTTCGATTCTTACAGTTTCCTTTGCATACTACAACAAAGCTCTTATGTCCGGACAACAGAGGGTGCATGAACAGAATTGCAATGTAAACTGACTACACAGATGGTATGCAAATGAATACATCAAAAATAACTGACACGCATTTCGAGTAAGTAACCGCAAAGGGAATTAAGGAGAGTCGGAGTCGGTGTAGATACGGCGACGGGGGTGCTTAGGAAAACGAAGTCCATCCCAATATAGCTAACATGCTCGCGTTGACCCAGTCGGGGTGATCCAGCGGATTGCGAGCTCCCTCTCCGGATTTTGGCGCGGTGCAGTGGTTATCAGGGTGCTGCAACTGGGGCACTCCCAGCTCTGTTGGAGCCATCTGCGAATGCAGATATAACAATGTTCATGGCCGCACCTGGAACTATAGAACCGAATTTGAGACGAGGTACGAACTCGAGATACGACACACTTACACAGCAGGGTGAGACTTGATGTGATGGCAGAGGCCGCATTCGTGTTCAGGGTGCTCGGTAGTGACGTCTGCTGGACGTGCCTCCATTAAGTAGAGCTCAGTTTCAGTGAGCGACGTCTCGCGTGGCGCACGGAATCCTGCGAGCCACGGACTCTGGTCCGCGCCGACGACACCATGGGGGCGGTGGGTGGCAAGCGCGGGAGCGGGGGGCGGCGAGCCGGTTGCGAGTCCTCACACTGCGCCTAACAGCAGCATCAGGCGCAGTTGAGGGTCCATCCGGAGTCAGCGCAGCTGCAGGAGCAGGCGTTGGCGGCGGAGCTGAAGCAGGGGCCCGAGCTGCCGCCGTTGGTATGGGGCGACATTGGCCATGTCACGAGTGGCGCGCGACTTAGGATAGCTGCGCATTACCATGCTGGGCGGGGTTACTATGCTGGATGGCAGGCCTCCATAGATGAGCAAGACACGGCCTATGGGAAGTCAGCGGAGGGCGGTTAACAAGGCCAGAACTTACCCGAAGGTGATCTAAAGGGAAAGGAGGGAGTACGTCCTAGCCATGGGCATCGTCAGCAGACAGTAATCAGTATGGCCGGATTACAAATGAAGCACCCATTCTCGTCTACGAGATAGGGATTTTGCAGCGAGTTGGGTGGCGTATTCTCGTCGTCAATGTGGGGATTTTGTAGCAGATTGGGCTGAGTAACGGCTGGGCGATGCGCAGTGGTATTGCTTGCACCGCCGCTGCAGAGCGGGGTATTCATCGAGGAGAAGCGGGCAGAGAAAGGTCTATGGAGAGGGTAAGTATAGTTTTTGTGAAGGAAGAAGAAAAGAGGAAGGACAGGTACGAACACAGTTCTTGGTTTTCTTGCTTGCGGCAGGCTGATGGGGGTGGACAAAAAGAGCGAGGTAACGGGCCTACTTATAGGCTCGGCAGCCATTTGTGGTCACATCTGATTGCAGACAAGTGCAGGCGATGGGAGCCGGCGCCGTGGATGAGCAAGGAGTACGAATAAATAAAATAAGCATTGAATATGGGAGAGAGGAGGAAGACACCGCCACATCCATTCCCGTATTGGGATTTTGATCTATGTTACGATTGATTTACTACTTCTCAAGTCTCATCCTCGTCCAACTCGTCCTCATACTGCGCGTCAAACTCCGCCAGCGTCCTGTAAAGATTAGCACCTGTCGCCGCCTCCTGCTTCCTCGATCCACTGGCCACACTCCGCTCTTGCTGATTGATCTCGAAATCGGAGGAGAAGCCGTTAGTGACATATTCGCATAATGTGTTGTCGCACGTCTGGGTCAGAATCATCTGGAACCCGGGAGATTCCACGGAGGTGAACGAATAGGGCAGCCACCTGGGCATCAGAAACGTCGCGCCAACGGGAAAATTGATGACCTTTTTCTCCGTCCACAAGATGAGTTCCCCTTCCGTCTGGTCGTAATTTCCGAGGGAGGTCAAGGCAGACAGGCTAGGGATATATGCTGAATCTTCCCTGTGTATGGACCCCTCGGTGGAGAACTGGTACTCGACCCGAGAAAAGGCGGTTGGCTGCGGTAATTTGTCGGTGTGCGCCAAATGGAAAGGTAAGTGCAGACGGGTTAGGGAGGTGCAACCTTCCGTAACATGGCTAGGGTATTGCACAGGTCAGTCTTTGTTCAAACCTCTCATAAAAGTGTAAATGACCGTTCTGGAAGGACGTAATGGCCTGAATGTGCGGAGAGTATCGCAGCGCGGCCAGGGCGATATGCTCCCCTGATATAGCCCTGTTATCCCACATGTTTTGCGGTCGCTAAACGTGCTCGTTGTCAGTACGACGGATCTTTGACTGGGCCATACTGACTTTGCCGGCAGGGCCGCTGCACTGGATGTTGAAAGTATACTGTACAAATTAGTGCAAACATCGAGTCATCCCTACTTACTGACTCATGTGCACAGCCCATTCCTAGTCACCTGTAGTGACTCTACTTACTGACTCATTATATATATGATTCAATCTGACTTGGATATGAGTCACAGTATGACTCCTGTTCTCTAGTATATAAAGGCTCACTTGTATCGTAGTTAATTATCGAATAATCTAATCTAACTTTGAGCCCCTTTTTGTCCTCTATCTGAAACCTAACTTCTAACAGGTTATTGGCCCCGCCCGCGCCTGAACTAAACTATGAACGACAACTCTGCCTACCGTATTAAACTTCTCGAGGATGCATCTGGCTACTCGACGTGGTCCACGAAGGTTATCGATATCTTGACTGACCAAGATCTCGAAGAGTATATCAACGGGAGCAGGAAAATGCCACCCAGCGTGGCCGATCCTACTGCTCCTACGGCCACTGAAACGGCGCTTCTCGACGCTTGGAAGAAGAAGCAACGTAAGGCACTTTCTGCCATCCGACTACGTGTTGGGGAAAGTCCTATGGCCTTTATACAGCAATGTGACACCGATGCTGACACTGGGGATAAGCTCGCACGTGTGTATCAACCTAAGGGCGCTATCTCTATCATTCGCCTCCGTCGGCAACTCTTACGCTCTGCCTGTGCCGAAGGCGAGAGCATTGCGGAACATATCCGCACTCTGATGCAGCTCCGTACTAGCCTACAGAATTTTGGGACTCAAATCGACGAGCCAGAATTCGCCATTATACTGCTCACCTCTCTACCTGATTCTTGGGATACTTGGGTCTCCGGCATCGACCTCACCGCTATCAGGCAATCTGAGGACATTATTGCTCGCATCCTGCAGCAAGCCGGTGCTCCCAACGCGAAACCGAACGCCGATGGTGACACAGCACTCTCAGCTGTTCACCGGTTCGGTAAACCCTCTGGAAGTCAGACCCGCGACGGCGCCTGCTTTAATTGCGGTCGTCCTGGTCATCGAATCAGTGAGTGTCGAGATAAACAGAATGGCAAGACTTACACAGAGCAGCAGAAACAAGCCAACTACGACAAGTATCGGTCGAACAAGCGCACTGACAGCAACAAATCCTCAAAGGCTAACGTTGCTGAGGATAAGGAAACCAACAGTGCCGATCCCGATATCGCTTTCATGGCCAATCTGCGACGCGATCTTACGAAGAATTCTTGGTTGTTGGACAGCGGTGCAAGTACGCACATTACCAACAACAAATCCTTCTTCTCTTCGTATACCCCACTCGAGGATCATACCATTGTCGGTATTGGTTCTCAGAAGGCCGACGGCTACGGAGTAGTTAAACTCCAATTTTCAACGAAAGGGAAACGAATGAACATTGCGCTTCAACGTGTCCTCTATCTCCCTTCAGCCCCCACAACCTCATCTCTCTCGGAAAACTTCACCGGGCTGGCTACACACTCAGCTTTCCACGCGACTCCCTTGATATCGAAATTACTTCTAGAGGGGAGCAAAACTTGCATACTGTCAAACATCGGTGATGTTTATGCGTTGGGTAACGTAACACCCCTCGCACTCGGTCAATCCAACAATTCCTCACCCCTTGTACTCGCTGCCAAGCCAGAACGCTCACTGGAAGCGTGGCATCGTACCTTCGGGCATCTTAGCCCAAGCTCTGTGAAAGATTTAGCAAACAAGGACATGGTGAACGGGATGAAGATAACACCGAATTCCCCCGAGATCAAACAATGTGTTACCTGTATCCAGGCGAAACAACACATTGAGCCATTTCCTAAGACAACTCGGCGTGAGTTCACGGAAATCGGTGAGATGACGTATACAGACGTCTGGGGACCTTCTCGCACACCCGGAGCCCGGGGCGAGCACTATTACATCTCCTTTACGGACGCCGCTAAACGATATCGCAAACTCTTCACGATGAAGAAAAAATCTGAAGCCGGGCAGAATGTCATGAACTATGTTGAGTTCATACTTACACAGTTTGGAAAACGCTGCAAGAGAATTAAATTTGATCTCGGTGGCGAGTTTATCAACAAGGACCTACTCCAGAAACTAGCTGCCAAGGGCATCCAAATCGAACCGACTGCCCCTACTCACCACAGCAAAATGGTGTATCAGAGCGTTTAAACCGCACAATCCTCGAGTGCGCCCGCGCTATGCTTGTCGCGTATGATCTCCCGCACTTCCTGTGGCCTCAGGCTGTCACATATGCGGCGTACATCATAAATCGCTCACCTACTGTCTCGCTGAAAGGAATATCACGCCATACGAGGCGTTATGGGGAATTAAACCTGATGTTTCAAAACTCCAGGAGTTTGGAGTGAACTGTTGGGTACTTATACAAGGTCAGAATCAATCTAAAATTTCAGGAAAATCGAAGCCTTACCAGTTTGTTGGTCTTACAGACGACACAGCTGCCTGGCAATACTGCATACCGCAAACCCGGAAAATA
Source organism: Mycena leptocephala (assembly GCA_029378395.1). Lineage (NCBI taxonomy): Eukaryota > Fungi > Basidiomycota > Agaricomycetes > Agaricales > Mycenaceae > Mycena > Mycena leptocephala. Next base: position 65,741 of record JARJLF010000103.1, read on the forward strand.
CTTACGTCTCGCAACATTATCTTCGATAATTCACGCGATGACTATGCCCCGGTTACCCCTATGGACCCGATCCAGCTCGAGGGGGAGAGTAAAGATAGCGAGCCTGCATCAGCTCCAAATCAACAAACTCCACCAGTGACACCAACAGTAAACGCGCCTACATCGATCTCTGACCCGCAGCCTTCCCCACCATCAAGTGGCCAACAATCTACGTCTGCATCTGCTCCGAAAGCACGCAACATAATGAAAATGCCGCCGCGCGAGCCGCGACCATCCCGAACAGCAGCACAAGGTCCAAAAGTCTATAATCCAGACCAGTATTATCGCTCTCTTCGTCACCGAGAACGTGACGAGCATGACGAGCAAGACATGGCTAATGTAGCCATTTGCGACGAACCATCCTCCTACCGGCAAGCTACGCAGCACCCGGCCGCCGACGACTGGCGGAAAGCGATGGAATCCGAACTTGATCAGTTGGATGAACTTGGAACGTTCACTCTGACAGAGCTCCCAGCTGGCCGTAAAGCACTGGGCAGCAAATGGGTATATAGGAACAAGACAGACGATGAGGGAAAACTTGCACGCCGCAAGGCACGTCTGGTAATTCTGGGAAACTCCGCTATTCCTGGTACAGACTATAATCCCGACCAAATTTCGTCACCCGTTGTTCGGGCCAAAACAAACCGTCTTCTTCTCGCTCTCGCTGCACGCTACAACCTCGAAATGCGAACCGTCGATGTCAAGGGCACTTATCTTAATGGCACCTTGAAGGAAGAAATATATATGAAACAACCTGAGGGTTTTTCCGACGGTACTTCCCGGTGTGGCGACTCCACAAAACCCTCTATGGTCTTCCACAGTCAGGACGAGAATGGAATGAAACTCTCGATACCCAATTCAAGACAATTGGCTTTCTTCGCCTTCTCTCTGACGGTGCGTCTACATTCGACACAATTCCGATGGTATAACATTGGGCCATACATGTTGACGACATGTCTATCTACGCATCCACCCCTGAACTCATCACTCGCACCGAGGATCAGCTGAAACCGCCTTTCAAATCACTCGTTTAGGCGACGCTAGACAGCTACTCGGGATGGAGATTCACCGTGATCGTACGAACGGCACTATCACCATCACACAGACAAATTATATCAAGAAGATCCTCGCCCAGCATGGCATGGAAAATTGCAATCCTGTACCATCGCCTATGGATCCTAACGTGAAACTCGAGAAGCTCCCCGAGGATCAGTTGTATCCCGAAATCCAGCATGTTTACCAGTCTATGGTTGGAGGAATAATGTATGCTGCCATTATCACACGCCCTGATATTGCGTACGCAGTACAAACACTTTCTCAATTCAACACCAATCCTGGACCTGTACATTTCACCGCTGTCAAACGTGTCTATCGCTACCTACGCGGTACACCTGACCTTGGTATCACATATTCTGCTTCTGATGAATCGGATATTGAGATGCATGCAGATTTTTCACACCCAGCAGTTTACACAGATGCTGATTGGGCCAACTCTAAGGACGACTGCAAGTCAATCTCTGGCTATGTCTCCATATTTGCAGGGGGAGCAACAACTTGGTCTTCCAAGAAACAAGCCACTGTCGCGCTTTCAACAATGGAGGCCGAATACATCGCGCTGTCACACGCTGCACGCGAAAATTCATGGCTACGCTCTCTATTCACAGAACTCAGCCTTCCACCCTCCAAACCATTCCCTATCTTCTGCGACAATCGTGGTGCCATCGATTTCACATTCAACGCCGGCTATCATGCCCGTTCGAAGCATATTGATATGCGACACCATTTCATTCGTGACCTTGTAACTTCTCACGAAGTCTCAGTTCACCACTGCGCATCTGAAGACAACCTCGCCGACATTTTCACCAAGCCACTTACACGCACTCAGCACGAAGAACAAGTTCGCAAACTCGGAATGACTCGAGTTTGAGGGGGAGTGTTGAAAGTAGACTGTACAGCTTAGTGCAAACATCGAGTCATCTACTGACTCATTGAGGAGTCATTTATATTTACTCAGTATATATGATTCATTCTGACTTGAATCTGACTCAGAATATGACTCCTGTTCTCTAGTATATAAAGCCTCGCTTGTATCGTAGTTAGTTATCGAATTGAATCGATTGAATTGGTTAGTAAGTAAAAGTAAAGAAAGCTTAAATTCTAACAAACAGGGTAGCCGCGGTGATCCATAGAGGCTCCTTGTGCGATTTCAGTATTTGTAAGTAGTGTTGTATCTGGGTTTCAGATGCAAACACATCCTGTACAGGAAAATTGCGATAAATGCAGGTAGAGGGATTCAAAATCCTGTCGAAGGAATCTGGTTTGATTTTGGTCTACAGGCATCCTGGATTATTCTAAATAAAAAAACCCTGACAAAAACACGCACTCTCTTCCAGACCACTGGTGGTGGTTTGAACCGACATTTCCTCATCAGACTTTGTGTATTGACGAATATATATGAGGTGACTTGGCGTTAGTCCTCAGCAGCTTCATCTTGCTTGGTAGGATGTGCTATTTGGGATGAATTAAACCGGAAGGCAAAGAGTCATGGTGCCAATATTAATGTTTTTCTAGAGGGAAATTGAGGTTGAACCGTGTTCTTTTAATTTGAATATTTATGTTACCGAGGCAGATTCCCCGTTTGGAGGCTTGTGGCATTCTGATGTCTTTCCCAAAAAATATCTCCTCCTAGCTAAAGTCTCTGATGGGATTCGAATGCATCACCTCGTTTCAGGCATGGGGATTTCTCTCTTACAGGCACGGGGCGACTTTGCACCCTACAGAGGCTTAAGGACCCGTTAACCGAAGCAGCAAAGGCGAGATTTGGACGATTGAGAACAACTTGAGTTGAGTGGTCTGTGCTTACCGGCTTATCGGGCCATCATCCGATCATCTTGTCTTGAACCAACTCTAACCTCAGTGCTCAGCCTCCAGGCGAAGAACAACACAGGTGCTCCTCCCCCTTGTGAACACTTGTTGGCCCTGCGCCACCCCAGCTACATGCCGCGTCCGCACGTTCTCTCCCACCCACCAACCTCATTCTGCACCGAAACCGACAAGCCACAAACTGGTCTCGCGCGACTCGCAATCTACGCGGCGAGGCTCATCCAAGACCTACGCGGCGAGCGGGACAGCCGTCTTACATCCCACTGCCCCGGCATGCACAGAAAATCATAACGGCACGAACTCTCTGCAGCTGCTGTGCGCTGAGGCGCCATTTCTTAGTGGGTAAGAGGAGCAAAGACGGCGGTTTCACGGCGTTCCGGAGGATGCCGGCGTTGAAAAAATTTGGAGTCACCGATCAAATGCTGATGACACGCTGTGGCAGTGCCACTCATTTCCTCTTTCGGCGTCGACTGGAAACTTGCACTGGCAGCTGTTCGCTGCACCGTCCACGGATTAGAACAAGAAGCCTCCAATTCACGACCTTTCTATGCACATCGACACCGACGCTTCCATGGCTGCATGTCCTCCTGCTTCAAGGTCGGGCAGCGCTGCGCATGCGCGTCAGCGATGTGTCCAGGTGTCTTCCTTTCGCGCCCTTACACTCCTTTTTCTTACCAAGAGGATTCTCGTCGATGATTTCCCGCCTGCGGGATGCTCTACCTCACATTCGCCCGCCGCTCTCACCGCCATCCAATCGTCCACCTACGTCGATGCATGGGCACAGCACGACAAGCTCCGCTCGCTATCGCTGATCCCGAGGCGTCCGCGCGCGCGGACCTAGAAACACCGACGCGGACCCCGCTACCGCTCGACCTCCGTGCCTCGTTTCCTCAAATCTGACGCACGCCGGCTCTGATATCGATGTGCACTGCCGCGCTCCGTTCCCCTTGTTCGCACCGTGGTGTGCCGCTGCGCAGACCAGGTCCTACGCAATGTGTTTACATGGACAGGTGCGCGCGCACCCATCCTGGATGCGACAGCGACAGAACCAGCGAGCTGTGCGCTATGCGGACGACGACCTCGCTCGGTGGCGCAGGCGGGGAGGCGAGGCTGAACGCACCCCCAACTTCCAAGGGGGCAGACGCGCTTCGGCTTCGGAGGACTGGCAGGGGGAGAGACGGTGTGCGGGGCTGGGAGGAGGAGAGGCTGGACCCCACGTGGAGAGATGCGTCACGGAAAGCGGAGCCCGAGGATGCGCTGGTGGAGGTGAGGGACGCGCAGCGACCGCTGCGACGATGACGAGCTCGAGCACATAGAGCGCATTCTATCTCGCTCCACGCATCCGCCTCGGACCGGGCCAGGACTCGTCGCTTGCGCGCTATCGCTCTCCCACCCTCCACCCTCCAGTCATCCACATCGTACCGAGGCCTCTCGCACAGCGCGTTTCCTCCGTCCTCCGCTCTGCTCAGTCGCGGTATCGCTTGCAGGAGAAGCCGAGGCAGGAGAGGCACGGCTTGTGGCTTGCGGCTTGCACTTTGGGAAAGCGCGCGCGGGCGATGGTCGGTGTATGCGAGCTTTTGGCGAAGCAAGGGGAGGGGAAGTGCATGGTGGGAGAAGTAGTCGATACATACGTATACCCCGGGTCGGGTGCATGGATCGTCGTCCATCCAGAAGAACTCGACGCATCCTGCCCCTGAAGTTCGTCCCTTTTCTCCCTCTCCCTCCCTGCTCCCGCCCCCGCTCCCGCTGACGCAGCTCTCGCAGCTCCTACATACGTAGGTGTAATATCAGCAAGCACAACTCCCAGCAACTCCCTCGCAGGTGCGTCCTACCTAGGCCTGCGCCCGTTCTATCTATCTATCTATCTTTCTTTCTGTTTTCCCGCTTGCATCTGTATCTGTGGCTGCCTGTAGGTGGTGGCGTCCGGGGTCGCAGGTTTCTGCTGCTACATTGCAGCATATGGTCAGATGTCCGTCTTTGTATACCGCGCGAGTGCATACACCGTCGATAGTGCGGGTGGCCACTGGCTGCTGCGCGCTGAGGGGGATCCGGAAGCATCGCACGATGATTAATTGTCAGAACGATCGTTTTGCTTTTGCTTTTGTATGCAGCCGGGATGACGGCCGGGCTACATGCTAGAAATGCGTCGTCAGTGGTCACCTATGTACCCTCACGTTCCAACGTACCCGTACGATGCCCGAAATGATATTATATCCTTGTCGTTTCAAGTCGCAGTCTTGGAATAAAAACTATTACCTCAGCGATTCTTTGCATCTCTTTGCCTTCATCTCCGTCCAGTGTTTCCCCTTCCTTATGGCTCTCTCGTAGTCCTCTTTTCTCATCGTAAAATGACTTCTGCGCAGCTTGATTTCACATTTCACCACCATGCAGCTGAGCAGCCTGGCTGTGCTTGGTCGCAGCTGCTCGCAGTTTAATTCGATTTTTTTTTATCAGGCCGGGAGGCCACTTAAGCCCACGGAAGACTTTCGAGACATAAAAGGTGTCAAGTCCATTCGCTCGGAATGTGAATATTTCCCCATTTAATTACTGGAATTGCCTGGGAATACTGCCTACCAGGGGAACCCTTCTGTCTGCTACTGGTTATTTTTGCTATTATAGTCGAAACTGCTCGGTCTAAAAATCTCTTTCCCGCACACACATCTTTCTGATTGTTCCACCGCCCTCCGAGCTCACGGCAACTCACGGTTCGATACCTCGGCTGCCGCCCATTCCTCCGTTATCTGTTTGCTTGAAACGAAAATTTCTCCAATCGCTCCAGTGGTTATCAATCCCAATCCTCGGCTTCAATTCACGGGACCAGGGTTGTTCTCTTGGCGGTGGATCTCCTAGCGGGCAGCTAACTCAACCCCATTTCTCGCGTACAATCCTGCCTGCTTGAAATTTTGCGAGTGTCTTAGTTTGGGATTTCTAAGCCACACGGGAGCCTCATGATGAAGACGGTCACGGTTGTCGGTGAGTCCTCCGTCAGACTCTCTTTCTTGCCTTGATCCTTCTTCGTTACCCCGCTGGATCTTTGGAGTGTGTAGTGACTAGTCAAATCAATCTCTGATTTTTCATCTTAGAACTGCCCAAGCGAAGCGCCGGCAGCCTGTTTTGTCGAAGCCAATCGAGTACAATCGGCACCGCCCCTTTGTTATTTAACCTCTCGGAGCTTGTCCGGTCGGGTTTCAAGCGTCCATGGCTAAAGATTTGAAGACTGAGGTATGGTCCCGGGCCGAAGTCCAATGATCATCTCCAACCTGTAGCCCGCACGGACAACACCTTTGGATTTGCGGCTCTCATTAGCTCGAGCCATGGGGCTCCGTCTGAGTTGCCGGTATACACACATAGCTCCTCAAGTCGAACGCAAACCCCAAAAACTCCTGTATGACATGAAGAACCGGAGCGGCAACCCATCATGGGTAATTTCACAGTTCCAGGAGAACCCAGACTCACCAAAATAATACTAGCCATCATGCAGGGTTCAAACTTGTGTGATTTGGTCCATCCAGCCGATCCAGGCCGTCTGCATCTTGGTTAGTGGTCGGCTCAAAGAAAGAAATCATGAGGCTAGTTAGGTCAAGAGAGAAATCATATCTGGGGCAGTGCCGATTCGAATTCCCTTTCTTGAATCAAAACATATGCTGTGGTCGGCTGCAGAAGGAGACCCACTGGCCCCCTGAAAATTCCGAAAACTCGGGCAAACCGATCGCAAAGCTTAAAGGAGGCTTTGCCTGGGATTGTGGAAAAGAAGAGAGAAACACTCCTCCTGCCTCACACATTCATGGACCGTCTAGCATCGTTTAGCCTACGATATACAGCAGAACTGTGCACAGTACGTCGTAAGCTTTTACGATAAGTGGGTGCTTTATGATTTTGATTTATCAAATATGCACGTTTGCATATTTCTCGATGTACAACTTGATTGTTATCCCGGTTGTATAAATCTGACGTGTTCGATGCTCATGATCAGCCATATGAAGTACTTGTGATTCTTTTCACTTCCAGACCATGTTCGTACCGGGTCGGCTAAGCCTTTACTCGCGATAATTTGACGGTTCGTATGTAGGGGCATGTTATGGCGATTGATTCTCGCTTCGAGCAATTCGCATTCTCACACAACACAGCAAGTGGATAATAAATAGACAGATCGCAGCAAGAGAGAGGAGGGCGGCAGAAAGATACTTCAGGAAGATGACTAGACGCAGGAGAGACCCGGTTGTCTCCTGTCTTTGGCGGATTTTGCAGGCACTTTTATATCTTTCCGAGCAGTCCAATTTTTAGCACCGGGCTGCGAGACAATTCGTACCGAGCAGAGCCGAACCCAATAGTGGTGAAGGATAAGAGTCGCTGTCTGGGAAAACACCTTTACCTTGGGTCTCTTCACCCATCTGTTTAGACCTACTCAAGTCTTTGTACTACATGCGAGTTGATCACCTAACAAAGCTACAATCCTAATAATAGGTAACGTGTCGTCGAATGCCAGAAAAATGCGAGAAATCCATACCTTCTTGAGTGTCTGCAGCCAAAAGAACCGAAAATGGTACAGAGCCTCCTATATCGACATAAATACAAGCACAAACCACAAACGATAGAAGATGTCTTTGACAGCATCCATTATAGGACACTGTGCAAGCAGGGCGTCGTCGTTGATGGCCAAACCCTCTCGCACAAATATTTCTCTGGCAAACACGACATCGCACTCAGCATGTCTTGATTCATACTGTGAGGTCCTGATATTTCAGAGGGGAAGGACCCCGCTAGAGTCGTCAAGTAGTGTTCACGCAAGAAAGAGTGGGTGGTGTTGGATTCGAGAAAACTGAAGAACTACCTACGCACATCTACATTAAACTACGTGTCATTAGCGTGTCGTTGTATTCTAATTAAATTTGAACAAGGCCGCAGTTCGGCCGCAGTTTTGACCTATACTGCGGCATCTGATTCCATCAGACAGCAGCACGGTAATCACCGTTGGATGTGCCGGATGCCAACGGCGCACGTATCCCTTACATTCGCCCTTCCAACTTCCGATCTGTATTTACGTCTGCGATACTTTCTCTTGTGATTTCTCCGCTGGGATCTCCCGCCCTCCCGTCGAGGGTCTGCATCTGTCGCAATTGTCATGGCACCAACAAAATATTCTTCGCTAGAGTCTGAATACTGGTCATCAGAATTTTCTTCGCTGGAACTCAAGTTGCGTTTCTCTGTGCTGCAGTTCAGAGCACCAAAGCTTTCAGCAATCCCCGACAATCGAGCCGTATCATTCGCTGTCCCATCCTCTTCGTTGCATTCTTCGCCTTCATCTTCTGCCAGATGAACAGTCAGAATTTCTACAGGCACTTCCTGCTCAGTACCTGGGCAATCTCGACTCAAATGGCCCTTAATTTTGCACCTGAAGCATCTTCCTTCGCGACGCAATCGCTCAAACTCCGCTTGGGGCAGCAAAACTCTGGTGTTCCTTCCATTAAAGGTCTCGTTCTCTTGAGGATCAGCATTGTAACGGACGTGACAGTCACTCCGTCCCCGCCTCGCATATTATTATTATTTCTCTTATTTCCGTTGCTAACCACATTCCTTTTATTTCTAGTTTCCTTTCTGTCTCGGTAACCCAGACGTTCTGGTGTGATCCTTATCTTATCAGTGCCACGGACTGATCCGGCGGAGTTTGAATAAATGATAAGAAAAGATGCGCGCAGATCACACCAGAACGTCTGGGGCAATTGGTATAGCAACACCCCTCATACGGTCACAGCCCTCCTTGCCCCTCCCTCCTCCGCCTTTCTGGCCTTATGGGCGGTGACTACCATCTGGCCTATGTCCCTGGATTGACTCCCCAATTTTTTCCGATTTTTTTAGGGCACTTTCACTGCATTCAGACCCCCCCATAGGCACAGATGTGCCCACCTTCACCGATCTCCGCCTACGGACTGCCCACCCAAGCCGACGTTGGTCTACCCTAATAGGCATCGGCCGACGTTGGTCCGGCATCCCTACCGAGGCAGAGCCTGCCTACCTTGGTAGATCTTCGCCGACAGTGGTGTGTCTATCTTGGCCAACCTTGGTCAACCTTGGCCAACCTGGGTCTAGGTTGGTGTTGGTTGGAATGGCTGGACAGGTACAAACCATGTCAGATTTTGAATTTGGCCAACTAGGCTTAGCTAGGTTCATCAGCCCACATGAGTCTATGTGTGCCTAATCTAGTGGGAATACCTAGACCAACCTTGGCAGGGATGGGCAGATGGATGGGCAAGGGTCGGCACACTGGTCTGCCTACACATCTGCCTATCAGGATCTGGCAGACCTGTGCCTACGGGGGGGTCTGAACACAGTGTTTGTGGGCTGTTGTGTGCCATTCAAAAGTGCAGGTTTTGTGCGGCTTTCGAGTGCCATTTCGCGTCAAGTCGAGCTTGGGCGGCCCAAATAAAACTTCCATTCTGTTACATGCACTTATGAAGTTCTTTCCTCCAATCATGGGCATTATTTGAAGGGTACTGAGTGCACACAACGCGAAATTGAGGCGAGCGTGACATCCGATTTGTGACGGTATGAGGGGTGTCTCTATACCAATTGCCCCAGACGTTCTAGTGTGATTTGCGCCATCTTTTTCTTATCATTTATGCCGGATCAATCCGAAAGCGATAAGATATCAATCACGCGTAGCAAATCACACTTGAACGTCTGGGTCACCGAGACAGGTTTCCTTTGACGTGTTCGTCGTGTCCCAACATTCACACCAATGATTACCAAATTTAGCGGGGCCGGACGTTCAACTTTGAATGCCAAATTTGGAGTTACACAAAAACCGGGCCGAAATTCTGTCTTGTATTAGTGAATTAGGTACATCTGAAATTGTAATCTAAACTACAAGAATAAAATTGGGTTTTGGACAAGCTGAAATGTGGCTGAAATTCCAGGAGTCAAATTGCAAAACAAATGCCCCGAAATTGTAGACCGAAATTTACCATTTCGGTACAAAAAAGGTGCATCCGAAACCTAGCATTTCGGGTGTGCTAAAATGGGTACTGAAATTCCAGCTTTCATAACACATTCCATTCTGACTGAAATCATAGATTTCGATTACATCTCAGCTGGAGCTGATACGCAAATCAAAACTATTACTTTTGGTCAAGCTGAAATTCGGTCGGCAGATGATCGGCGGAAGATCTGCCACTTGTCCGCAGATGATCTGCCACTCATCCGCAGAGGGTCTGCAGCTGAGGTGCAGATGGCTCACCCTAGTGACCTCCTTCATAACTGTAACTGCAGGAGACCTACAGGTCATCCTCGAAGGTCCCCACCTCAAATTTTGCGAGGTTTTCACGAGTAATCTTCGCGTCCATGAAAGGAATCCTATATATTATCGGGTGTAGTTACATACTACATAGATTTATCTATGATAAATGATCCTTGCCAGTACTTACAGTGGGTGTCCCGTAGAATCCGGAAGATCACGACCGTGTGCACCTGAGCTGCAGACCCTCTGTGGATGAGCAGCAGATCGTCTGCGGATGAGTGGGAGATCGTCTGCGGACAAGTGGCAGATCATCTGCGGATCATCTGCCGACCGAATTTCAGCTTGACCAAAAGTAATAGTTTTGATTTGCATATCAGCTCCAGCTGAAATATAAACCGAAATCTATGATTTCAGTTGGCATGGAATGTATTATGAAGGCTGGAATTTCAGTACCCACTTCAGCACACCTGAAATGCTAGGTTTCAGACACACCTTTTTTTGTACCGAAACGGTAAGTTTCGGTTTACGATTTCGGGGCATTCGTTTTGCAATCTGATTCCTGGGATTTCAGCCACATTTCAGTTTGTCCAAAACCCGATTTTATTAATGTAGTTTAGATTACAATTTCAGATGTACCTAATTCACTAATAAATGATTGACTTTCAGCCCGGTTTTTGTGCAACTCCAAAGTTGGTATTCAAAGTTGAACGTCTGGCCATGCTAAATTTGGTAATTGTCGGTGTGATTCCTTCAACTCCGTTTCCGTTCGTGGAGTGCATCATTGATGAGATCATAATTAGCACTGCCACCTCCTACTCGTATATAAAGCCGTTGTCGTATTTACGCTCCTGGGGGGTTAATCCTACACTTACAACAGTCATTTGTGTTCGGTTCGCTCAACCTCTCGTGTGGTGGATCTCGCTTCCTTGCGCATCCATCACAAGCATTTGGTTTAGGGTTATTGTCTATAGATTCGTCATCGGAACCTGAATCCCTTGTGCTATTCTCCTGATCCTCTGAATCGGCAGAGCTTTCTGCGTCAGCAGTTCAACCGAAATATGCAATGTTCGGATGAGTGCCGTAAGCCGCGCTGATTCTTTCTCTTTTCAACGTCTTACGGCTCCTTCGTGCCTTGTTTCACACTGGTAAGTTGGTCTCTCAGCTGCAGTTTGAAACCTGGGGGGAAGCAATAATTGAACAGTGCTTCATAGATCGACTTCAGCATCCAGTCCCTCTGCCGAAGCACAACATGCTTCATGAAAAACTTGCTGGCTTTTCCTGACATAAAATTCACAAGAATCTTAATTGCCATGCTGTCACTGATTCCGTTCCATTCTCGCCAAGTGTCAACTTCGTAGGTTCATTGGTCAACAAGATCAAGATCCACCCTTCCATCAAAGGTAAATGGTTTCTTAATCTTGCCACCTCGTGCGCGCCTCAAATTCCGTTGAAAATTGGACAGCTTCTCCTCATCTGCTGAACTCGACGCAGATGAGCTTTCGGATGTGTCCACGGATTTCTGAGATGAATTAGTACTCAAGCCAGCAGTTGTGGTATGGAGCCATCCACCATCGGGTATTTCGGAGCTCTCGCGTTTGAAGCTCTTAACATTGATCTCACGGCCCCGAGAAGAAGACTTCGGTCGATTCTTCTGGGCCTTAGCAGGTGGGATCTTCTGCTTTGAACTACCAGGGGGTTTCTTTGGTTTATTCCCATGTTCCAGCTGTTCTGAGTCCGAGTTTTCGGTCTGCACCATGATCCGACCCATACCACAAAACACTACTTGTATGTGATTCAACATATGAACCAGGCTTGTCTACGCAGTTCGCCCGAGCAACAATTAGGGCTGAACCATCTTTGAAGTCTCACCTTCAAAGATCATCAATGAATCTCTGTACTCAATGCTAGGGAGTCCAAATTCCTGCCCAAATGGAGAGATATCACTAGGGGCAATCACATCTGATCTCAGATGCATTAAAGGCATCTCGTAAGCAGTTGCTGATGCATCTGAAACAAGTTGGAACCAAATCGGGACACAGGTAAAGGGTTTCTTTGTGCCCTTTTGTTTGGCCCCCACCCAGGAAAATGGCAACAAAGAAACCCTTTGCCTGTGTCCCCATTTGGTTCCAACCTATTGTGATTACATCAGCAACTGCGTACCAGATGCCTTTAACACATCTGAAATCAGATGTGTTGGTCATTGCCCCCAGTGTATGCAAGGTAGATGAAACATGAAAGAAGGCAGCGCATGGGACAATCAGTAATATGCCGGTTGGTGTTAAGCAATGGACTCGGGATTCCAACATTTTCTTGACTGATCCATCTCCATTTGGCAGGTTCAAACATCTATCAGCGGAGTTAAGGAGGCTCCGGAGTCTTAGATAGAGAGGCAAGCATCACAACTTATGTGCATTATGTGCGTGATATCATCGGCATACAAGATAAATACCTACATGTCTCGAGCCCCATGAATCACCTCCCAAGATGCCCTCCCAACCTACTGTTGCCACAATTCGCCTGAACAACATTACAATATGTTTGAATCTCACTATATGTACTCTGGAAACCCTGGCCAGCAGTCTGAAGAGCCCACTCTTGACAGCCATGGCTAATACAACCCAGTCTCTCTTGAAAAATATGCAGGTACATTGTCAGTGAATCTGCTGCAACCATAAATCTCAGTCAGTCATGACAGACAGTTAAACAAAATAAGAATGAATGTAGCCAATTGATGGAGCAAACTTATGAGTTGCTCAATGCAATTCTAATTGTTCACATCAAGTCAGATACAGGAGGAGAACTGCCACCAAGTGTGTTGACTCACATTGGGAAATTCACAGAGTGTGTTGTTCGCCTTGGAAAAAAAAAAACTCTGTTTGGTATTGACTACTACTATCAGGACTCTCCACAAAATCCACACATTTGTTGAAGCTCAACAGAATGGCAGCAAGGTCAAGAAGTTTTTCTGCCAAGGCGAGATGAGCACACTCCTCAAGGATTGCAAGGCAGGATTGCAACAAGGATTTGAGGTTTTTCAGGTGTGGCATTTGTTTGCTGATTCAACCACTCAATGAAGAATGTGATATGTAGGTCCCAATGGTCAATCATATGAAGGACATTACACAGATGCAAGAAGATGCAGAAAAGCGAAACACAGAAGTGCTTGCCATGATTGAAGCTGTGTCAGACACAACTAGTTCAGATAGATCATCCTCTGTAAGGAAATTCTACTCTACTGAGAGAATCAAATAATGAATGTTGCACAGATCAGTGGGCTTTATTTGGGCTCTCATAACAGGTCAGTTTCTGATGAACTCTCTATTATATCTTTTGTATCTGACATATATTCAAGCTCCAACTCAATCTCCATGCTACCATCAGAGCCCAAGATATTCCATGGACGAGACTCAGAGCTTTCAGAAATTCTTCACCTTTTCAGCCAAGGAACACCCCGGATTGCAATTTTGGGTGCTGGTGGAATGGGAAAAACCAGTCTTGCAAGAGCTGTCATCCATCATACAGAAATTACTGAGAGGTATAATCAGCATCGGTTCTTTGTTGCTTGTGATCCTGCAGCAACCCAAGTGGAACTTGCTGCTCTTATAGGAGCTCATGTTGGACTGAAGCCAGGAAAAGACCTTACACACCAAGTTATCAAACACTTCTCTAGCAGCCTAGACAGTCTCCTGATTCTAGATAATCTTGAGACACTGTGGGAGCCAGTTGAGACCCGAGGCAAAATAGAGGAATTTCTGTCACTCCTCACAGGTGTGGATAATCTTGCATTGGTGGTAGGTCTCAAGGATTTTTCCACCTCTGCTTTGAACTCATGATGGCTAGATTACAATGCGGGGAGCAGAAAGGCCTGCCAAAGTGGCATGGACTCATCCATTTTTGCCAGCTCTCAAGCCCTTGGAACAGGATGCAGCACGACAAACATTTATAGATATTGCAGACAGCACACATGATCCAAAAGAGGTTGACAAGGTCCTCTCTCTGACAGACAATATGCCTCTTGCAATCAGTCTCATAGCTCATTTGGTTGACTCTGAGGGCTGCTCTCATGTATTATCCCACTGGGAGGAGGAGAAAACATCCTTGATTCATATGGATATGACAGAACATCCAACTTAGACTTGTCGATTTCACTGTCCTTGTCAAGTCCTAGACTCAATCCCCATTCAAAGGATCTGCTGAGCCTCCTGTCGATGCTTCCTGATGGTCTTTCAGATGTTGAGCTGGTGCAGAGCAAGTTCCCAATTGATAATATCCTGAGTTGCAAAGCAGCATTGGTTGGTACCACCTTAGCATACAATGATGAACACAAACGGCTAAAGTATTGGTGCCTATCAGAGAGTATATGCAGAAGAACCAGCCACCTGGACATCATCTCATTCAACCTCTTCTCAAACATTTCCAGGAATTACTCGAGTTTTACATGGAATACCGAGGAAATGAATCAAGTTTTAGCACAGTGGCTCGAATATCATCCAACTACTCAAACATACAGAATGTCCTTCAGAATGGGTTGCAGCAGGGTCATCCAGACCTAGTGAATAGCATTTACTGTGCTTGCAATCTGAATAGATTTAGCCGAGTCATGGGGCAAGGAACTATTTCTCTGCTTCAACAGATTCACAATGTCCTTCCAAGCCCATGTGACCATCGCCTCGAGGCCTATGTCGTTACAGAGTGGCTCAACTCGTTGACTCATAATTCCATTTCCAATCCAGATACACTAGCTTCCAATGCCCTGGAACACTTTGAAGAGTTTGATGACCCAGAACTTAGATGTATGCTCCATGAATCCCAGTTGTTGGCACTCATATGAATTTATACAGGCGGATTCTATAATGCCTTGGCATACTATTATCGGATAAAGGATGATGTATCCTCTGCCAAAAAATCTGCTGGAACAGCTATACATTTAGCACTTGCCACTGGGAACACCAAAATGCATTCCCGAGGATTGCGCAACCTTGCATGGGTTCAATGGCACCTCGGTGATTACTTTGCAGCTCAAATACATGCAATTAAGGCCCAGAGACTAGCCATCATTTCTGCAGATTTATACAGCCAAACAGAGGCACTCCATATTGAGGCTATTTGCTGCTATACATTGGGGAACTACACAAAAGCCATGTCTCTCTGCATTAGGGCAAGAGACCTCATAGGTCTCTGTGGCATGTCTGGTGGATTTTTAGACCATAGCATCATGAATGCTCAGGCAGAAATCCACAGGCACAAATCAGAGTATGTTGAGGCTCGCGGTATCCATATTAGGATTCTTGAAGCCTCTATACAAGATCCTCACAACTATGGTTTTGCTTTACTTAATGTTGCTGAAATTGATGTGTTGATTGGTGCTCCAAAGAATGATGTCCAGAGGAATTGTGACACAGCCAGAAAGATTTTGGACACTGTGGGTGATACTGAGGGAGTGGCAATTTGTGATGTTATTCTTGCAGATGTCCACATGAGCAAGGGAAATTCATTGGCAGCAAAGGGAATCCTTGAAAGGTGTCTCAAAGTGACTCTGGTACACTCCGAAATCCAAACTTGTTGTCTGGAGCGGCTTGGTGATGCCAGTTGCTGGGGTGGTTCAGAACAGATGTCCAGCTGGACAACAGTGTTTCTTGTACATGCTCTCAAAAGAAAAGAGAAACTTGGAACCTACAAGGCACTTCAATTCCTTGGAGATGTCTTCTTTTCCCAGAATGATGAGTATACAGCCACCAATTTGTTCACAGTTGCTCTAGAGGGATTTACCCAGATGGATGTCCATCGCAGCCGAGCTGAATGCATGCTCCGATTTGGAGAAATTTCTATGGGCCATGGTGACCCACTCAAGGCAGTGGAGTTTTGGGAGAGAGCAAGACCCTTGTTTGAACGTTCCTCACACGCCAAACAGGTTCAGTATATTGATGAAAGGGTTGCCAACATCAGCAAAGATGTGCTGGAGCAACACAGAAACAACTTGGCTCATCTGGCAGAGTTTAATGCACTGGCTGGGACTGTGGAGGAATTGGAGGATGATCTGTCTGACATTGAAGACCTGAACAAAGTGGACATGGGTGAAGCAAAAGAGCTTGGTTTGATTGTGGTCTGAGGCTTCCAGGAGTTATATGTTTTTGTGGTGATTTTCTCAAGATTTTCTATGTTGTTACCTATGGTTACTGATTTGCTCCATGTGTCCCTGTGGTTTGGTTTGAATGAATGAGCATATTTATTTAATAAGAGACTTGGATGTAATTTCATCTTAAGAAGATAAGGTTCAGTATTGTCAGGCAAAACAGAAGGTAGAGTCGAGTTAGATCTAAGCGTTTTTTCCACAATGCAACCACAAAAAAAAGCGCAGAATATATCCTCCAAATCCATGCTGTTTTTTTTGGGGGGGAGGTTCAAATCCTGCTTCTTCTTGCAAACTTCGGACACGCATCCTTCTAATCAAAGCAAGGTGATCACCATGATCACAGAACTTTCTTGGTTTTATTCCTTTTCTTTGAGGTGCAGTTACAAAGAGTGTAATTCCGAGTGAGAAAGATGGAATTCAGGTTGAACTTTGTTAGACATTTAATCATCTAGGTATTCACTCTCATCAGAATGAGATGGAACAGAAAATAAAGAAAAACAAGCCACGCTATTCCCCTGGGAGGCTGAGGGACTCCCCGCTCCCCCGCCAAAAAACAAACAAACAAACAAAGCAAGCTGAATACTTAAGATGGAATTTAGGTTGAATTTTCATTGGAGATTGATCTGTGTCCCTCACTCCTGTTGTCACTGGCAATTCATCTACAGTGATCACCACTATTTAAATACTCGCACCAATCTGTTGTGAGACTGAGGACAGAATAAATAAGTGAAACATAGATTATACAGTAAAACCCACAAAGTACCCCACAACAGGGCTTCATTCCCATTTTTTAGACTTCATCCATTCGGAAATGCTTGTCAATGTAGATTCAGCATTGAATCCAATGAAACTGCTCGGTGGATTTTAAGATATGAAGTTTAGATGGTCCAGACCGAAACCTGTGCAAGCACAATCTTGAAGGACAGCCCGGGGATCAAACTCAGAGACAGCAACCAGCAGGCCCTCCACATTGTTTTGTGGACCTCTGCCAACAAATGCCGAGGAGGGATTCGAACCCCCCCATTTCACTGCTGTATTTAAAATGATCTTTATACTGCATACAAGATGTGTGACTGGTCCACGAGCTTCCAGCTTCTCAGCAGTGCGTATCAGAGGAATGAACACAAATCCCGGGATTGAGCGGGGTAGGGGGGCAAAAATGACATCCTGTTGAAATGTGCAAGCTGCTGGTGGGACTCAAACCCCCATTTCCTCATTACTTTGAAGCCCTGCCAATACATATGAGGTGGCTTGCCATTAGTCCGCAGAGGCTTGGGTTGTATGTATAGTGTGAGTTAAATGGGGTGAGAACCATGAAGGCTTCTTGAGCCTGGTCTTGTCCGCAGTGTAGTGTGTCTGAGATACAAAAAGTGGAATTCAATGGTTGAACGTTGGCGGAGACTTTCTCCATCTATGAAAATAGAAAAATCCGAGTAGTATTGCCTGGGGGAAATTGAACCCCTTCCTCCTTGTTACACGAGAATTTAGCCATGTAACATTGAACAGGGCGGTCGCCGTAATCCACAGAGGCTTGTTGTAGCATTTGTGAGTAGTGAGTGTACTGTCTCAGTGTCTGGATTTCGCACCATAAAACACGCAATAATTTGTCACCGCTCCTGTACAATCCGAGAAATGCGGGCAGAGGGATTCAAACCCCTATCAAAGGTGGCCTGGTTTGTTTTGTTTTGGTCCACAGGCTGTCAGGCTTGGTGGCCACATCTTTTGTCTAAAAAAAAATACCGAAAAAAGCACACATTGTTTCTATGCCTCTGGTGAGACTCGAACCCACATCTCCTCATTGCACTGTCCCGGTGGTACGATATACACATGAGGTGACTTGTCAGTAGTCCACCGAGGCTTCAGATTGTTTGGTAGGATGTGCTATTTGGCATGGATTAAATTGAAGCAAACTTGAAAGAGTGTGAAAATTTTATTGCCAACCTTGAGGTTGAGCCTCCTGTCACGGTTTGTGTTAATTCGAAGACTGTATCCAAGCGGTTTCCGTTGGATTCTTGGTGAATCTTGTGGCATATTGATGTATTTTTTCCCGAAAATAAAGAAAAGAAGAAGAAGCTTTTTGCCTGGTCTAAGCCGCTACGGGGATTCGAACCTCCATCTGCTCATTTCAGCAGTATTAATCCCGCATGCACGACTCGGACACAACTTTGCACTGGTCCACCGAGCCGTAAGGTTCCATGAACCAGAGCGGCAAAGACAAGGAGCTATGAAAGAATAAGAGCAACTCGAGTTGAATGGTCCGTGCGTACGGGTTGATCGGGCCGGACCTCGCCATCATTATGATCTTGTCTTCAATCGCCAACGACTCCCAGCTCAACTGCGTCAACAACACCTGAATCCGTCTTCTGGGCCTCCCAGGATCTCCTTCCTCTTGCAGCCAACAAATATCCAAGTCTCCCAGCAGCCGATCGGGATGATTCGTGATTCGTGAACGGAAGGCTTTTATCCTCCTTCTGCAAACAAAAGGTGTTCCCGGCTCCAGCAGCTGGTTGCGATGATTTGTGGAATGGAAAGCTTGTATCCTGCGAAAGAGAGTGAGATAGGATTTGAATTTTCTACTGCTGCTCCAGCTCGCTCGGCTCGATGTGCACAATCGCAAGGCACGTCCATGCCCGCACAACCAATCCCGTCCCGCATGCAGGTGCCTCGAAGTGCATAAGGTGTGTCTTTACACTACAACTGTGCACACGCATGCTAAACTGATCGCACTAGCGTACCCTGTGCGTGATACCGGCCGTCTTTCGTCCCGCTGCCCCGCTATGCATTGTCCCGCCCCTCGTGCATGTCATGCATCCGGCACAAAGTCCATCCCAGCTGCAGCTTGCATGTATGTCTGCTCCCCACATATCAGTCGCGCAGTTTGAAAGCATTCTGACGATAGGTTTATCCAAGTAGCAGTGCCCTTCTGTGCGAAGCTGGCGTATCAAACCTCAAGCACTCAGGAATCAGGATGAAGACCCACGCCCGTCTGCCATTCGTCCCTGGCCTCCAATGGACCGCGGAGCGACCATAGCCAGTGCGATCAGCGATGCGCTGTCGCCGCTTGCACGCACTCCCCGCCAGCTAGCCTCTGCCACATCTCTTCGCAACTTCGGCGCTAGGATCGGGCTTGAGACACCCAAGGGGGACGGATCGCAGGCGCGCCCTCCCGTACCAGCGCAGAAAGAGATCGGTGTCGCGGGTCCCGGATGCCCCGTGGGCGGGCAGGCGGCAAGCGGCGTCAGCTTGGAGAGAACATCCCTACATTCCAGGCATCCGCGATCCCTGGCACGCTTCTTCCTTCTTCTCATGCGCACCCAGCACGAAATGGCTAGCACTTTCCACACAGATATCCTCCTTTCCGGATCCCTGACCGATATCTGCCAACTTTCCCGAGCCACAATCAGATCCACCTTTAGTGTACAGCGTATGGCGTACCTCCTCATCGATGGATTACTTTCTGATCCTCGCTACAGGACTAATCTTTGCTTTAGCACTTGGGAGCTTATGTTTTAGGCATCACCGCCATCGGCATCCGCGATTCAGGAGTGTACCTCTCGCTGCAGCAGGAGGAGCCTGTACAGCAACGGGGAAGAGAAGCACGCGTACGAGAACGACAACCGCGGGGCGAGCTACGCATTCAAGGGTAGCGCCAAAACTTTGACCTCGACATTCGGCGACCCCGTGTGCATAGATGTGCATGGATCGAGATTGCCCGGACTAGATGTACGCGTACGCACCCCACCACCCACCCTCGTTGGATTTACCGCTGATATTCGCTACAGATATCGGGAGCCTTCGTTTTACACCCCACCATCCGGACCTCCAGCGGTGCGAGGGACTGAGAGCGTCGGCGCGACCAGACCACGCCGCAACGGGGAGGGGAGTATGCCTTAGATAATCGCGGGGCCTGAACTGCGCAAGGGAAGCGCGGGGCGCTTCAGATGTAAGCAGACTCTCTTCCCTGCGCGCCTCCCCCTTCCCGCCGTCGGCCCTCCTCTCCTACTGCGATACCTCCCTCGTCTTCGAGCTAAATTTCTTACCAGGCTCGATCCATGCTCTTTTTACACCCTCCACCTGCTCTCCGCGCGCCTCCTCCCTCCCGCCCCCGGACCCTCTCCTCTGTCCGTTTTTGGTAAGAGCCTTATCTCCTTCCCAAATGCAAAGCTAATCACCTTTGATAGGACACCACCGCCTCCCTCTCGCGCGTTTCCCTCCTCCCGCCGCTCCTCTACCGGTGGTTCTGCGACACCTCCCCTGTCCGTTTTTGGTGAGGCTTGTCTCCTTTCGAAGTACAAAGCTAATCATCTTTCATAGGACACCACGCTCTTTTCGACATTCCACCTCCTCGCGCGTCTGCCCTCCCGCCGCCGGACCTCCTCCGCGGGTGGTTCTGCACCACTGCTTCCTTTTTCGGTAAGCATTCTCTTTTGACTTGAAGTTTACAGCTGACGATATTGGTATGTAGGACGTCACACTCTTATTATTACCCTCCCTCGCGACTCCTCCGTCCACCTGCGATCCCCAATCACGCCCGGATTCGTTGTTCGGTGTACTGCTCCACGTGGAGTGGACTATCGAATACTGTATCAATAGCGTACGTTAGCTCCGCGCGTCTCCTTCCTCCCGCCGTCGGGCCTCTTCCTCTCACAGCGGTTCTGCGATACCTCCTCATGGTCTCGTTTATCGGTAAGCATCGTCACATCCTTTCTTTCTTTGACTCCGAGCTGATTTTCTTACCAGGCTCGGTCCACGCTCTTTAACACCCTCCACCTCCTCTCTGCACGTCTCCTCCCTCCCGCTGTTGGGCCTCTTCTCCCGGCGGTTCTGCGACACCCGTTCCTCCCTCTGTTATATAGTGAGTGTCCCTCCGTTGCTCACCGTCGCCGAGGAGCTGACCACCTTGACAGACATGACCCGCTCTTTTCTTCCCTCCTCCTCCTCCCGCTGCGCCTCCTCCCTCCCTCCGTCGGTTCTCTTCCTCTACCGGCGGTAGTACGATACCTCTCCCGTCCGTTTTTGGTAAGAACTTTATCTTCTTTCAAAGTACAAAGCTCACGACCTTATCGGATAGAATCCCACGTTCTTTTGACTACCCACCACCGCCTCCCCTCCACGCGTCTCCCCCTCCCGCCGTCGGTTCTCTTCCTGTACCGGCGGTAATGCGACACCTCTTCCCGGTCCGTTTTGGTAATAACTTTATCTTCTTTCGAAGTACGAGAGCTAACGACCTTGTTGGATAGATACCACGCTCCTTTGACTATCCGCCGCCTGCCTTTCCCGCGTCTCCCTCCTCCTGCCGCCGGATCTCCTCTCACCTGCGGTAATGCGACACCTTATCCACGTCCTTTCTCGGTACGTATTATATTTTGTCTTGAAGTATACAGCTGACGATATTGGTATGCAGGACGCCACCCTCCTTTTATTACCCTCCCTCCTGCGCGACTCCTCCATCCCGACCATTCCTGCGATACCACTACTTGGATTCGACTCGCTCGGTGCGCCATTAGTAAATCATCTGTATCAATAACGTACGTTTCGCCACTCTTCCCTCATTCCTCGACTGATCTCCTTCATCCAGCTCCAACTGTATTACCCTCACGCCCTCGCTCTTCCGCATCGTGAGTCCACCACGTCCGTCCGATCGCAGAGACTGATTCGTTCTCGCCGCAGTGTGTATCTTTAGCTTTCCCCTCGCTTTTGCCATGGCCTCGCTTTCCTTTCGCTGCTTCCGGTGTTTCGTCTAGTCTGGCTTTCAGTTATCATCTTTTGTCTTGTGTCCGCTTGCTGTGTCTTTTGTTTTTCCTTCGCAAGTTTCTCCCGGCTTCGTGTCCTGCGAACGTATTGCAAGCATCCTCCGTGGTCAAGTCCGATACCTCCGCGCTGGCCGTGACACGCATCGTAAGCTCCTCTTTCGCGAGTGTCCGACGGTGCTGATCCCTCTTGTCTAGTTTCAATGTTCCTCGTGCAATTCATTCAAGATTCATCCGAAGTCCCTTCTCATTACGGGTCATCAACCGCTCAATTGCTCAAGCGCAAACAAGTACGCATCGAAGCGCTGATCGAGCAAGTCCGTCGGAAGGCGAGGCAATTCCAGAGAAGATCTTCCCTTATTTCAATCGAGAAGCTAGCTTCCTCCATAAAAATACTCAATTGTGCAATGCACCTCGGGCAGGACTCGGAGCCGGTAGACTTAGAAACCCCAAACATGTATTCAGTACTCCGTACATAAATAACCTTTTTGGCCATGGATTATTGCATCGAGCGAGACTTTGAGTTTCGTCCGTGGACGGTGTCCCGAATAGGAAAGAGATGGTCCTAATTTGGACGTCTACTATTAGAGACCCCTTAGTTGGCCACCCTACTTAGTTGGCCATTTGACTCCTATAAGACCAGGGCTTCATAATTATGACTGGGCATAATGTATAAACAGAATACGACCTCCAACGAATGTTCAGACCAAATTTCAGCCGAAAGTGATGGGTTGATCGGGAGCTTCGGCATCGCGGATCGGGATCCAAAGCGTGGGGACATCAATTTCTTATCAATCGGACCACTCGCCTCATTTGCCATCGCCATTTCTCCACCATAACAACCATAGCCCGCTGTCACGGCAGAGCCCACTAACGGGTCAGTATATTAATGAATTGCTCTTTGTTACTTGTGAATCTCCTAATCCATTATTTGCATAAGAGCGTCAAGCCCGGAAAATGTGCTGATAGTATCCGAGTCAGCTCGAGGAATGTAATCCGAATTCAGGGATCATAGTGTTGGGCCCAATTCTCGCCCGGTCGACACGTCGACCAGCTCGCACTGGGCACAGGAAACTTCGACTTCATCGGGTTGAGCATATTCCAATAAAGCACTTGGTTTAAGTATCGCACCACGGGCTTGATATGAAGGACAAGAAGTGAAGGTAGCAGAATGAGATGGAATTATATTTAACTAGCAGTTGGCCCGTGCTACGCTACAGCCACAGAATATTCACAGAAAAATGAGTCCGAACCTCCTCATTATCTGATAACTGAAGTCGCCGCTCGTCGCGAACCTCCGGTTCACTCCTCGTGGCCTCGTTTTCAGTTTATAAATTTAATCAAAATCCGAGTGTTCATGCCCACACCTCTGACAATTTTTTTCCATGCCTTCATCACTCAATCCTCACCCAGTTACTGTGCCGGCTTGGTGTGGGAAATTTGTCATTGGGAAAATATCATTGCCTGCCCTATGCATGGGATTGAGTTTTGCTCATTGTTCATCGCAATGGCACCAAGGTTGGCCTTGAAACTACTGAAGATATATTTTTACTGAAGGGACCTATCACAGCCTGCTGAAACAGCTGTCACACGGCTTGGACGAAATTTTTTAGCACTCAGAAAAAATTTCACAATGTACCGAATCTGGCCCCAACCCACCCCACCGGGGGTGGCATCGTCCTAGCTAAATTTATTCTTCGCGCCCCCTTGATCTGGTGATATTTTTCAATACCAATTCTCCTTAGTCTCTCATAGACAGACGCTACAACAATTTTGGTGCTTGTCCCTCGCATGTTGTAATTCTCCTTTGACCTTGGCCATTTTTACATTGCCCCCCTTCATCTCGGGCATCCCGGACATACTCTTACACTCAGACAGCTGAATCCTTAGCTGAATCTTCAGTATACTCACCTACCTTTATACCTCGGTCATCTCACTCATCGGCTGATTGGCTCATACTAGGGAGGAGGAGGAAGAGGAGGATATATATACCCGGGGTTATGTACCCACTCATCTACAATTATCTGCACTGCATGTGTCTGCGAAAATATCCTACATATTTACGCCGGCGACGCGAATACTCAGCCTCTCAACATTTTATAAATAGAACAACGACATTTTAGTGGAGCTACTGTAGAAAACCCATCATCTCGACAGTTTTTGTGGAGTGTGGAAGTTCCGGATTTGCGGTCCGATCTGTGTGGTTAAAGAAAAACCAAGTTCGATTCTTACATAGATGTACAGGATCAAAAATAAAAGACTGGCTATCATGCGCGCGCGTAGATTGGTTACAATTATAATTGTGGTGCTGCGCGCACGCAGACCCGTCATCGTATGCGTGCACCAGATGGGATTAAACGAAGTGTGGTCGCGGGGTCTAAGGACATTGATGAAAACAAAGATTTGATTGATCTCAATAAGGAACAAACTTACGGTGGGACCCTGTATTGGCGGCGCTGCTGCTGCTATAAACGAAATCTAGGGATTGAGTATCTGTGAATACAGTGGGAGCAGGGGGGGGGTATATTATACTTGCGGGGTCCACAAGCTGAACAACGAGTTTACGGAAGACAAACATGTAGTACTGTACGGGTGGTTATCCTTACAGAATCCTACAAGATGCCAACCGAGCACAACATCATTCCAGGGGGTCGAACATACAAGATGCTGGCTAGCTGTGAACTGGCTGGCCATTTGAATGGCTGGACATCTGGTTAGAACCTTGTGGGACCTGACCACGAGCGGAGTGCGCAAGTGTACAGGAGGAATTCCCTCCTCCCAGGTAAAAATCCCCGGCATCCACCAGTTCACAGAAAGCTGTTGTACGGCTTTCCCTTTGCAGATGCATGCACACCACCTGCTTCCGAAGAAACAGACCCAAGGACTTTTGGGTAGGAGAACTCCCTCCGAGGAGACAGCTCAACAAATAAAGAACCCGAAGGTTAGGGAGCGACGGGAAAGACCAAGAGATCCCGAAAGGCTAAATGGGGCCAGATTTCACGGGAAAAAATTGCCGACATCCGGGATGCATGGCCATTGTTCCCGTCCATCGTTCCACGCAAGATGACTCGGCGTCAACACTCCCGGACAAGTGTGGTGATATCCATGTGGCAAGCCAGTCCAGGTCCTGTGTGGCCAGCTGCTCCAGTGGTATCCAAAACTTCGAATTCCGGTGCGTTGCCAAGAAAGGGTGTGCGAGAAGGAATGCACTAGTCTGGAAACATACCCAGCAAATCCGAGTAATTTGTCGCGGTAATGGTGTAATGGTGGAGATGGGCAGATTCGGCAGAAGGGTGGCATTGGAACCTTATGGAATGTTTGTGGGTGCAAAGCCCGGAGATTTGAAATGGGGAAACAAGGATTGGACGTAGCCCAATGTGACACGAGGTAACGATATTTTGTGCGCAGGAAAGCAAAACAACAACGAAAACGAGAGCAAGAGGTTGTTCGGCTTGAGGATTTGAAGATCTTGAGTCTTGTCCGGTAGATTCCAAACACGGGCAGTAAGACCCCAAAGAGTCAATCGGGTGCGAACAAAACTTGCAGACTTTGAGGCTTTGACCGCATTGGTGTTGCTGTCTTGAGGGAACCACAAGCAGTCTTGAACAAAACAAAACACAAAATGAAGGGTAGGAATGTCGGTGGACGGGTGAGCAGATGTGGGCGGAAGACGAAGAAAGGTCGACATGGCAATTGTCGTGATGTTCAATCGGCAATCTCTCCTCTTCATCCAAAGGGGACTCGACGGAGGAATCACCGATGCAGTCAACCATCACCTTCAGTTTGGCGGACACAATCAAGGCATCAATCAATTCGGGCTGATTTCAATCATTACACTCAAAAATTATTGATAGAGCACTATAGGACGGATCAAGGGGGTTCGGGCCGGTCAAGCCGGGACCTAGGGCAGGGAGGGTGGGTCGGCCGTCAGGCCAGAAAAAAAAAATATGGACCTGTCGGTAAGTTGGTTGGAATGGCTCCGGATAGCTTCCAGATGCCATCAGAGGGTCTCAGAAGCCTAGTTCATCCCACCACAAGCCATAAATTGATGAAACTCAGCACAAACAGGACACTTTTTAGCTTTGGTTGGCATTTATCAGCTGAGAAACCAAATTTTCGAGCCGCAAACTGCGATAGGATGATTCAAAAATAGTTAATAATTTCCTGCGCAGCTTTCCGAAGGTTCAAGGTAGCTATTGGCATGGTGGGCTAGGTGGGTAATGGGTATGCCTATTTGCCATCACCAGGGCTCATCACAAGGTTTTGAGTCATAACCAAGTTATTTCTGGAAGGATATGCCGTTTCTGGCTCAGTAGTATTAAATATGACGGTTTTAGTTGAATTTTTCGCTGTCTTCGGCACTCGCCGGAGCAAACCACGTGAGAAATTACCCGATTTGGACGTCACGTGGTAGGGAGGGTCCCCGAGAAGGTCTTTTTGAAAAAATACGGCCTAAGTGGATTTTTTGTCGGATTCGAACCCCCTTGGGACGGATAATTCTATTTGGCAGCCCGGCTTCTTTAGCAGCCCCCGTTTCGGGACGGGTTGCCAAATAGAATCAGGCAGCCCCACGATTTGCTAATGTTCGATAAGGTCCCCCGCCCACCCTTCGTGGTAGGCGGTATGTACTAGGCTAGGATCAAGTTGAATAGTTGAATATTTAATACAGCTTTCAGCGCTTTCTGGGAGATAAATTCAACCTCGTCTGCGCCATATTTTGATCCGAATGCCTTTTCTTCCGTGTACCCTCGATTTTCGATGCTCTGACATTTTCCTTCTCCGGAGACCATTGAATAGACCTTTTCCGACACCTTCACCACCTTGCTGTTAGTGGCCACGAGGGTTTTCGCCGCCACCCCTTTCTTTTCGTGCCCTCGAGAATTCAACCTCCCCGTTGCAACAGCGGGTACATGCCGACGATGATGAAACACGCGGGGGTCACCTTTGCAGTACAAGATGCTGAACCCAAAGAAGAATAGTAGGTGGACGGACGCAAAGATTTACACTTGAATAAATGGAAAATATTATACACCATCTCCTCGCCCTTAAGCTGTGATACGCCAATGATCCCTGGGTTCGGTCGCAGAGGTAATTTTAATGCCATTATCATGAAGGATACAGTTGGACTTTCTTGTGAATGTCCTTGATCTCTTACTCACTTGAAAAATACATATCTCTTGGACGGCGACAAGATGATGCAAGTCGGAGCAAGCCACACATAAGAGATTAGATGGGCCGGATACACGGTCCGAAAGATGTACGCCCGTGGGGCTGCCAAATAGAAAAATGTTATCTGGCAACCCCAAACCAGCTGGCAGCCGGGCTGCCAAATAGAATTATCCCTATAGGACCCACTACCTAAAGTTAGTGGGCATTCCTTCCTCGATCCACGACTTTGGGGGCTCGTTCGAACCCCCCGATGCTGGCCTTCCATCTGAAGAGATACTGGACAGCAACTGACTGAACTATCACTCTTAACACACCCGGGAAAAGCACGACTTCATTTGTAGGTCAGTCATGCTGGCACTGTCGTGGTCCACGAGACCGCTATGCCATCGGTCTGGAACCTTACACAGGACTTCTCAATATACAATCCTTCATTCCGAGACCCTTTTCGAGATTTTATCCAATGACCTCTGATTGCTCTGGAAGCCACTGTCCAAAATCACCCAATTTCAGTCGTGCTGATAGTCGGATTTTTTTGGAGGAGATGTCAGCAACTTGGAATGGAGTTGGGCATCCAGGTACATCCAAATACTTCCCATTAAGTGGTCTGGATCCTAATTTGCCCCATTGCGACCTTTTTCTGAGTAGCAGAACACTCATTCATCCCGCGACCCCAATTTCGAGGTTTCCCGTCGATTGCAAGCATGTATTCTGCCCATTTCTATACCTTATATCTACACCATAACTGTTTTAAATAGTGAATATAACCAGGGTATATACCAAGGCCGGCACTTACATACATTCGAGGGCCCGGCACATTCAGTTCACAGGCGGCACATTGAGTGAATGTGCCGCGCGTGAATGCGTAGGCGGCACATTCCATTTCGGGAATGTGCCGGGCTTGGCACCGAGTAATCTGGGAAAAGAAACGTGTCTTTGTTCACTGCGCATCACGACTCTCTTCCTCCTCCCACCACCACCCCACGCTCCAACGAGCCCACCAATGGGACAAAACGCGCCAAAATGACCACCGATGGCACCGACAACCCGAAACGCTGTACGGCCCCAACCAACCTTTCATTGACATCCACCCCCATGTACGCCGCCCCATGCGGCGCCTCGTTAAACTCCCGGATAGATGCATATATCACCTCTTCTCGTGCCTCTCACTTACCCGACCACGAACGCATTGATCTTCCCGTGCTGAACGAATTCCGGGAGCCTGTGTGATCTGAACGCTTCGACGGAAGTCAGTGCATATTTCTTTTGTTGTCGGATTCCTTTGCTGAACGTAAATCAGGTCCACCAGTATTCCGGGCTCTTGGGGCTTCACTCCATGTTCCAATGAAGCCAGTCACAACCCGGATAACGTCGATGAGCAGATGCTCCCGAAGTTTCTTGCCGTTCAGCTAATGTCCGACAGCTCAGAAAAGGAGGCTCAACCTTGCAGCAAGCCAGTACACTCACCAAAGTTTTGTCGCATGTCTCCATTACATTCCCCGCTACCCAAAAGTGTTCCCATTTTTCGTTTCTAGCCCACGCACACATTTTTCGCGGTGCGATTCCCTTCGATCACCAAGAGTTCGAAGTTGATGCGCAAAAGATTATTCCTGAAACATCGGCGCGTTTCAGAGCGTCGTGCGAAGGCGTTTGAAGAGTTTTACACCAGGAAAGTCAAAAGGTGTAAAAGTATCACGACCACCGCTGACAATATCAACAGCAGGGACGAGTATCAGCTTTAGGTTTTACCACGCGTTATTGTAATATTGTTAGATTCTGAATTCAACTATTTCAAATTTCTGTCTATGTTGTTTCCGAGTCTGCCTTAGCCCATGTAGTATCTATGGTAAGCCTTGGCGCCCATCCCAGCTTCCAGAATCGTAAAGTCATAGTGAGATCAATTCTCAATTGATGGCACGAATGTGCCGTGGTTGAATTGACACGGCGCCCAACGCAATGTACCGGCCATGCACTCATGGCCGGCACATTCGGGGGAATGTGCCGGCTGCAGCCCCGAATGTGCCGTCCATCAGCTGAATGTGCCGGGGATCCGAATGTATGTAAGTGCCGGACTTGGTCTATCCCGATATAACCTGTATATATGATTCTGGGTGCAGGCCACCGCCATTTGAGAGCTCAGTACGTTAGTTAGCGGGGTGGCCAGCTAACCTGTTGTTTGGCTATGTTGGACTGCTGGTCAAAATAAATTCCTTACGCACTCAAATCTTCGAGTATTTCAGTGCTGGTGGACTCGAACTCTTCGTAGGATGCATGCCCTCATTTCGACATAGTTTGGCTCGCACCAGCACCGGTATAACACCAGGGCTGCGGCATAAATGCTTAAGTGGCCAACTAAGGGGTCTCTAATAGTAACACTCAGCGCTATCGATTGACTCGAATCAATACATATTTCTAACCTCTTGCTCATTGCTCTCATCTAACATCACGCGAGTATAATAAATCCCCCCATCACTCTATTTGTTGCTGCAATCCCAACTGCTTGCCTTGTGGCAATTCCGTTTTGAATCTTAGCCTCGACGGTAAAAGCGGTCATGCTCTGCGTGACACAGATTATAATTATCACATAGTGCACGAGAATACCGAAACTCGATATTTCTATTACAGAACCTGTAGGCTCTTGACGAATTCTAACTGCTGCTTATCCGCATCCTTGTGCACCTTCTTCATCCTAAGCTTTTCGACCTTCACCTCCATGCTCTTATATGTCCCCACTGGCGCAAAGAGATGCAGATCTACATCTGGCGGGTCGTCTTTGGTCATAAGGCGCTGAGGATCGGAGAGTAGGAATTTCTGCAGCATGCCCAGGTCAACAGGGTCTAAGTCGCCGAGCCGGCAGACGACGGTGGCACGGTCTGGGTCTGGGATAGGATGTTGGCAAGCCCCACACCCATGCTTCCACCTCTCATGCAACGCCTCGCAAAGTTGTCACTCGCGGGGAGTGAGCATCCATAGCACCCGCTTGCGAAGGTCCTCGATGTGCAGCCAAACGACTTTGCGGGGATCGATGAGTCAGGTAACTATGCACAAGGTTAGCTTGGAGCAGGAATGCAGACAGATAATGCGCTGTAGCCCAACCCCTCCCGCTTAAGCACCTCTTTTTTGTGCAGCAGCATCCAACGATCACCGGGTCCTTCGGGAAGACAGGTGAGGTTGAAGAGGAAGTCGTTGTATCCTAATCTCCAGTTCAGCGTAGCAGCAAGATCAGTGATGATGAACATACCTCTTAGACACAAAGCCATGCAGTCGTGCTTCTCCATAAGGTCCGTCGCATCAATCCATACGGTACTATCGGCCAGAAATTCTTCCTGGTTAGCCACTGAGCGCTCCTGATGACATATGAGAGCACTTTGGAGGCCCATGACCGTTTGTTGGAGTCTTGATATGGCTGCTGCCTGTGCATCCTTCTCATCCCACAGCTGCCCCGGCCTGGAAGAGATGAACCGTAAGTCGTGTGTCGGTATACTGCAACAGCATGCCGGACCTTTCTAAGATTGGGCCGCTCCATCTGTCGTTCACGTGCTATTACCGGGGCACCATTATCCTCGCTGATAACCTGAGCCAGGTCCCACAATGTGTCCTGGTCTGCCATCGCTCAGCAAACACCGTTGATGGTTGGGGGTGCCGCTACGGCCGCATGCAGGTCGGCTTCGGTGGGGGACCGCAAGATGACAGTAGTGGTTGACATGGCAGGGGCGAAGGGAGGTTTGGGTGCAGTGTGATAAGGACCGCGGCGCCGCTATGAGAATTTGTTTTATTAAATAGACAGCACGTTCAGCCTCTAGGGGTTATTTAGCGTTGGAGGATAGTGGGGATGTAGGATTAGGACGCATGCGTGGTCCGAGTGAGAGTGTTGCACGGGATCGCACGAGGCATACATTCCGTGGGTTCGTGTTGGGGGTACCTGCTGTTAGCTGTAAATGGGTGTGGGGGTGATAGTTACCTGTCCTAGGTCACAAGCTCGAGTGAACGACGTGTTGTTCCCTGTAAAATCCGATTCCTATGCTGTGATCCTTCCCTCGTGTTTCCCCGATGTTCCCAACGAAGGTGGAAGGCTTAATACAACGTTTTACGGTTATAAAGCAAGTGACAGCGACTCCGGCTGGTGCTGGTCAGTTGAACGTATGGGATGTCCGGTCGTGACGCTGGGTGGCAGACGGTGATTTAAACCAATATGGCTTTGCCCAGGTCGACTTCTACAAAGCGTGAAGCTCGCAAAGTTGGTGATCCTATTGCGGAGAAGCCTGATGATATGACTTGGGGTCCGATGAGTTGGGACCTTGCTAATGGAGGTGTGAGAGTGAAGTGCCCTGCTAGAGGCAAGTGAGGATGTGGTCAACTCTGTGTGAGCGAGGCTTAGTTGCACAGGCGAGGGTACAGGTGGTGGGGAGAACTGAGCTCCGAAAATTGACTGACTACAACACCCTTTTCTGCTATCCTTTTATACGTTTTCACCTCTTGACCGTCCCCTTGATGCCCACTCGTTCGGTTCCATCCCTTTCACGTTTGAGGGTGCTTGCGCAGGAACGTACGTAGGGTGCGTTCAATATTTGGGGCCACGGGCGAGGCTTACGTTCGGATTTTGGGGTTTGTTTCCATGGATGGACGGAGTGTACGACACAATTCGGTATGGATGCAGGACCCGTTCCATAGCAGAGCAGATTCCTGGGCCATAAAAGGTCAGTTATTGGTCGGAAGACGCGTCCGGACGCATCTGAGTAGGTTTCGAGTGGTTTGGAAGGATGGAAACTGGATCGGACGAGGCTTGTGTTCGAGTGTTGGTGACTTCTTGGGTGTGGGAAGAGGATACGAAGCCCAGGATGCCCGCTATTGGTTGGTCCGTACCATTCTCGTGGGCCGTAGCGCGTGGTGCCGTGCTCGTATGTGAGGTGCGAGTCGTGCAAAGGCGGAGTTTGGGTAATGGGAGCATCCATCGAGTGTCGTGACTAGTCGGGCGGGTGGTACGAACAATGTGAGAGGTTGGATGGGGACCGTAGTCTGCGTGCGTTTGATGAGAATCCGGATTTGGTAACTTCGATTCCCGATTTGGATGAACAGGCGCCTTGTACGTTCTCGTCCAGGGCTCGGTTGAAGGGGCCATGAGGCGGTGTGCAGGGCGTAGCACAAGCACCAGCGTCACAGCAGGCAGGTTGGAGGCAAGTGCGGGTGTGGGGAGACGGTGGAGGATGCGGTGATAAGCCAGAAAATGGAACACTAGTGAAATAGGCGCAATTTTGCGATTTTACTATGTTCTACGCGCATCTGAGGGATAACATGAGTCCCGAATGGTTATCCATCGAGTCCGTCCGAAAGGATGACTGACCAGAAACACAAATACTGGTTTAGCTCCTTAAACCAACAGATGTATTATACACTAGTCAATCTTTGGGATTTGGACTACAGTGGGGCCTACAAGGCAGGGAATTAGAATAACATCCACTCTGAGGGCTCGTACCAAAAAGGCAGCTATGTTAAACCATGACTTTGCGTAATTGATGTGATGCAACAGATCATGTGATGAGGTCAGCTCGGGACAGATTAACCAGTAACGGTTAATCCGGTCACTTACTAAACCAATCAATGTTACCACCCCAAAACGGGGTTCCTAATTAAGATCGGTAGAGTTTGTGATATAACTCGGTAGCCACTTGGCAGATTAGGAGAGTTGGAGGCTCTATCGAAAGCTAGAGGCCTACACTCTCTGAATCTGAAGGTCCTGTTTGGGGGGCACCAAAGACGCGTTTTAACTAATGATCCAAAGTCAGCATGCGGCAGATTAAAGGTTGGCGTGCAACAATCGGAAACATAGGGGTAGATCAGTAGATCCTATACATAACGCGGACACGTGCATACCCAATTAAGCAGAACTAACACATGTATACCCGGTAGTGTAAGAGTTTTAGTATACAGTATATAAGGAGGACGGGTTTGAGTGGTACAGCACCAAATTGGGAGTCCCAGCTGCAGCCAGTGCCTAACAGCATCTGTCTCATCTCAGGTCGTCCAAGTTCGGGGCTTGCTTCTTAAACCAATACTCTTAGAGTTTGTGATTTAAGGTCTCAAGATTTATAAAGTGATATTGTTGCCTTTGGATTAACGTCCACTGTTGGAATTGAGTTTGGGATCATCGGAATATTGGTCTGGTCAGAGTTATTGGGAATTGGGATCATCGGACTATTGGCTCCCAGAACCAGTGTTGTTCTGTGTGCAAAGCTGAGAAGCTCATATCTAAAAACCACTTGTAGACAAGAGCATTCTTACCCGAGAATCTTAATTCTGCTAGTTTGCGCTGTCGAAGAATAGGGTTGTCCTGAGGGGGACCAAGGTTGTGTCAAGGTCGTGCAGGTGATGGTGCCGAGTCGTACAGCAAGAAATACGAAAAATACTGGAGAATAATCAAACTAACTTTAGAACGTAATAGAGAGTGGATAAAATGGGAAAATTAGCTTAAGCAGGCTCTACTGAGGGTGGATTCAGTCGAAGATGCGCAGAAAAGTGTGGTATACGTGGCAGTACGAGACAAAGGAGAGATGATCCGTGATCCATAAACAAACAAATATCAAAATGATGTAAGTACGAGAGTCCATGGGTGGAAAGCCGCAGCTAAAGTCAACCCAACTCTAGCAGTCCGGGAACAACGCAAAGACGAGATAGGAAGACTCGCTGCCCTGCAACAGTGTTGAGGATGGGTGCCCAGTCCACCTCGAAGTCAATCCCTGGCGTAGTCCGAGATGCCCGAAGTGGTTCAACCAGTCGCGTTGGCAGTACGTAGATAATAAAAATGAAATGTCTGCATAGAATCAAAGTAGGTAAGTGCAAGAATGTGTATGGATGTAGAAAAGCTCAATAGAAGGTATCCTGTGCGTGATCTGGAAATATATCTCGCAATATTCGTGAATTTGGTTCTGAGGTGGAAGGAGCAAATCTTGGAATGTGCAGCTAAGGAATAAATCTGGGAGAAGGGGAGAGTGGGTAATCAGTTTAGTAGTAAAATGTTCTCAAAGGATGAAATGTAATAATAAAACAAAAACTCCACGCATTATATTCCTGTGTTTGGTTGGCGCACGCAACCGGTCCGAAGCCCGAAGGTGACGAGTGCATTGAGTCGCACCTCCACAGCGCACTTTGGGGGAAAAGCTCGGTTTAGAGTAATCCACAAAGCAACCAGCAACAGGAAAACTTAAACAAGTGTTCCTTGGACCTTTCTAAAAGTGTCCTAAAAACTTGTAACTCGTCGGACATCATCTAGACATTACAACAAGGAGGAAAGGAGACATATTCAGTTGATAGTTGTGGTCTAATACATTATTCTACGGAATAAGTGTATTACTGCATTCTGTCCGTTGGGTTCGAGCTTACTAGTATACCTGTCATAGATACCAAGCAACCCTTTCAGTGGGGAGACGGGAGTCAGACAAACATTGGCACCTAGAGGTTGCCGTTGAGATGGCGCAACACCAAATGCCCGTCCTCTAGCTATTTTTGCGCTTATAAACACATCATTAAGAAGTGCAGGATAGCTTCAGTGTTATACAAACATAGCTGTATACCTGAACTCTGTTAGGTGATATAAAGGAGAGTCAGAGCGAGCTCCGACTACTGACTGTAGTACTCAGAGCACGACCGCAGTGTCGCCGCGGCGTGTTGTACTCTGAATACACTACCAAGGAGATATACCCATATATGCCTATAACCGATTCAAGGGATTTATTCCTATAAAAGCGACCCAGAGACTACATAGATGAAGTAGTGAGACTTAACATGTTGCGCGGTACATTAAACTGTGTAGGAGAGTGACTGCAGTACCGCTGCGGTGCCTCTCTGCCAAAGACATAGTTGTGTTAATGGTTACGCTATGGGGGAAAGCGGCCACGGCTATGCCGTGGCATCCCATAGTTGTGTATAACCTACCGCAGTGCCTACTAACAGGCTGCAGTTGACCATAAAACCCATTGTTACCCTAAGACAGGGAACTGCCAAAGCGATCAGACAATCAAGTGGGGCTGCAGCACGATGCAACCTGTCAATCAAAGACATACAAGTCCTAATTCGGATTCCAGCAATTGGATTGAGGCACTCCGGTACTTCGCAGGCCAAGCACTGCCTGCGGCTGGATCCACCAAAGACAAGCACAGGGAGGAATGTATTGCAAAGGCTGGGTTCAACCCCAGGCCAGTGCAGCATCGTACTGCGGGTGCAGAAGGCACCGCGGTATTGCCAATATACCAAATATAGACCGTGGGGGGTCAAAACCGACGATCTCCCAGCTCCAAGACCATGCGGGATCGACGAAGAACCACGAGGGAACGAACCTACATGACCAAGCACCACATCTCAGTTACTATATCTAGTTTATTTCCTTTTGTTTGTACTATTACTATAAAAGCAGCCTGTAGAACCCGCATACAGCCAGTTCATCGCACCGTCTATCAGCGTGGGTGTCCTCAGGCATATTTTGCAGAGATTCATTTACTATCTCTGTTTGTAACTTGTCTATAAATTGAAGTTGGTTGTTGGCTCGAATTGTCAAGCAAGGGACTCATCAGTTTACGAGTCCTAAAAAATTATTTTTAGACTCGTTTTTAGTCATCGATTCCACACCCACTTTTCGTGTTTTTGGGTTATGACGTCTTTGACTCGTGGTGGAATAGTTACCTTTTATGTGTATTTTGTTGATCATTTTTTTTCCTTTCCGGGAGGTATTTGTCAATTTGTATGCCGCTTTCTGAATCTCTAGGTCATTTTACTTTACACAACACTGCACAGGTTTATGTATAGTGCTTTACGATGCTCATCCTGGCTGAATAAACGGTGGATATGCTTCAATAATTCACTATTAGGGGTATGCGCCGCTTTGTTTATATCAACGACATTTCCGGTGGTGGAGATAAATCCAGGGGTACACATAGTCTGTAGCCACTGCAGTAGGCGTCCGATACCGCATGAATATTCCGTCCGGAGCTATGTTGCGAGACAGAAGTGAAGGCGTGGAAAATAGGTCGGGTGCAGTGGCAGGAACACAGCAATTTTGATTCCCAGCACGTTGATCAGGATGCAGCTAGCATCGCTACGGCATATGCTCAGCTTCCTTGATCGAACCGGGACGCGACTGTCTGGTATTATATAGGGAGGAGTGTGCTCGAGCATCAGGTTAATTCATCTGATACCAGAGCAACTACATACACAGAATAGGGTTTTACGAGTTTCGAACATTAGTCCTGCGTTCCCGGAGGTAGAGGTAGTCCGCCATGTGCCGCCACGCGGAACCAAGGTTTGACGTCAACCAAATTCCTCCCGGGCGGATCCTGCCTCTGCGTAGCAGCACATGGCGGACCACGGAGATCACCTTTGCTGCCGGCCTGCGATAAAAATTTAATGGCAACATCAATACTTACGGCAAGCAAAACTGGGTTCCATCAGATCAGTACCTAGTATCTTATTAAGCAAGTATTTAGTCCGAGAGTTCGGGCTGTAACGCAAGCAAGGATGCGGGCGCTCAAGCTTCAACCCCTGCCAATATCGTAATATTAAATATAATACCAGACAGTCGCGTCTAGTCGTGTCCTGTTGCGTCCCGGTTCGATCAAAGAACCCGAGCATATGCCGTAGCGATGCTAGCTGCATACGGCTATTTCTTCTGGAAATCAAAATTGCTGTGTTCCTGCCACTGCACCCAACCTATTTTCCACGCCTTCACTTGTGTCTCGCAACACTCTCGCAACATAGCGCCTCCAAACAGCAGTGTTGGAACTTAAGGGGTTAATAACGGTAAATTTTTATCTTAAGGCCTTAAAGGTTAATTAACGGCAAGTTATGGGTGAAGTTAACGGTGCAAAAAAAATGACTGCGCCATAGAAAAAATACAGCAGCAGATGGCTACTACTTCTCATCAGTTCCTGTTGATTTCCTGACACACGCCTCTTGATTTGAGGGCCCCGCAGTCAGGAACAACTGCCCCCGCTGATGTTTCGCAGCGAAAGGTCAGCCCCATCCTCCCAAAAAGCTTGACATTTGGCATGGACAGAGAAACCCAAATTCCACTGGCTGTGGTCATTGCACCCCTTTTTTTGTCCTCGGACAAGCCCTCAGAAGCATGGGCACGGCGTGAGAATGCCACCATTAACTGTTAATTAACCGTTAAGGTGGTCAAGAATCGATGTGAAGGGTTAATATTAGCACTACTTTAACCCTTAAGTTAAAATAAGGGTTAGCCGTTAATTCTAACACTGCTAAACAGAGTATTCATGCGGTAATGGACGCCTACTGAAGTGGCTACAGACTCCGTGTACCCCTCGAATTTATCTCGAACGAACCAATAGCAATCTTTTGCCGTCCATCGTCCCCAAAAATTGTTGTTCTTTCGGAACATATAACCGCACTTGCCGTTGACGGTATACCAATTCTCTGGAATAGTGATTCGCATTTCTTCTTGTCTCTTCACTAGAACAGGCCACATCTGCTGCTCCATTGAGGGAATCTCTGGGTACAAACCATCCGATACGATGATTTGGACATCCATTCGGTCGTCTATATACAACGGCATTCACGGGAGTTCTTATGGAAATGTATTCATATCACCTTCAGAGTAGGTGATTTCTGGTCCCATATGGACACTCTAAAGATAAATGCCAGATGCCATGTCTGTAATGTGACTGAATCTCAAGAGCACATTGCTTTGGAATGCTATTCTCCGGAGCAAAAAAATAATATGGTCTCTCACGAGACAGCTGTGGTCAAGGAAATATTCCTCTTGTGCCAACACTCAGCTGGGGGTTGATATTAGGCTGTAACCTGGTACGATTTAAAACAGCAAATGGAGTCAGACCCGAGAAAGGGAGACTGTTTGCAATATTGGTCTCAGTCGGATGGCACTGTATCTGGAACGTGCGGGTGAACCGAGTCATTACAAATCCCGGCGCAACACTTACCGTAGTCTCTCGTAGACAGACACTACAACAATGTTAGTGCTCGTGCCTCGCATGTTGTAGTCTGTCGATAAGGTCGATCGAACGATCGCTGGCCTGCTTATTACAAATCACAAAAATAAGTTGGATGCTGGTATGCATTCCAGAATGTGTTTTTCACAAATGTGAGGTCCTATTAGTATTTACCAGCATGAAATGAACAATATCTCCCCCCAACTTGCAGTGGCAGAGTTGAAGAACTATAGGTATTCCAACTTTGACGGCTCAATTACTGACATAATCTACTTTTCTATTCCGCGAGCACTGTGGAAGTGGAAGCATGAAATTTGAGGAGATATTTTGGGGTCAGACATGCATTTGAATACCCTTTCTCTCTGGAAGTTTGAAGGTGGGGGTCCTGGAAGTGCTAAACAGGCATGGCAAAATTTCAAACTCCGATGATTTGTAATAAGCAGCCCACCGATACACGTGGCGCGGTTAACTACAGACTACACTTACCGTGGCTAACATCCACAACCACTGGTTGAGACCGGTGAATTCAGCCTTGCGATGCGACCGTATTCTAACGGACGAAGTTAAATTTGGCCCACTCGCGTTGAGAAAGCAAATTGTACTAAACACTTGGAGTGGGCTGCTTGGATGATTGGACACTCACAGAGGGGGTTTTAGTGGGTATTTGGCCAATGAATGGTATAGGATAACTTACAAAGGCCAGAGTCCCACACTGGTTAAAATATTGTGCGTAACGGGATAAAACTCACTGGCATGGCTGGCCCAAAACCCGCAACACAAGCGGAGAAACTTAGAATGCTTCTGCAGACTTTGACTTTGTTACCGCAACCGCTCCAAAAAATAAAACTGAAAATAACTAAATAAAAAGAATGTCCGAGATTCCCAGGTGCATCCGAATACTATCTCGGGGGCACAAAATTCATAGGTAAATGTGTCCATATAAACTGAAATGATAGCTAGCAGACATAGAAACTGGGCTTCCCAGTATATTCAGTCAGCAGGTCATATGTTTGAATCAGGCAGCTGGTATATGCTTCAGATCCGCTTTTAAACCCGCGTAGTTGCGGCGTTGAGCCTCCTACTTTAATTGAGGTAGATTTTCCACAGCTCCTTCAATTGACAAGAAGGTGCTGTATATCCATCCTGAAAGTCGAATAATCAAGCAGAATACCTTGAATGGGCCTGAGACTTCATTTCACCTTCCAATGGGATCCTCCCAATGTCGAGCTCAAGAACCAGCAGTTGGGGAGCAGAAAACCGGTGGTTTCGACACTTCAGGCCAGGTATTCCACTTGACGTTGAACCTTGAGTTCGGCGAGGTTTCAAAGATAGGATTATATATCCACGTGCATTTCTGGGGTCAAAGTAAGTCAAAGGAACTCAAAATTGATTCCTGGTACCAACTCGATCCTATGACACCCCTTTCTAGTAATTTTCGACATCGCTGTCCTGTGGCTGATGGAACCTCCGACCTTGATCATGCTTCCTCATGGCTGTCAAACTAATGTGGCCACCTCATTTTTGCTCGAGTTGGTGTTTTCCGCATACCTTTTCAACACACTGCTATCTTGATCTGACATTTACTGTAAAACAATTCCTATTCCAAGGTGAATTGAGGCTGACCCCGAAGGCATCTGGCTTGGAGTTGCTAAAATTTGAGTAAAATACAGGTTCTGGGCGAACTCGAGCCGACCGAAGGTCGGGCGAGGGTGAGCCCGGTAGTCTGGTCGATGAGGTAGATGACAGAACAACAAATATTACCAGCAAATATTGAGCCTGTCATGATGCTGCAGAGTCCAGGATATTTATCCATGAAGGCGGCCAGTACTGGTATAGTTGGCGGTACCAGAGCTGCCCAGAGCAATTGCAAGTTTCATCACGGCCATCACTCAACACTTCCTACATCATCGATCCCTTGCCACCGCAAAAGGTGTGGGACAAAAAAAAAACAAAAGGACTCGTACCGCCATGCGTAGCAATGGCCCCAAACCCCAAGTGAGCTTCAAATGGTTAACCACCTGAGAATTGGTTGTGACTTGTCAACTGCTTTGCCTTCACACTCGTCAGGGAGAGTCCTGTCATTAGCTGTTGAATCGATTAGTTGGACTTTGCAGTCAATGCTTAAGCCATTACTATAAAAGTGAAGGAAACATACCTGAACGAGGACAAGTTTAGGTCTGCTGTAAGGGAGAGTCCTGCAGTAAAGAGAATTGCCAAGGAAGAAACAGCTTGCCTCAGTATAGCAATTGGATTAGCCATTGTTGGGGATATTTTGTGAACACCAAGTACAAACTCTGCCCTGAAGTGATAGAACTAGCTTTATAGTCACTACCTTCTTGTATCTGTCTCATACAAACATTCATCCAACGCCGCGGCGGAAAGATAACTGCTGTAACTTGCAAAGTGAAGTGCTGTGGGGACTTTGTTGGTGCTTCATAGTACTTGTTT
This sequence comes from Mycena leptocephala, assembly GCA_029378395.1. NCBI lineage: Eukaryota > Fungi > Basidiomycota > Agaricomycetes > Agaricales > Mycenaceae > Mycena > Mycena leptocephala. Next base: position 106,349 of record JARJLF010000103.1, read on the forward strand.
CATTGTTAACTATACAATCCAAACCTGCTGGCTGCATACTACGGTCCGGACCCGAACTCACCTAAGGATTGTGCTAGTCTTTTGGGAGTGATAAGATATTGTTTGTGTGGTTTTTAGTATTGTTTCACAACATGCTATAACTAGCATATTCAAGACGTATTGTACGTGCACTGTTTCAACATCAGCTGGATTGAGACCGATTTTACCCATGCTTGCTGTCATACCAAGCCAGTCCGTCGTCAATTCCTTTCCATATGTAGCGAAGAGCAAGGGTCTACTGTGTCAGCACAAGAGTCAAGTCCTCGGTAGTCTTTCGAAATTTTGAGATTATTCTCAGTCCGTGGTCCCCAAACATCGATGTGGCCGAAGAAATGGGGAAGAAGAGAAGGACGGTGTTGGCAAACACACTGTGGACAGAATTGGCAGTCAGATCGAGTGCCAAGACATTTGATCGCTTTTTTCGGCATTTGATCCGACTGCGTCAAGATCTCAACACACTTGAAGTGACTGCAAGCTAAGCATTTGGCCAGAGGACAGTCAATCTGACTGTTCCCCCAAGGATTTTTCAAATTGCCTCCCTAGCCTTCCTAGTCCAATTGAGCTCCTGGATATTCAAAATTCTGCCCAGTTCAAGTTTGCCGGGGCCATGCTAATCTTCTCTGTGTCGTTCCAATTTTTCGTATGACATCTCAAAGGGATCATTGTGCCCAGTTTGTCTCTGCTTGAAATGGAAGCCACAGGCCTGCAATTGACCTTCTTCCACTTCTTCATCCATACAATACATTGCTCACATTTTTTTTTTGGTCTTCTGCCCCAATTCATCTGTATGGCAACAGGAATTGAGCAGGTCCGTTTATCAGTTCATATTGATTGAATCAATGATTTCTCGGTGCGGCATGTGTGTAGGACCCCTGGAACACCTCTTCCAGTGGATGTTCTTCATCGGAATTGCTCACTGGATCTACAAGAGCTTACTCCAGCTAGAGCAAGTAAGATAAGGTAGGCGATTAAAAGGGGACAATGATTTGGGAGTCCGACATCGGTCACATCCGAGTCACATCTTTCAGTTTCTGTTCGCGACGTCCATAGCTCTTCGGCGGCTCTTGTCCATCGCCAGTTGCCAGGACCTTTACCGGCACTAGTTCCGGAGTCGTCATGGGAGTGCACTTCTGGTTCTTGACGAAGTAATTTGCAGCATGGGACCTGCATATCATAATTTGCGAGAGCCGATCCTCTCCTAATCTTTCTAGGTGTTGGAGCTCTGCATGCGTGGAAGTCATTTGGAGATGGAATTTTTCAGGACATCTAAGCCGTGGTCTTCAGTACTTTTGTTCACAGGGGCTACACAAGTGTGTTCTGAACAAGTGGAATTCCGAAAAGATTGCCAGTGATTTAAGAAACGGCACACATGTTCAAATATCAAGTACTTATGATTCAAGAAAAGATAACTACATTTCTGGTTTGTATTCCGTATAGTGTTGTCTCGGGCCAGGGCTCAGGCCCAAGTCCGACCCAAACCCGATGTTGAGCTCGGTAAGGCCCACGGTCAGGCTCAGAATTTTGAGAGACCCTCAAGCCGGGCTTGAGCCCGGGTCGGGTTAGGTACTCCATCCATCCCAACTTCGGTGAATATATACTGTTTCAAAGTCAATATTATACATGTTTGAAGTAAGTTTTGCATCTGTCCCGGCATTTTAATTATTTCAGCTGACTTATGTGAGGATGAACTTTGAGACAGGACATGCCGGTAAATTAATGAGCTCATCAAACACCTTCGCCTCGACTTTCTACGTCTTATAAAATGAGCAATAGCACAATGGAGGTCAGCTAAATCTCAGATAACATTTTTCAACCAAAAAACTCACCTTATCACAGTTGACAAAAAATTACCCCCAAGCCCGACCCAACCCAGAGGTAGGGTCGGGCTGAAAATATTCTCAAGCCCAAGCTCGCTCCGACCCGAACAACACTAATTCCTCTGTTGTCCCATTGGTCCTTGTTTCGCGGCCCTGTTGGCAATAAGTACGTACACGTGATTGTCTGCCTAATAACGGTAATGGTCTTGAATTTCTCTTGTATGTGTAGAGCCCTTCTTTAAGCTGCGCATATTGATTTTATTCTCAATGTTCCGGCTACTGACCTAGGTTGCAGGTCTGAAATTCATCAAAAACATTGTGTTCGGATTCCCCAAATCAATTTACCTTCCAAACAGTCTTGGAAACACATTCCAATCTTTCACCCCCAAAAAAAGGTAACAGGCTTACCCGGAGGGCTCTTGGGCAGCGGTGAACAAATTAGTATTTGCTGTCTAGATGTTGGTGTAAATCTTTCGAGTTGTAGATAGGCACTGAGCTCTTCATGCTGGTACAATATTTCCAGTAACACCCCATGCCATCTGCGCACAGAAACCCATCATCGGAGTCAAACATCCTGGTTTGTTGGGCCTCTGTTTCCCACAGAAGCCTGGTTTTTAGGCCACGGGAAACAAATTCCGTTTCGGAAGATGCGCCGAGAGTGAGTGCTGAAGACTTCGAAAATATAATAATGAACACATTGGTCGTTGGTGTTGAACACATCGCGATCTGAGATAGAGCTCGGGTATGTTGAAGATTTCGGGGTTTATAATACCTGTATTGCGTCCGTAACACTGGTTTATTGTTTCATCCACAGAGGATATGAGATCTGGCGCATATTGGCCATATAGAGTCGAGGAACATGCAGACTGTAGGCCTCCTAACGGCAGGTGTGGGAGTGAAACTTACATAACAGTTGGTGCTCTTCACTCACAGGTTCATATACAATTGGCGAGAATTGAGACACGCTTCTACGCAAAGAACGAACTCCCAACTGGGAAATTCAGAAAAACTTTCTGTGAGTCAGGGTATCAAAGTTGAAGTCGCTGAGTCCCGGTCCAGACACTCGCTGCGTTCCGGTCCCCGCTAAACTTAGCCTCAGTCTAGGCGCCTAGCCATAGCTACCAAGATGACTAAGTGTAGCTGAGTCTAGTTGGCCTAGCCACAGTCTCTGTAGCTCGGTGTAGGTCTGGCTAGCTCTCTGTAGCTATCTGTAGGTCTTTGTAGCTGAGTTTGCCTCAGCCTGGCTCTTTCTAGTCGCCTGTGCAGAGCCAGGAAAATGTATTTATACTTGAATAATAGGTGCAGCGGAAGGGTAGATTTCAGTGATTCTAGCTCTGTGACAGTCCACATGAGCTAAAATTAAATTGAGTTTAGGTGGCTAGGCAGAGGCTGTGTAGCCGGCTACGCTCAGTTAGGCACAGTCGTCATGAGCTAGGCAGACTAAGTTTAGGAGGTAGCGGAACGCAGTGACTCGCTTCAAACCTCAGAGAGTCATTTGTCAACTTGAACCACCACTGCGAGCTGGAATAGTGCAATGGGCAGAGCTTTTGGATATCTAAAACAACTATCAGCAATGTTACGGCGTGGATGGTGTGGTAGGGTTGGAGGGCCCGCATGTGGAAACCATTTTAAATCCATTTTTATACGCACTTTTGATTTATCCCCGTAATACGTTACATCATCTGTTTGTACCGTAAATAGGGACCCACCGTGCAATTTACCATCGTACCACCATCATCGCGGCCAGTGCAGGGCAAGCGCCCAGAGGCAGCATCGTGCTCCTCGCCCCCTCCTCTTTGGAACGCCGCCAGTGGGCTTATTAGCCATCAACAACCCCGTATCCCATTGAATTGCCTTCGCACTCATTTTACGACATTTTTGCACGCCATCGACGCCCTATTTTCCATCACTTTTCATACCCTACGCCTCAGGAGCACCTTCCTATCTTTATATCCAAAAACTACTCTACGGCTACCGGATCACCGACCCAATTCACGAATCTACGTCTTGGGATTTCCCCTCTACCACAATGGAATGAACACAAAGATAATATTGCCATCTTCAGGAGTTCATTATGGCAAGCTAAAGACATTTCAAACACTGTTTCATAAAATCCGAACCAAGCGCAAGAGGTTGAACGATGGATCGGAGGCACCAGTTTATTAAATCACTGCCCGGATCGTAAGCTCTGTACACACTCAGTGAAATTCCGATACTCTTAGAATTTGTTCGACATTCCCAAGGGCACGGGGGTCGAATATTTGGCTCAACGATGGTAGATTGGAGGCTGACGACATCCGTGCTTTTTCAAATTCTACTGGCATTTGGAACAGATGTTAATAATCTTAGAACGGTTCAACAATGCATACCATAGGTATTCAACTAATCATTATGTAGGGAACACTGAATGGAAACGAAACCCAACAGAGGCCTCCTTTCCGCACAAAAATTGAACCAGCTTCCTGCACTCGAGCTCCGAAACTCAAAGCGACATTGAATATTAATGGAACAAAAGTCTGGTCCGAATTCAACGGAGCCCTGAGCATTGCAGTGAGAATTCTGCACGTCTCGGCCATGAGTTGCTCCTTCTTGGTTCTCAAAGCAGCGAGGACATAATCGTCGCTGACACCTTGAGAGCGAAGTCCCTTCGCAGCCTTGCGGAAAACCAAGGCGTGCTCACGAGATTGGGTCTGGTATTGAGTTCCTTAGATAAAACGGAGTGGGAGGGTTCTGAGAAAACATCGAGACAGCTCCCCAAGCAAAAACTGAATTAAAGCTGACTTTTCAGGCCGTGCGCAATCAGCAATGTGAAATATTGAAATGAGTTAGATACCGACAGATCATGGATTTTCATTCTATCTTCTCACAAAAAAATCAGGGAGGCAAAAAACTCAGTGGTCACTGCATTCAGACCCCCCCCCCCCCCCCCCCCACAGGCACAGATGTGCCCATCTTCACCGATCTCTGCCTACGGACTGCCCACCCAAGCCGACGTTGGTCTACCCTAATAGGTGTCGGCCGACGTTGGTCTAGCATCCCTACTGAGGCAGAGCCTGCCCACCTTGGTAGATCTTTGCCGACAGTGGTGTGTCTATCTTGGCCAACCTTGGTCAACCTTCGCTGACCTGGGTCTAGGTTGGTGTTGGTTGGAATGGCTGGACGGGTACAAACCATGTCAGATTTTGAATTTGGCTAACTAGGCTTAGCTAGGCTCATTGGCCCACGTGAGTCTATGTGTGCCTAATCCAGTGGGAATACCTAGACCAACCTCGGCAGGGATTGGCAGATGGATGGGCAAGGGTCAGCACACTGGTCTGCCTACACATCTGCCTATCAGGATCTGGCAGACCTGTGCCTATGGGGGGGTCTGAATGCAGTGGGTGCTCACATGTCATGCCCATACTTTGTGCAACTCGGGCCAAGGTGGTCACCCTGGGTGAACAAATTCTCTGGTGGCCCTGGAACAGCAGAAATGGATTCATAGGATGAGAGAACTCCTGAGTGCAGCTTCAGCTTCTAATTCAACAAACGTGAAGAGTTGCACTTATTTGATAAAGTTGCCGAATGAATGGGTTTTATTAGATGCCCTTCAATACAGCTAGAAAAGATCTGGTACATTTAGATTGCAGTGCACAAATTCATGTCACTTACTCATACAAAACCCTCCCTTCTACCGGTGACTCCAGCTACCAAATTGCCTTTTTGGGTAGTTAGCGGTAGTGGCCCAAATAAGAAATGACGCCCTCCCACTCAAAAATGGCAGAACTTGGGCTCGGAACATTCTCAGACTTCAGACAAAATTGAACAAATTTGGGGAGCAAAATAACCTTGTGGGTGAGCCCAGACAGAAAGAAATTGAAGGGTTAATGTCTTCCCTCTTAACAAGGAAATCCACACAAACCGGCAGTTTCAACGCAATCAGATGTAATTCAGTTAAGTACATTGTCTATTAGAATAAAAATGGTCATTCAGTAAAGACGTAGCTAATTCTAAACACAAGAGACTACAGTCTACAGCACTTGATATTTAAAACATGGGTCCGTGCACAACGATGTTGGGCACATATAGTCATCAAATGATGTTCTGATGTTCATGCAGGTCGCAGGGTCCTAGAAGGCATGCTGCCCTCGGATCTGATGCATCAGCTGCTCTCCTTCCTAAAAAGGGACCTGCTCAATTCCTGTTGCCATACATTTGAGCTTTCCACCTTATTGAACCTCGCCCCTGTTCCCTCCTCGTCTTTAAATCTGCCTTCATATCCCATTCAACTGAATTTGCAGCGACCTGCTGCAAACCCGCTGCTCGAGTAACTTATGGCCCCAGAATGCACCCAAAGACTCTAGAACGAAGGAAGAAGTGCCAATGTACTCCATATTGTAAAAAATCGCGTTCAGCACATACTAGACAGCATCATTATCGCAAAGCAATCCCGGAATTCAGCCTACCATCGGAATCTGAATCTGCTTCGTCTGAGGATGAGAACGAGTCTGATTCCGATCACACACCTGCTGACATACTGCGAGAGGCCTCAGAGCCTCCCCTGGCCAACATAGTGTCCATTGATCCCTCTTTTCCCACGCAAAATCTTGATACTGCGGACACATTGAGTGAGTTGCAACACAGCCAATTCATGGATATCAATGCAGAGGAGGAGGCCGAATACTTACAGTACATCTGGAATTCCTGGGTATTTCAGTTGCCTGACACCAGAGGAACACGAGGAGTTCGAGATTCAGGCGTGGAGTGGGTTTGATGAGGTTCAGGATGCGGATCGGCCTCTCTCGTGAGAGGAAATGATAGGTCCGGAGCAGGAGGCTGACCTGTGGGCTATGTGTGCGTCTCCCAAACCTGGCTCCATGTACCCGCAAAAATTGACCCTGTCTCGTAGGGAATGATACTCTTACTGAGCAAGACCGTGACAATACTCTAGCATTTCAATCAATTCGTATGTCACGCATCACGGCAATCAAAATATACGAAGATTTTCGCACATGTCACGGGTCACCGAGGAGATCTTCGAACATGCGAAACAAGTCACAAAGTTGGTGAAAAATGACCCAAATATTCAATTTCGCCTCTGCTGCATGTTTTGCTTCAAAAAAGTTGAGTTTGAACTAAATCAGTTCAACATACCTTGGATTCTTCTTCCCATTACCTGTTTCCTCATGCTGGGAAGGTTTTCCGACCCAACGGGACATGCCGAATATACGAATTTTTTCTCGTGTCAGTCTGTGCTCGTAGTGACATCGGGACAATGGCAATACACTGCAATGAGGATATATTGTTTGAATCCATCCCTGAAATATCAGTAAATCTGACTCTATGACGACTTTAAGTAAAAATCTCCCCTCACAAAATCTAGGTCATTTGAACATGCCTAGATGCCGGTAGATTGAATTGACCCCCAAACACAGCTCACCAGCTAGATAATATTTTTGCAGCTTTTTTTCTATCACTGAGGCCCAGTTCGGGATCCCCAATTGTTAGCCAGAGGTCTGGTCAGCTAACGTGTCACATCAAGTCACTCGGTCATGCGACCGGCAAAGAAGGCAGCTCGGCAATTGGGATTGCTGATCAAAATCATTATGTATCCCGCTGCTTCCCGCTCGCTGTTGGATTATCCTGCCATTGGCAATGACAAAACCAATCTCTGATCAAGCCATTTGAAAGGGCGTACTGTGGGCACTTCATTAGATGTTTATTTTAAGTAAATGTACCTGCAGTGTTTTCAATGTGTGGAGAATCACAGCGAGACAGGCAATAAAGTTTTTGAGGGGGCAGCACTGGCAGAGACGACGAGGAGAGGAGGTTGATGCAAATTTGATGTTTCATGATATCGATGGATGTGCCGGAATGGAGCGGTCCAGACCAGAGTGACTGATGGTGACAGGCTTAAATAGACTCTATGTACTAAATATGCATTTGGCAGGGAAATTTAGAAAACAGGATTTTAAATGGGGATCCCGAACAGGGCCTAATTGTGCGCGAATTACGTCGAATTATCTACCTATGTCTCACCTCAATCCGTGCAGAACTCAGTATGACAGTAAGATACGGGTGAATCAGTCACGTGAATCAAAAACTACCCAAAATAGATCTGCGCCTTTGGTACTGCAATTAGCTGTAAATGCTATGCCCATTTACACCATGCATCTGTACCCAGCTTAGACCATCGTGTGCATTGGCAGTGCATGGGAAGATATCACAGTCTCATGGCAAATATAGGTGAGCCCTCTATTGTTGAACAAGCTTCTCAGATGGAGCCCAGCACTTTTTCCCAGATCTCTCAATATAGCTCCTCATTTGATAATATCATTTGATGTGGTCAAGTTCTACACCAGATATGAGTATCACATCTTCTGTGCGGGAGATGAACAGTAGCCAATAAAAGAAAATTCACATGGGCACACAGGATAAAACAGCGATATCTCTTGAGACCCTTGATCCACCTCACAGGATGCCCCCCAAGCCCACTGTCACTCAGATTCGACTGAACAACATTACAACATGTTTGACTATCAGTGCAAATACTGTGGGAATCCTTGCCAGCAGCCTGAAGAGCCCCTTGTTGGAGGCCATCTCAAACACAACTCAGTCTCTCTTGAAAAATATGCAGGTACATTGTCAGTGAATCTGCTGCAACCATAAATCTCAGTCAGTCATGACAGACAGTTAAACAAAATAAGAATGAATGTAGCCAATTGATGGAGAAAACTTATGAGTTGCTCAATGCAATTCTAATTGTTCACATCAAGTCAGATACAGGAGGAGAACTGCCACCAAGTGTGCTGACTCACATTGGGAAATTCACAGAGTATGTTGCTCACCTTGGAAAAAAAAAAACTCTGTTTGGTATTGACTACTGCTATCAGGACTCTCCACAAAATCCACACATTTGTTGAAGCTCAACAGAATGGCAGCAAGGTCAAGAAGTTTTTCCATCAAGGCGAGATGAGCACACTGCTCAAGGATTGCAAGGCAGGATTGCAACAAGGATTTGAGATTTTTCAGGTGTGGCATTTGTTTGGTGATTCAACCACTCAATGAAGAATGTGATATGTAGGTCCCAATGGTCAACTATATGAAGGACATTACACAGATGCAAGAAGATGCAGAAAAGCGAAACACACAAGTGCTTGCCATGATTGAAGCTGTGTCGGACACAACCAGTTCAGATAGATCATCCTCTGTAAGGAAATTCTACTCTACTGAGAGAATCAAATAATGAATGTTGCACAGATCAGTGGGCTTTATTCGGGGTCTCACAATAGGTCAGTTTCCGATGAGCTCTCTTTTATATCTTTTGTATCTGACATATATTCAAGCTCCAACTCAATCTCCATGCTACCATCAGAACCCAAGATATTCCATGGACGAGACTCAGAGCTTTCAGAAATTCTTCACCTTTTCAGCCAAGGAACACCCAGGATAGCAATTTTAGGTGCCGGTGGAATGGGGAAAAACCAGTCTTGCAAGAGCTGTCATCCATCATACAGAAATTACTGAGAGGTATAATCAGCATCGGTTCTTTGTTGCTTGTGATCCTGCAGCAACCCAAGTGGAACTTGCTGCTCTTATAGGAGCTCATGTTGGACTGAAGCCAGGAAAGGACCTCACTCACCCTCTCATCCTATACTTCTCCAGCAGCTCAGACTGTCTCCTCATTCTGGACAATCTTGAGACATTGTGGGAGCCAGTTGAGTCCCGAGGCAAAATAGAGGAATTTCTGTCACTCCTCACAGGTGTGGATCATCTTGCATTGGTGGTAAGTCCCAAGGATTTTTCACCTCTACTTTGAACTCATCATGGCTAGATTACAATGCGGGGAGCAGAAAGGCCTGCTAAAGTAGCATGGACTCATCCATTTTTGCCAGCTCTCAAGCCCTTGGAACAGGATGCAGCACGACAAACATTTATAGATATTGCAGACAGCACACATGATCCAGAACAGGTTGACAAGGTCCTCTCTCTGACAGACAATCTGCCTCTCGCAATCAGTCTCATAGCTCATTTGGTTGACTCTGAAGGCTGCTCCCACGTATTATCCTGCTGGGAGGAGGAGAAAACATCCTTGATTTCAGATGGATATGACAGAACATCCAACTTGGACTTGTCGATTTCACTGTCCTTGTCAAGTCCTAGACTCAATCCTCATTCAAAGGATCTCCTGAGCCTCCTAGCAATGCTTCCCGAAGGCCTCTCAGATGTTGAGCTTGTGCAGAGCAAGCTCCCAATTGACAATATTCTGGGTTGCAAAGCAACATTGATTCGTACCACCTTAGCCTATAGTGATGAACACAAGCGGCTGAAAGCATTGGTACCCATCAGAGAGTATATGCAGAAGAACCAGCCACCTGGAGATCACCTCATTCGGCCTCTTCTCAAACATTTCCAGGAATTACTTGAGTTCTTCACAGAATATCAAGGAAATGAGTCAAGTTCTAGCACAGTTGTTCGAGTATCATCAAACTACTCAAACATACAAAATGTCCTTCAGAATGGGTTGCAACAGGGTCATCCAGACCTAGTGAATAGCATTTACTGTGCTTGCAATCTGAATAGATTTAGCCGACTCATGGGGCAAGGAGCTATTTCTTTGATTCAACAGATTCATATTGTCCTTCCACGCCCATATGACCATCGCCTGGAGGCTTACTTCATTATGGAGTGTTGTGGCTTAGGGATGTGTTCAATTTCCAATGCAGAATCCAATGCCCTGGAACACTTCGAAGAGTTTGATGACTCAGATCTCAAATGTATGCTCTCTGACCAATACTGGTTGATTGATACTAACCTGACTTGACACAGGCAGACTCTATAATGTCTTGGCAACCTATTATCAAATTAAAGGTGATATATCCTCTGCCAAAAAATCTGGTGAAACTGCTGTATCTTTAGCACTTTCAACTGGGAACACCAAACAGCATTCCCAAGGATTCTGCAACCTTGCATGGGTTGAATGGCAGCTTGGTGATTACTCTGCAGCTCAAGTGCATGCAAATGAGGCCCAGCGACTGGCCATAATTTCTGCAGATTTATATAAAGAAGCACAGGCACTCGAGATTGAGAGTACTTGCTACTATAAATTGGGAAACTACACAAAAGCCATGTCTCTCTGCATTAGGGCAAGAGACCTCTTAGGTCTTTGTGGCATGTCCCATGGATCACTAGACCATTCCATCATGAATGCTCAGGCAGAAATTCATCAGTTCAAATCAGAGTATGTTGAGGCTCGCAGTATCCATAATACCATTCTTGAAGGAACCACTATGCAGGATCCCTACAACTATGGTTTTGCTTTACTTAATGTTGCTGAAATTGATGTGTTGATTGGTGCTCCAAAGGATGATGTGCAGAGGAATTGTGACAGAGCCAAAATGTTTTTGGACACTGTGGGTGATGCTGAGGGAGTGGCAATTTGTGATGTTATCCTTGCAGATGTCCACATGAGCGAGGGAAATTCATTGGCAGCAAAGAGAATCCTTGAAAGTTGTCTCAGAGTGACTCTGGAATACTCCCAAATCCAAACTCATTGTCTGGAGCGGCTTGGTGATGCCAGTTGCTGGGGTGGTTCAGAACAGATGTCCAGCTGGACAACAGTGTTTCTTGTACATGCTCTCAAAAGAAAAGAGAAACTTGGAACCTACAAGGCACTTCAATTCCTTGGAGATGTCTTCCTTTCCCAGAACAATGAGCATACAGCCACCAATTTGTTCACAGTTGCACTAGAGGGATTTACCCAGATGGATGTCCATCGCAGCAGAGCTGAATGCATGCTCCGATTTGGAGATATTTCTATGGGACACGGTGACCTGCTCAAGGCAGTGGAGTTTTGGGAGAGAGCAAGACCCCTGTTTGAACGTTCCTCACAGGCCAAACAGGTTCAGCATATTGATGAAAGGGTTACTGATATCAGCGAAGATGTGCTGGAGCAACACAGAAACAACTTGGCTCGTCTGGCAGAGCTCAATGCACCAGCTGGGACTGTGGAGGAACTGGAGGAGGATATATCTGATGTCGAAGACCTGGATCAGATGGACATGGGTGAAGTGAAAGAGCTTGGTTTGATTGCAGCCTGAGGCTTGCAGGAATTGTGTACCTTTTTGTTGATGATTTTCTATGTTGTTATTTATGGTTACTGTTTCGCTACATGCTTCCCAGTGGATGGTTTGAAATGAATGAGAATATTTATTTATTTGATAAGAGACTTGGGTGTAATGTCATCTGAGGAAAATAATGTTCAGTATTTAGGCAAAAACACAGAAGGTAGAGTCGAGCTTGATCTAATTTTTTCCCCACAATACAACAAAAAAAAGGCAGAATATATTCCGAATATCCATCGGGAGGTTCAAATCCCGCTTCTTCTTGCAAACTTCGGAAACTCATCCTTCTAATTGAAGCAAGGTGATCACCATGATCACAGAAGTTTCTTGGTTTTATTCCTTTCCTTTGAGGTGCAGTTACAAAGAGTGTAATTCCCAGTGAGAAGGATGGAATTCAGGTTGAACTTTGTTAGAGATTTGATCATCTAGGTATTCACTCTCATCGGAATGAGATGGAACAGAAAATAATAAAAAACGAGCCACGCTATTTCCCTGGGAGGCTGAGGGACTCCCCGCTCCCCCCAAAAAAAAAAAAAAAAAAACAAAGCAAGCTGAATACTTGAGATGGAAGTTAGATTGAATTTTCATTGGAGATTGATCTGTGTCCCTCACTCCTGTTGTCACTGGCAATCCATCTGCACTGATCACCACTATTCAAATACTCGCACCAATCTGTTGTGAGACTGAGGACAGAATAAATAAATAAAACATAGATTATACAGTAAACCCACAAAGTACCCCACAACAACAGGGCTTCATTCCCATTTTTTAGATCTTGTCCATTCGGAAGTGCATGTCGATGTAGATTCAGCATTGAATCCAATGAAACTGCTTGGTGGATTTTGAGATATGAATTTAGATGGTTCAGACCGAAACCTGTGCAAGTACAATCTTGAAGGACAGCCCGGGGCTCAAACTCGGAAACAGCAACCAGCAGGCCCTCCACATTGTTTCGTGGACCACTCGCTGCCAACAAATGCCGAGAAGGGATTTGAACCCCCTCTTTTCTCATTGTAGATGATCTCTGCACCACATACAAGATGAGTGACTGGTCCACAGGTTTCCTGCCTGCATATCAGAACAAAATACCGGGATTGGGAAGAGAAGGAAAAAATGACATCCTATTGAAATGCACGCGCTGCTAGTGGGACTCGAACCTACATTTCCTCATTGGACTTCCTTCGCATATTGGCTATATGTATGAGGTGACTGGCCATCAGTCCACAGAGGCTTGGGGGTTGTATGCACAGTATGGTTGAAATGGGGTGAGAACCTATGCAGGCTTCTTGAGCCCTGTCTTGTTTGAGGTGCAGTGCAAGGTACAAAGAGAATTCATATATTACTGTAAGTTGAACTCTTTTTTTTCATCTCTGCAGAAGAAAAAAAAATGGGTCTAGACTACGTATTGCCCCGGGGGAATCGAATCCCTCCTCCTTGTTACACCCACGTAGCAGTGAACAGGGTGGTCACCGTGATCAACAGATGCTTGTTGTGATTTCAGGATTTGTGAACAGTGTAGTGTCTGGATTTCGGACGCCAAAACATCCTGTACAGGAAAATTGCGAGAAATGCAGGTAGAGATATTAAAGTTCCTGTATGCAAAGGTGACCTGGTTTGTTTTGTTTATGCCCATAGGCTTCGTAGCTCTTGGTAGTACATTTTTCAAAAATTAACAAAAGAAATTCACGCACTGTTCTCCATGCCTCTGGTAGGAGTCGAACCCACATTTCCTCATTACTCTTATGTATTGACAAATATGTATGAGGTGACTTGCTGTTAGTATGCAGAGACTTTATCTTGCTTGGTAGGATATACTGTTTGGAATGAATTACCTTGAAGCCAAGGAGTCACAGCGCCATTGACCCGGATTTTCTCAAGGGAAATTGCTGACTTGAGTTTGAACACAACTCGCTTCTTTTAATTTAAATAGTTACGTGGCAAAGGAAATGTCCCCGTTGGATGCTTGGTGGAGCTCTGATGTATTTCTAAAAAAAATACACCGCAGAACTTTCCGAGTCTTAAGCCTCTCCGAGGATTTGAACCCTCATCTCCTGATTTCAGCGGCATTATACACGACGCGGAGACGATGATACACTCCACAGAGGCTTGAGATTCGGCTAACCGGAGGAGCAAAGGCGATGAGATTTGAAAGAGAAACTCAACTTGGGTGGTCCGTGCGTATGGGCTGATCGGGCCGAACCCCGCCATCATTATGATCTTGAATCGACTCCCAGCTCAGCTGCGTGAAGAACGCCTGAATCCCTCAGTATCTCCTTCCCCTTGCAACCAACAAGTGTCCAGTCTCCCAGAAGCCGGTTGCGATGACTCGTGAATGGAAGGCTTGTATGTTGCGCAAGACAGTGGCAAGACCAGTTTGAATTTTCTACTGCTGGTCCAGCTGCTCGACTCGATGTGCGCAGTCACAAGACGCTTCCGTGCCCGCACAACCTAACCCGTCGCGCACGCAGGTGCGTCTTTACACTGCAACTGCACACATCCGTGCTAAACTCATCGCACTAGTGCCCTGTGAGAAGACATGCGCAGCGTACGACGATGGTCTTTCTCGTGGCCTACGTCGCATCTTGGCTGCACTCCCATCGTCACAGCTCGACGCGCACGCTCAGGCGCATCCCCAGCACCTTCACCAGCGCGGTCCCCATTGCCCGCGTCGCCACCATTGCCTCATTGCACACCGCGACGGATTTTCTTGGCCTCTCCGGACTACCATCGAGTGAGTGCCTCCATGTGCCCAGTGCCCTACCGCCTTATGCCGACCTAGCTGCTCAGCGCTCGATGCCAGCGTCTCTCAGCCACGGGGAGTCCGGCGCGCACCACCACCCGCGTGCATAGCCGTCGCGGCGGCTGTTCTGCGTCCCCATGCCGCTATCATCACCTCCGTGCACATTGCCGCCAGATTCTGCGAAATTCTGCTGTTACCACTCGCCGTTCTTCCCGCAGCCCCGCCAGTACCACTCCACTAGCAGCACTTGCGGGATCCTGAGGCTCGCTCTGCGGCTTATACCCCTCGCGCACCGTCTCCGTTGCCTTCCCCCTCACCGCACGGTCGTTTCGTCGTGCGCTCTGCTGTGCTCGCGGCAGTATCACCCCAGCCGCTCGATACCCGCCCTTGGGTGCATCATCAAGGCCGTCCATGGCACCACCAATCTGCCCAGCACCCGCGGCATCCATTCGCCTTCACTCGTGCTGCGTTCCCCAGCACGAGCATCCTAACTCCCGCCGCCTCTCTGCTCGAAGCCGGCGCCCATTCCCCATCCCATACCTCGCAGTTCTCGCCCGTGCGCCCTGCTACAACCGTCCGCACTGTCCTCGACTCCGCTGGCGCATCCCGACTACTGCGCGCGCCGCTGTGTGGGTGTCTCCCTGCGCTCGAAATTGACAGCCGTCTGCTTCGAGGTACGCTCATGCAGCGTGCACCATCGCATCTGGCCCACCCATCGTCTTCAGTAACGCGTACCCGCACCGGATTCGACTGCACGCAGGTGCTCTGCGACGCAGAGCTCTTTCGTATATACTTTCACACCTCTTTCTTTTTTGCATGTTAGTTCTAATCTTTTTTGACTATAATGCAGAACGAAATATCCTTGCTCTTATTATTGTCATAATACTTCCTGTGTATTGGTTTCGTTCCATGTTAACGTCGTGCCAGTGTCTCTTTGAGATTCCAAGCTTGAAAACGAAGACTCGTGCGTGAAGTCTTGTTTACATCAGTTATTCAAGTTTCTGATTGCCTTCGCCTTCTCACTCGAATCCCTCGGCGACGCTCCTACTTTACTCAACCCCGCTGACGTTAGCGCTGAAGTCTCACTCCCGCATACGCCCGGCTCTGGGACTTTCTATATCGCGAATCGCCACACTAAATTGATTTTTGAATTCCTGGCAGTTCCTCGCTCTTTAGTATTTACTTTGCCCACCATGCGCAGACCCTTTTTTCTACCCACTGGCACCCCATGGCAATCCCTTCCCTCCATTTCTGGTCTTTACCCACTCGACCTCACGCGTATTTCGACCCCCCACGTACGAAATCAAGCCCTGACTGCCGTTAAGTTTCTGGACACTCTGGCCCAGACGGGCCAGAAGGTTAGCGGGATGTATTATGGTCCAATATGAGTCGTTCCAGGTACGTCATAATCAATCTAAGCGTCAGCGACCACCAAATTAACGCAACCGACGGCAGTGCATAGAAAGTTCATGAGCAACTACCCTTTGAAACACAACTCGGAGGCACGGTCCATCTGTAAATATTACCTTGATCTCGATTTGGATGGCGTTCTGCGCAAACTACGGGTAGATGCTCCGCAGCAGCGTCCAATAGGTTTGGTACAGCATCAGAAGGTTGACGCCAGGTTTTTAAACCTTTGCAGAGCTACCCCGCCTTTCTGACCCTCGCAGTCGGAGCGTCATTTGACGCCTGATTGATGGATTCTGTCTTTATCTTCACCCGTAATCCGACGCTGACTAGTGATTAGACGACCTACCGGCGCGATTCATTCAAACGGAGCGGCACCTGTCGCAGGTACAGCGGTGTACAGATTCCGCTCGGTCTACGATCATCGAGAAGAGGTTAGTATTTTTTCGGTGTCAATGCACCTTTCCTTATGTTAGTTATTTGGACGACGCAGAGGCAGCTTCAAGACGATCCCAGGAGAAGATTCCCATGGCGCGGTCGTTCTAGAAGGTGAGGTCGTGAATTTCAAGCACCCGACTTGCACTTATCTTTTCTGGCACATGTACCTGATCCCGAAGAAGACCTGCAGGGTAAATATTCAATTTGATACGGTATTGTTAATTCGCCTGAACTCCAGCTGCTACGCCCCGCCAGCATCACTCGTCCTTCGTCAACTACCGTTCATCGTCGATGTTAAGGTAGGCTTCGGCCCGTCCCACATGGCGATGCGTTTCATTCACGTTTCCGGCACAGAACGCATACACAACAATTTGTCGGCGCATCAAGCGTGAACAATCATATGATACTACGCCAGCCAACCTGCATTTAAACTTGTGAGGGGAGAACAGTTTCTCGCACCTCCAGTGTGCGTCTTCTATCTCCTCTGGGGGGCCGTTCTCTGAACGACAGTAACACGATCCTTTTACCATCGGGCCCAGAGTATCCTGGAGTCAAGGCCAAACTATCGTGAGTTCTTAGCCTCAGAATCAGAAAAGGAATATGACCATTTGCTGCATGGCCTGCGAACATCACGTATCCGGCTCAAGCCCTACCATTCGTGTTTCACGGCCCATATTCTGCTGTCTCCGTATTTTTCTCGTCGTTCACACCCTCCATGTCGAGTACATACAGCTTTAGTATCATTCAGGCGATAGGCATTCGGCAAAAGCGTGGGAATGCCTATTTCCGCCACGAACAGCTATTCCCAACGTCACGAACGTGAAGCGAGTCGTGAGTCCCATCACTTTGCATCAGCACATCATTCTCGGCTTGCTGAGCCGGGTTTACTGTGTGACAGTCTACCGCTGCATGTTAGGGTAAATCCGGCCATTTTAATTGCTGGGGGGAACGGTGTTCCCCCCAGACCCCCTCCTTTAGCCTGACGGCGTACCAAAGTCAATTTATTCACTGCTTTTCCCAAATCCGCAAGATTACGAGCTCATTCTCAGTTTTATAAATAATCTGGCGCGGGGGAGACCCCCGCGGACCCCCCTTGATGCTCGCCGCTAGGCCCACTGCGTGGTGCTGCCGCTTGCCACGGGGGCCCACTGCGTGGGGCTGAGAATTTTTTTTTTGGAATGTTTAACTTGATTCAAAGCTTATTCTGAGCTGGGAGCGGAGGTTGAAATCTCTTGATGTGCCAATCAGCCGAGTCCCACTAACCGCGTCAGCAGAGGATTAAGTGAGTGCATCAATAGGCGTTCGGGACGTCAGTCCGAACACCTATTGTCTGAATGTTACTAAAGTTGTCGTGCCTCCTCCATGTGCACCAGCCTCTCGTTGCACCCGCTCACAACGGGGAGTTCGGCCGCAGAACACAGTGTCTCAATATTTAAATGCGGTACGCGTGTGGGTATGTCCACCCCTCTCAAACCCTCCTTCCTTGTGTAAAGTCGCCACGCGCTATGTTCTTTGTGTGCTCACCTTCATCCCCAAGTACTTATCACGTACACTGCGTATGTTCTCGGGACATCGGCGCAGATCCCCTAAAATTACACCCTGAGCCGCCGGCTTCAGCGCTCTGTCAAACCACATACATTCCGCGCAGACGTGAAGCCGTGCCTATTGGCTTCTGCGCTGGGGGTGTACATACTCCACTGCTCCACCGAGAATTTTCTTTTCGTCCTACTCATCGTATCATGGCCCTGAACTACCTCCGCGAATCTCACCGCTGCGCATCCTTTTAACGACGTACATCTGCGGATTCAATTATATTCGCCCAGCTCCTCGTGGTGCGTCCAAATTATATATGTTCGTGTTTCCTGCTTTCTCAGCTAATTACTTGAAAGTTGTATCTGCTGGTCCTCAGTTTTCGATTCTTGCTCCAACCACAGGCTGTCATTTCGCTCAGTCGCACATCCAAAATATTGGTCGCGGTATGCTACCTCTTGAATTCAGCTGGCCGCTGATTATTCAGGCGCGCGACGAATTCGCCGTTCCCGTCTTGGCATTGTAACCTCCGCCTTGTCGTTGTCATGGACTCCCTGAACGAAATATACCGATTCTTATCAGGTGTTCGTTCCGCTGTGGAATCTGTTTTGTTGACGACATTTCGACACCGCAGGTTTCTGCGCCCTTTGTATTTTTACTGCGGAACCCCGATGATCGTATTCTTGGGCAATCATTGAATGAAACTCACGTTTGGCGCCTTGATTAGCCGCTCGCCCAAGGATGATTCTGAAATTGGTCGTAAAATATTCTGCGCAAATCAACTATATCAACCACATCCTCGAGCTCGGAGTACTTATGGTGCATTCTTTTGTACGCGCACCATCGCCCGAGGTTTTGCGCATATGTACATCACCTGTTGTTTGTCAACGTCGTTTAGTGAGATCAGAGTGACTCTCTTGGACTAAGGGAGTACCGAGTGCAAGCTTGTGTTGACACTCACAATTCTCCAGAAAAATCTGAAAACAGCCACGCAAATTTTAAGCCTTGCATACCGGGACCGATATTCCATTGCGAAACGGGGCATCCCTGAATCTCGAATTCGGGACTACTGCCACCGACGAGCCGGATCTGTAATAAAAGGAACGTTGCAAAAGCGTTTTCGTGACCTCATCCCCAATCGAACAAGGGTCTGCTCGACCGAACTAAGACCCATCTAGCGAGATTCATGCAAGTTCCAGCATCATAGGTCTTGGTTGGATCTGAAGCAGAATGGTTAAGTTC
The DNA here is from genome assembly GCA_029378395.1 of Mycena leptocephala. Taxonomy (NCBI): domain Eukaryota; kingdom Fungi; phylum Basidiomycota; class Agaricomycetes; order Agaricales; family Mycenaceae; genus Mycena; species Mycena leptocephala. The sequence continues at coordinate 125,665 of JARJLF010000103.1, forward strand.
CGCAGCCCAAGACAGGGATGTAAACCCTACAAGGGCCAGTCATGTTGCAACTGTAGGCTGGATTGGGCTTCTGCGAAAATTCAACCGGAACACACCGAACCCTTGCAATTATGTGCTATCCAAAATCGACTTGGATACGAACACCGAAACACACTTGGCTACACAGCCAGACGTTCGGATGCTTGTGGTTAAAACCCGAAGTAGCAACCCGTGTTTGATCCGAGTGATGTACCCAATCTATTTGATTTTAAGCCGATCTCATTTTATTGCAAATATGCGGAGCGCAATCGTAAGCCTTGCACAGGGGTTGTCTCTTTGTAGGCTCCACCCAAGGTCATTTTCCCAATCTGCGTCCTGCACAAAATCCCGGCGCCGCCTCCCGCCGAGTCGAACAAGATCTTCGACAGCCGAGATGTCAGCGAATCTGGATCAATTAAGTACGTCACTTGCCTTTTTCAGCAGTCGCTTTGACCTTTGAATGTCATTTACCAGTATGGGAGATTCGAGGCAACACCACTATCTGCCGCATATGCCAAGATAGCCGGGCTCGCGCTTTCAAAAACTGTCAAGCCCACGAGAATACTCCAGCTCATTAATCCCTCCTTGAGCACCACCAGAATCGCCAGGAGGCAGCGGCCGAGCGCGATACTTCTGAACCGCAAATTGTTGATGATGCACTGCGCAACCTGCTCTCTTCGTTTACTGGCAATTCTGTACATCCATATCCAGCACGACATGTGCCTTCACCCGACTTGGGTATTTCGTGGAATTTGATGAATGATTCGGACGCAGATATTCCGCTCACCGCTGAGGAGCAAGGTGTTGCTAATATTGCGAGCGCCATCCTACATCGTTACGATGATCTTCCAGCATCTGATGATGAATTTGAGGAACGGAGTGACGACGAAGACCCCATTGTTCCGGAACCTGTCGTTACCGACGCACCCGCAGATCCAGGTGAGAATTAATGTCTAGTTGAATAGTTAATTGTTGCACAAAGTAGCCAGGAATTCAATCAGAGGGGCAGCCTCATAAACGTGCTCGCACAGGAGGAGAACAGGCAGCGAAATCTAGCTTTTGGTTTCCGTGGCACGACAGAATTGTACGTTTAATTAACATGAAATCCTGTTTCTGGTGGTTGAATCATGCTTCTAGACATGCACTCTAGATATACTCATGCACTTACCTCGTTCTGTGTTTTCTCATCGGCAACTCGACCTCTTCCTTTGGCTTTTGAAGGTGAACCAGGTCGATGACGTTCCTTCAGTCAAAGCAATGCAGCACCTCAACTCTGCACTTCAAAAGATGTGCGGAATTGACAGCATTGCATATAATGGGGCTCTTGGCCATAAATACTATGTCAACAGCTTGCCACAAATTATCGCACAGGTTAGTGAACTCCTCAGCGAAATCATATCGACGACAAAACAATTACATACAGGAGATGGCAAACCCGAATGTTCGACCACACCTCTCATTCTACCCCGAAGACAGTGGCCCGAAGCTGTCCGAAGCACGCCAAGGTGAACGATGGTTGAAGGAGCTTCCCGACACGCAGACTACTCCGATGGTGCGAATCGCAGACCAGGATTTTTTTATCCATGAGCCAGCCATGCTTCGAGATGGCACTTGCTGCATCCCCACACGGTGGTTTACAAAAGATGACCAGTTCTTTGCCAATTGCTGGGGCATGGAGTCGGTCACAAAAGATGAAGACTCGGGATGGCGAGTCAGAGTCAAATCCGAGCCCTATGTCGTTCCAGGCTCGGAGTTCTTAAAAAACTTTCCCGAATTCCGAAGCGATGCGAGTTATTACGGCGTACCTGATCCAGCTAATATTTTTGGTACGCTAAAACTCACTTAATGATCGCTCTTTAAGTCTTAAAACATCATAGATATTCTGGATGAGACTTCAAAGACGACCACTGACTGGACGCACACGGATCCCAAAGTCGGGAATTCATGGAGAGCCAAAGCCAATGGATCTCGCGTTGTTTGCTTCCCATTGTGGATGTACTGTGACGATACATCTGGTAATGTCTCAAAAAAATGGAACGAACACAACAGTTTTCTCGTAACACCGGCTGGTCTTCCTCGGGAGGAGGCACAGAAGGAGTACAACATTCATTTCCTTTCGACATCAAATATTGCCCCACCCTTAGAAATGCTCGACGGTATTGTCGAACAACTTGAGTACGTTTTTAAAGCCCCTATCCTTCGAAATTGATGGTTGATCCTCTTTTATCTCAGCGAGGCACAGAAGGATGGGATCTGGACATGGGACGTAGAGCTCAATGAACCGGTTCTGGTCATTCCCGAGGTCTTGGCACTGCTCGGTGACAATCCGATGCAAAGTGAATTCGCTTGCCATATAGGGCTGCGTGGAAAACTGTTCTGCCGTGCCTGTTGGGTGAAGGGAACCGATGCTCTTAATCCCACAGGTGCCGATGGACCTCCTGTTAATACAGGCAATGAAAGCGACGGCGGGAGCATAGCCAGTAGCGCCAATGAGTCGGACCAGTCTGATGCACAATGCAGCGAAACAGGGTCGAAGAAGGGAAAAGGCAGAAAGAAGGTGAAGGAAACTTTGGGAGCGATGGTGCAGCGGGTTAAGGCCTTCGTAAAGGTATTTATTTCTTCAGATTAGTGGCTTTGTCCAGCATTCATCCACCTCCAGATCGGCACTCTCCGCAACAAGACAGAGACAACCGAGAAATTAAAGTCTTATTTCACGGAAGCCTCCACATTGGATACGAAAACTAAAATTCAGAACCAGCGGACCGAATCCGGGGTGAAAGACACTTACCAGCTATTTTTCCTGGAAAAGCTTTTTGAATCATACAAGAACAAAAGAGGACGAGCAGCAAAGCAGGCAGCCCTAAACGCCCGCGTTGCTGAACTTCCTAAAACTACCACAAGTCCAGTCTGGCGAATCAAAGGTAGAAATAATTTTTGCTACGATAGCATGGAGCTGATCCAGCTACACAGGGCTCGATCCACATCAAGATACTCCGGTCGAGATCCTCCATGTCGTTCTTTTGGGATTTGTAAAGTATCTTTGGCGCGACTTGATCCAGCTTCAGCTCAAAAATAAAGATGACAAGAAGGAGCTACTCATAACGCGCCTATCTTCTCTTGAGGTCTCTGGTCTCGGAATTTCTCCTCTTGCTGGAAGAACCCTCGTACAATATTCGGGTTCTCTAACAGGCCGTGACTTCAGATCTATTGCCCAAGTCGCGCCCTTCGTGATTTATGATCTTGTGTCAACCGAGTGTTTCGAAACCTGGCAGGCACTCTCTAAACTAATCCCACTTATCTGGTTACCTGAAATCGAGGACATGGAGACCCATATTGTGCGATTAAATATTCAACTCTTGGACTCAATTAACATTTCGTTTTCAGGCACTTTTAACCCGAGAGATCAACAGTTTTCTCCTGCATGCAGCTCGCTGGACCAATCGTTGGTTCAATAAACCGAAATTCCACATCATCCTACACCTTCCTGCCCACATTCGACGCTTCGGTCCTGCTATTCTTTTTGCTACCGAGGCGTTTGAATCTTTTAATGCAGTAATTCGGGCCAAGAGCGTTCATTCAAATCGTCATGCTCCGTCTTGAGATATAGCCCAAGCATTTGCCCAGGGAAATCGCATTCGACATTTACTCAGTGGCGGACTATTCCTGCTTACTCCTCCCTCCACCGATGACCAACAAACACTTGCTCCGAAATTTTCCAAGGACCCTAACTCGTGGAGAACAGTCGGTGCAGGTCCTAAATACCTGGTCAACTCACCGAACACTGTGACCAGCTATCTTGGCCTTGACAAGAAGACGAAACCCGCGCCGGGTAGGTTTCATTTACGCACAATTTTCTCTTCTTATTTGCTCATTACGTCTGCGGGGCGGTGTACCCTGGATAAAGTTCGTTCTAGGCCGATTTCAGAAATATTAATTGGCCAGCACATCCCAGAATGGTCCCGTAAACCTAGTTCATTTCGTACATGCCAGGATCTGACACTGAAAAATGGGGATGTCTGTCTTCCTGGAAGCTTTCTGATCCTCCAGCATCCGGATCGTATCGGCGAGACATTTGTAGGAAAGGTCGAAGAAATAATTCAGCAGGTTGGATCTATAGCCGCTCATGCACATGGAACCGACGGCATTCTTGTCCAGAGGGTTCAACTCCTTCGTGGACGCACACGCTATGGCATGCCAAGTGTGATTACGAGTAGTGACAGGAGGTATGCCAGACCGATGTAAGTGTCGTTTGTATTGAGGTTTGTGTCCCCCGCTGAAGTGCAAAAAATAAAACAGGACTTGATCTGCACTGTGAACGTTCAGCACAACTGCATCGACAACCAGTGTGGACCTACAGGCTCCAGACCGGTCTTTCAAGAAAGAGAACGCACAAATCAGACTCGAGCTCAGATTGCCCACTTACAAAATCCAACCGATGTTGTGCTGAATACTGCCCAGATGCGAGATGCAGTACATCTTCAGCGTTTCCGGATTAATACCCCACATTTGGATGAACACACCGTTATTCATCAAAGTGCTGTAAACGAAATTGCAGCCTCGAAGACATCAGAATCTACACAAACTAATAGACAACCCCGTAGAAATAGTACACCCGCAGATGGGGCAGGCCCATCTGCTCTTGTTAGAGTAGAGCCTGCAGCATTGACCCGAGTCCGACAGCTAGAGTAGCTTAACATATACCCTGTACACCAATTCTGACCTGCAATACTGTAGATTCAACATAGTTTTCAGTTTCTGTGTCTTAAATCAGAGGGGATCTGTCTTCGAACAAACCAGGAACAGAATATTACGGGTTCAACTCCGCAAGTTTGTCGCGTTCATGACATATCACGTGATGTGACATGTCGTGTCAAATTCTGGCCAATTCATCGACGCAGTCTAAAACATGGGGGGTCCCATGAATAATTCTGTAAATATTCTCAGACATGGAGACGATGTTAAGAGTGTTGGCTTTGGCAGGATTTGTACAAATAATTGCACCTTGATTCTTGATCCAGCTACCATAGAAATACAATACAACTCCGAACGCAATCTATAAAAAAACTATCTCATGCATTTAGAAGACTGCCTAAGTGCATAATATATAGACCGATCGCAGCAAGAGAGAGGAGGGCGGCAGAAAGATACCTCAGGAAGGTAACTAGACAAGGGAGAGACCTGGTTGTCTGCTGTACTTGGCAGATTTTGCAGGCACTTTTATATCTTTCTGAGCAGTCCAAATTTTAGCAGCAGGCTGCGAATCAATTCGTACGAGCAGAGTCGAACCCGATAGTGGTGGAGGATAAGAGTCATTGTCTAGGAAAACACCTTTGCTTTGGGTCTCTTCAACCATCTGTTTAGACCTACTCAAGTCTTCGTACTGCATGCAAGTTGATCACCTCACAAAGATACAATCCTAATAATAGGTAACATGTCGTCGAGTCGTCAAGAAACCAAGTAGTGTTCACGCAAGAAAGAGTGGGTGAGGTGTTGGATTCGAGAAAATTGAAGAACTACCTACGCACATCTACATTAAATAGTATTCTAAGTAACTACGTGTCATTAGCGTGTCATTGTATTCCAAGGAAAGTTGAACAAGGCCGCAGTTCGGCTGCAGTGTTGACCTATACTGCGGCATCTGATTCCATCAAACTGCATTCACCCTTCAAGGCTTGTCAAGCACAAGCCTTCCAACTTCCGGTCTGTATTTACGTCCGCGATACTTTCTCTTGTGATTTCTCCGCTGGGATTTCCTGCCCTCCCATCAATGGTCTGCATCTGTCGCAATTGTCATGGCACCAACAAAATATTCTTTGCTAGAGTCTGAATACTGGCCATCAGAATTTTCTTCGCTGGAACTCAAGTTGTGTTCTCTGTGCTGCAGTTCAGAGCACCAAAGCTTTCAGCAGTCCCCGACAATCGAGCCGTATCATTCGCTGTCTCATCCTCTTGGCTGCATTCTTCGCCTTCATCATCTTCTGCCAGATGAACAGTCAGAATTTCTACAGGCACTTCCTGCTCAGTACCTGGGCAATCTCGACTCAAATGGCCTTTAATTTTGCATCTGAAGCATCTTCCTTCGCGAGGCAATCACTCAAACTCCGCTTGGGGCAGCAAAACTCTGGTGTTCCTTCCATTAAAGGTCTCATTCTCTTGAGGATCAGCATTTGGTTTAGGGTTATTGTCTATAGATTCATCATCGGAACCTGAATCCCTTGTGCTATTCTCTTGATCCTCTGAATCGGCAGAGCTTTCTGCGTCAGCAGTTCAACCGAAATATGCAATGTTCGGATGAGTGCCGTAAGCTGTGCATTCTTTCTCTTTTCAATGTCTTATGGGCTGCTTCATGCTGCGATGCACATCTGACAAGTTTCTGCATAGAACATCGCTCAGGGTCGAGCCCCTTTCCAACCAAGTGCAAACGAAGGTATCCTCGAAGTCCAATCCAAAAAAATCTGTCTGATTTGCTGCTCCGTTACATCAGGGAATCACGCAGCCAGTGTCTCAAGATTGTGTTGAAAATCTCGGACATCATTCTTGCCTTGTTTCACACTGGTAAGTTGGTCTCTCAGTTGCAGTTTGAAATCTGGGGGAAGCAATAATTGAACAGTGCTTCATAGATCAACTTCAGCATCCAGTCCCTCTGCTGAAGTGCAACATGCTTCATAAAAAACTTGCTGGCTTTTCCTGACATAAAATGCGCGAGAATCTTAATTGCCATTTTGTCACTGATTCCGTTCCCTTCTCGCCAAGTGTCAATTTCGTAGGTCCATTGGTCAAAGAGATCAAGATCCGCCCTTCCATCAAAGGTAAATGGTTTCTTAATCTTGACGCCTCGTGCACGCCTCAAATTCCGTTGAAAATTGGACAGCTTCTCCTCATCTGCTGAACTTGACGCAGATGAGCTTTCGGATGTGTCCACGGATTTCTGAGATACTGAAGCCAGCAGTTGTGGTATGGAACCATCCACCATCGGGTATTTCGGAGCTCTCGTGTTTGAAGCTCTTAGCATTAATCTCACAGCCCCGAGAAGAAGACTTCGGTCGATTCTTTGGGCCTTAGCAGGTGGGATCTTCTGCTTTGAAAATCCGAGCTTTCGGTGATCCGACCCATACCACAAAACACTACTACAGGATCTTCATGTGTAGTATTTCTTGTATGTGATTCAACATATGAACCAGGCTCGTCTATGCAGTTCGCCCGAGTAACAATTAGGCCTGAACCATCTTCGAAGTCTTGCCTTCAAGGATCATCAATGAATCTCTGTACTCAATGCTCGGGAGTCCAAATTCCTGCCCAAATGGAGATATATCACTAGGGGCAATGACCAACACATCTGATCTCAGATGCATTGAAGGCATCTCGTAAGCAGTTGCTGATGCATCTGAAACAAGTTGGAACCAAATCGGGACACAAGTAAAGGGTTTCTTTGTGCCCTTTTGTTTGGCCCCCACCCAGGAAAACAAAAGGGCGACAAAGAAACCCTTTGCCTGTGTCCCCATTTGGTTCCAACCTATTTTGATTACATCAGCAACTGTGTACCAGATACCTTTAACACATCTGAAATCAGATGTGTTGGTCATTGCCCCCAGTGTATGCAAGGTAGATGAAACATGAAAGAAGGCAGTGCATGGGGCAATCAGTAATATGCCGGTTGGTGTCAAGCAACGGACTCGGGATTCCAGCATTTTCTTGACTGATCTATCTCCATTTGACAGGTTCAAACATCTATCAGTGGAGTTAAGGATGCTCCGGAGTCTTAGAGAGCAGGCAAGCATCACAGCTTATGTGTGTTATGTGTGCGATACCATCAGCATACAAGATAAATACCTACATGTCTCAAGCCCCATGAGCCACCTCCCAAGATGCCCCCCCAACCTACTGTTGCTACAATTCGACTGAACAACATTATAACATGTTTGAATCTCACTATATACACTCTGGAAATCCTTGCCAGCAGTCTGAAGAGCCCCCTCTTGATGGCCATGGCTAATACAACCCAGTCTCTCTTGAAAAATGTGCAGGTACATTATCAGTGGATCTGCTGCAACCATGAATCTCAGTCAGTCATGACAGACAGTTAAACAAAATAAGAATGAATGTAGCCAAATGATGGAACAAACTTATGAGTTGCTCAATGCAATTTTAATTGTTCACATCAAGTCAGATACTGGAGGAGATCTGCCACCAAGTGTGTTGACTCACATTGGGCAATTCACAGAGTATGTTGCTTACCTTGGGGAATGAAACTGAATTTGGCATTGACCACTGCAATCAGGACCCTCCACAAAATCCACACATTTGTTGAAGCTCAGCAGAATAGAAGCAAGATCAAGAAATTTTTCCGTCAAGGTGAGATGAGCACACTGCTCATGGATTGCAAGGCCAGATTACAACAAGGACTTGAGGTTTTTCAAGTGTGTCATCTGCTTGTTTGATAATTCACCCATTCATTGAAGGATGTGATGAGGTCAATCACATGATAGACATCACACAGATGCAAGAAGATGCAGAAAAGCGACACAAAGAAATGCTTGACATGATTGAAGCTCTGCCAGACACAACCAGTTCAGATGGAGCATCCTCTGTATGAAAATTCCACTCCTCTGAGATAATCAAGTAATAAATGTTGCACAGATCAGTGGGCTTTATTCAGGCTCTCATAACAGGCTAGTTTCCGCTGGCTTTCAATGATATCTGTTGTATCTGACATATATTCAAGCTCCAACTCAATCTCCATGCTGCCATCGGAACCTAAGATATTCCATGGGCGAGACTCAGAGCTTTCAGACATTGTGCACCATTTCAGTCAAGGAACACCCAGGATCGCAATCTTGGGTGCAGGAGGAATGGGCAAGACTAGTCTTGCAAGAGCTGTTATCCATCATACAAAAATCACTGGGAGATATAATCAGCATCGGTTCTTCGTTGCTTGTGATTCAGCAGCAACCCAAGTGGAACTTGCTGCTCTCATAGGTGCTCATGTTGGACTGAAGCCAGGAAAAGACCTTACACACCCAGTGATCCAATACTTCTCAAGCAGCTCAAACTGTCTCCTCATTCTGGACAATCTTGAGACATTGTGGGAGCCAGTTGAGTCCCGAGGCAAAATAGAGGAATTTCTGTCACTGCTCACAGGTGTGGATCACCTTGCATTGGTGGTAAGTCTCAAGGATTTTTGACCTGTGCTTTGAACTCATGATGACTAGATTACAATGCGAGGAGCAGAACGACCTGCTAAAGTGGCATGGACTCATCCATTTCTGCCAGTGCTGAAGCCCTTGGAACAAGATGCAGCATGGAAAACATTCATGGATATTGCAGACAACATATATGACCCGAAAGAGGTTGACAAAGTCCTCTCCCTGACAGACAATCTGCCCCTTGCAATCAGTCTCATAGCTCATTTGGTGGACTCTGAGGGCTGCTCCCATGTATTATCCAACTGGGAGGAGGAGAAAACATCTTTGATCTCAGAAGGAAATGACAGAACATCCAACTTGGACTTATCAATTTCACTGTCCTTGTCAAGTCCTAGACTGAATTCCCATTCAAAGGATCTCCTAAGCCTCCTGTCAATGCTTCCTGATGGCCTTTCAGATGTTGAGCTGGTGCAGAGCAAGTTCCCAATTGATAATATCCTAGGTTGCAAAGCATCATTGATTTGTACCACCTTAGCCTACAGTGATGAACACAAGCGGCTGAAAGCATTGGTACCCATTAGAGAGTATATGCAAAAGATCCAGCCACCTGGTGATCACCTCATTCGACCTCTTCACAAACATTTCCAGGAATTACTTGAATTCTACATGGAATACCGAGGAAATGAATCAAGTTCTAGCACAGTTGCTCGAGTATTATCAAACTACTCAAACATACAAAATGTCCTTCAGAATGGGTTGCAACAGGGTCATCCAGACCTACTGAACAGCATTTACTGTGTATGTTATCTGAATAGCTTTAGCCGAATCACGGGACAAGGACCTATTTCTTTGCTTCAACAGATTCACAATGTCCTTCCAAGCCCACGAGACCATCGTCTCGAGGCCTATGTTATTACAGAGTGGCTCAGCTCGTTGACTCTTATTTCCAGTTCCAATCCTGATACACTAGCTTCCAATGCCCTGGAACACTTTGAAGAGTTTGATGACTCAGATCTCAAATGTATGCTCTCTGACTAATACTGATCTATTCAGACTAACTGAGTTCACACAGGCAGATTCTATAATGTCTTGGCAAACTGTTATCGGATAAGGGGTGATATATCCTCTGCCAAAAAATCTGCTGGAACAGCTATACATTTAGCGCTTGCCACTGGGAACACTAAACTGCATTCCCAAGGATTGCACAACCTTGCACAGGTTCAATGGGACCTTGGTGATTACTTTGCAGCTCAAATGCATGCAATTGAGGCCCAGAGGCTAGCCATCATTTCTGCAGATTTATACAGAGAAGCACAGGCACTCAATATTGAGGCTATTTGCTGCTATACATTGGGGAACTACACAAAAGCCATGTCTCTCTGCATTAGGGCAAGAGAGCTCTTAGGATTTTGTGGCATGTCCCATGGAGACTCAGACCGTTGCATCATGAATGCTCAGGCAGAAATCCACAGGCACAAATCAGAATATGTTGAGGCTCGCAGTATCCATATTAGGATTCTTGAAGATGCCTCTATACAAGATCCCTACAACTATGGTTTTGCTTTACTTAGTGTCACTGAAATTGATGTGTTGATTGGTGCTCCGAAGAATGATGTGCAAAGGAATTGTGACACAGCCAGAAGATTATTAAACACTGCGGGCAATGTTGAGGGAGTGACACTGTGTGATATTATTCTTGCAGATCTCTACCTGATGGAGGGAAATTCATTGGCAGCACAGACAACCTTCAAAAGGTGCCTGAGAGTAGCTCTTGACTCCCAAATCCAAACTTATTGTCTAGAACGGCTTGGTGATATGAGTCGCTGGGGTTGTTTGTATGGGATGTCAAGCTGGACAACTGTTTTTCTTGTTCATTCTCTCAAAAGGACAGAGAAGCCGGGAATCTATAAAGCTTTTCAATTCCTTGGAGATGTCTTCCTTTCCCAGAACGATGAGCATACAGCCACCAATTTGTTCACAGTTGCTCTAGAGGGATTTACCCAGATGGATGTCCATCGCAGCAGAGCTGAATGTATGCTCCGATTCGGAGATATTTCTATGGGACATGGCAACCTGCTCAAGGCAGTGGAATTTTGGGAGACAGCAAGACCCCTGTTTGAACGTTCCTCACAGGCAAAACAGGTTCAGCATATTGATGAAAGGGTTGCCAATATCAGCAAAGATGTGCTGGAGCAACACAGAAACAACTTGGCTTGTCTGGCAGACCTCAATGCACCGGCTAGGACTGTGGAGGAACTGGAGGATGATCTGTCTGACATTGAAGACCTGAACAAAGTGGACATGGGTGAAGCAAAAGAGCTTGGTTTGATTGTGGTCTGAGGCTTCCAGGAATTATATGTTTTTGTTGGTGATTTTCTAAGATTTTCTATGTTGTTATCTATGGTTACTTGCTACATGTGTCCCTGTGGTTTGGTTTGAATGAATGAGCATATTTATTTAATAAGAGACTTGGGTGTAATTTCGTCTTAAGGAGATAAGGTTCAGGCAAAACAGAAGGTAGAGTCGAGTTAGATCTAAGTGTTTTTTTCCACAATGCAACCCAAAAAAAAAAAAGCGCAGAATATATCCCCCAAATACATGGTGTTTTTTTTTGGGAGGTTCAAATCCTGCTTCTTCTTGCAAACTTCGGAAACTCATCCTTCTAATTGAAGCAAGGTGATCACCATGGTCACAGAAGTTTCTTGGTTTTATTCCTTTCCTTTGAGGTGCAGTTACAAAGAGTGTAATTCTGAGTGAGAAAGATGGAATTCAGGTTGAACCTTGTTAGAGATTTGATCATCTAGGTATTCACTCTCATCGGAATGAGATGGAACAGAAAATAAAGAAAAACGAGCCACGCTATTCCTCCCCGCTCCCCCCCCCCCACCCCCCCATACAAGATGAGTGACTGGTCCACAGGTTTCCTGCCTGCATCTCGGGACAGGGATTGGGAAGGGAAGGGGAAAAAAATGACATCCTATTGAAATGCACGCGCTGCTGGTGGGACTCGAACCTACATTTCCTCATTGGACTTCCTTTGCATATTGGCTATTTGTATGAGTTGACTGGCCATGAGTCCACAGAGGCTTGGGGGTTGTATGTACAGTATGGCTGAAATGGGGTGAGAATCTATGCAGGCTTCTTGAGCCCTGTCTTGTTTGAGGTGCAGTGTAAGGTACAAAGAGAATTCAATATATTAGTGTAAGTTGAACTCTTATCGGAGATTTTTTTCATCTATGCAGAAGAAAAAAAAAACTGGGTCTCGACTAAGTATTGCCCTGGGGGGGGGGATCGAATCCCTCCTCCTCGTTACAAGAGAATTTAACCACATAGTAGTGAACAGGGTAGTCACCGTGATCCATAGAGGCTCCTTGGGCGATTTCGGTATTTGTGAGTAGTGTTGTGTCTGGGTTTCGGATGCAAACACATCCTGTACAGGAAAACTGCGATAAATGCAGGTAGGGGGTCCAAACCCCTGTCGAAGGAATCTGGTTTGATTTTGGTCTACAAGCATCCTGGATTATTCTAAATTAAAAAAACCCTCACAAAAACACGCACTCTTTTCCAGACCACTGGTGGTGGTTTGAACCGACATTTCCTCATCAGACTTTGTGTATTGACGAATATATATGAGGTGACTTGTCGTTAGTCCTCAGCAGCTTCATCTTGCTTGGTAGGATGTGATATTTGGGATGAATTAAATCTGAAGGCAAGGAGTCATGGTGCCAATATTAATGTTTTCTAGAGGGAAATCGAGGTTGAACGGCGTTCTTTTAATTTGAATATTTATGTTACCGAAGTGGATTCCCCGTAATCTATTGTTGGAGACTTGTGGTATTCTGATGTCTTTCTCAAGAAATATCTCCTCCTAGCTAAAGTATCTGACGGGATTCGAACTCATCTCCTCGTTTCAGGCATGGGGATTTCTCTCTTATAGGCACGAAACGACTTTGCACCCTACAGAGGCTTAAGGATCTGTTAACAGGAGCAGCAAAGGCGAGATTTGAACGATTGAGAGCAACTTGAGTTGAGTGGTCTGTGCGTACCGGCTTATCGGGCCGGACCTCGCCATCATCCGATCATCTTGTCTTGAACTAACTCTAACCTCAGCACTCAGCTTCCAGGCGAAGAACAACACAGGCGCTCCTCCCCCTTGCAAACAACAAGACGGGTCCCGCGCTGATCACCATACGCCTGCTGAGTGCGTTGCCGCCTCTTGACTACCCGCTCTTTTATGTTCACTGTGCCCACGCATAGTATTAGTGGCAGGAGATCCAAAGTATCAACGGCTTTCATTATTCTCCGTGCTATTTGATGTCAATGCGGATAAAAGAGGAGATCTTAACCGGTGCTCGTAAGCCTCATACCTGCGGGTTCTTTTTCCGTTTCGTCATCGATCTTACTTATGTCCTGAGTGAGGCGTCGGCTGTGCTCACCGGGCTGCATGTTGCAGTTTCACACAGGAATTCACATCTCGATCTCTGGAAAAATAGTCTTCGATTCGTGAGGTGTGACTGCCGCATAAGCCTCTTGGTGCGCTGGGTTTTTAAAAAAAAATCGAAACAAGAGGACGAAAAATCAGTGCGACATGGCAGGTCATCCAAAGTATGAACTGGTTTCATTATTCTCCATGCTATTTTGATGCTGATCCGTTTCCCGCTGTGTAACTTACCTCAGTCTCAAACGCGCGTGGCTCCACAACCTATTTTTGACGTGCCGCTTCTCCGTTTTAACGTAACACCACGGCAAGCAATCTCCGGCTTCGATTGGTATAAGAACTCTCAGCTCAAACACACAGAAATCATCTCAACCTTGATCTCAACCACGATGCGCTTCAACTTGCTCTCCACTGCCGCGTTTGCCAGCCTCGCTACTACCGTCCTTGCGCAGGCAATTTCTGTCCTGAGGCTGCACGCTTCGGGCTTCTCAATGTATCGCCCACGACGCTTTCTCCCGGACAAGTAAATTTATTTCGTTTTAATTCTCGGCAGTGTGAACTCACAGTGACGCAATAGGCCTTCACCGTCACTGCGAACCTAACTTGTGCCATCCAATTGGGCAACACCCCGACGTTCCTCGACTATTACATCGACGCTGCAGCCACCCACACTGTCTCTGGGCCCATTCTGATCGCTCGGAGGACGTACGACAACTCGACGTCACCGCCGATTGATCAGTTCACTGCGGTGGTAGGTCTTGGTTTATTTATTTTTGAGTCTGGCTGATGCGGGCGCGTAGCTCCCGAACTGGTTCTACTTCGCCGACGCGGGTACTCTTTGATGATGGACAACAGCTTCGCGCGAGCGGGCCCGACTGGCGAGAGCGTGATCACTGTTGGAGGGATATCCACGGGGATTAATATCACCGGCTTTTAGGTGGAGATTGGTAGTGGTCGAGAGCTGAATCATGGACTCGTAATTTCCGATCTCATATAATTACTTCATGCTCGTCCTCTGGAGCAGTCATTAAATCTATCGAGCTTGGTTCAACTTTGGTTTGAATTTGGAAGTTCAAGTTGAAGTAGCGAACAAATTGTGCATATTCAGAATAATGCAAGAGGAATTTTGGAGCGAAGACTGTGCGCTAAATCAAAGTCAACAAGCCACAATTTTATCACGCAGCTTCCTTTCTCCTTGACCTCAACGATGCAATAAAGCCCAAGGTCTATCTCCACGGCTCACCTTGCACTTTTGTGTACTAATTTGTCTCTACAAGTCTTGGAACGTTTTCCATCTGGTAACTTGTCATGAGCTTGAGACCGCGTCTTCTGGTTGATTAAACGAAGCCATTGGGCATCTAATCCTCCTCCTTTGCATTTTCTGAGCATGCTTCCTTCACAGGAGCGTGCTTCTGCTTGCTAATCATCTTCCGACTTTGTATTACAATCACTCTCGCTCGGGTGGGTTTTTTTTACTCCGAGGTGATTATGAGTTATGTATTGTAACTGAATCATATCCGCAATCCGCCAGAATATTCGAATCTACGGCTATATTTGGCTCAAAATAATTCACGCCATATTATCTGAGGGCTCCATTGGGTGCAAACATCAGTATTTTTCATTTCTTAGTCCCATTTCGACAAACTAGGATATGCTCTCGGGACGCATTTTGAAGGACTTGTCATTCGAGTCCCACTGAAGCGCGTCAAACCTCACTTTTCGCGCTTAACTGCCCGCCGTCGCGTCCTTTTCCTGGTCAACGCGTCTTGTCCACGTGATCCAAACATAGCCAAATCCTCGGCCGCGATACAGCACCAAACTGTTTACATCCTCTCTTGCTTCCGTACTACGACCATCGACCATGAATTACGCTATTTTCGACCCTTTTACGTCCTCATTCTCCTCCTCCTCTCTTCTGCGACTTCTCCTCATCCTCCCGCAAGCGTTCTCTGCCTCGTTCGAGGCTGAGTATGAAGCGCGGCCCACCAAGCGGGCTCGTCGTTCCATTCGTTTGCGCAGGCGAACCTATCGTAGCTCGTCCAGTACTAGTTCGACCAGCAGCACATCTTCCTACCTGTGCGCCGTCGACCAGCGTCCTCTGCTCATCCCGCCGGTCTTCAGACACCACGAGGCGCCAGGTTCTTTGACCTCGTTCAGGCCAATTATCATCGTAGGTACCCCGTGGTCTCCACCGCCATACCTTCGAGGACGAGGCCGTTTATCTGACTCCCGTTGACGATCTTCACGTGTGTCCTTACGTCGAAGACGTTCAGATCGACGAGGACCATCCGATGTCCGACGACTACAGCCCACCGACAGTCCTCACCATTGAACAAGCCCTACTACCACCGCCGTCAACTCAGTCACCCCGCCGCCATCGCACCAGTCGCCCAGCTCCCCGGAGCCCATCTACATCGAGGACGACATCCGTGGGCTAGCTAGCTGGAATTTGGACTGCGTCAGGATTGGGCGTCCAGAGCTGAGCGAGCACGCCCCCAGCGCAGCGGAGCATTTTCCTGACGCAGCGACTGCGGACTTGGTACCGGCTACCGAGTCTGATAGCCGATCGACCACTGTCTCTCAAGATCGCGTGGTGGACGACCCATCGACGTGGGCCCGGTAGCAGTAGCGGCACCAGCGAGTGACTGGACCGCCGTCGTCGTGACCTCTCAAGACGCGTAGGGACGAGTATCGACCGTAGACCCGGTAGCATCGCGGCTCTGCCTTCAAGTAACTCGACCGGCGTCATGGCTCCTCAAGAGCGCGCAGGGGACGACGAAGACAGCGACAAGCCGGCGCCGGACAAGGGCAAGGCGCGTCAGTTCATCCCGGACCTCTATGAAACTCCGCCAACGCCGTCGCTGGACTCGCCTGCACTCTTCCAAGGGGCCAACCCCTTCCTGCTGACCGTACCTCTGCCCTGGTGGGCGTTGTGCAACGAAGAGTACTCGGACAACCTTCCGTCGACGTCGGGATGGGCGGGTGTGCAGGATCGCACTACGACAAGCATGGGGCCAGGCACGCGCGCGACCGGCGCGATCTCCTACAAAGGCGCGTCTGGGTGGCAACGGGGTCAAAGGGTCGTTGGAGCGCGTGAGCGGGCCCGAGAGGACGAAGAAGGGGAGGAGGCGCGACAAGGAGAACGTGCCGCCTTCCGCTGGAAGTCAAGCGGTGACGACCGCCCCCAGCCGCAGGAAGCCGTTACCGCTCGTCAACTTCGTGGAGCCACAGGACCGTCGGTCTCGACCTCGCCCGGCGGCCAGAGCGTTTATCCGACCTCCTTTGCAAACTCTCCCCAGCCACCTTCCCACGTTCTCTCGCAGTACGCGCCTCGATAAGAGGCCTTTGCACCATATTGTCTCGACTAGGTATCTAAATGTGCGTTTCATCCCTCCTGCATCGTGCCCTCGCTCACATTCATCTCCAGATAATTCTCGATCTTTTCCTATCTGTGCGTCCTTACCGTTCTCACTCCTTTCACCTTTGCTGACATATCCCTAGTTCCGTCTTATAATCTCTGGGCCCGATTCCCCCGCTGCTCCATCTCATCTAGATCCATAGAATGATCGCACATAGTACGTCCTCTACCCGCTGACGTCTCCGGCTAATCTCTCGTTTTGCAGTACTATTCAATGGCCTCAGTGCCCGAATGCTTGCTTGCTCGAGAAGACCGGACATAGAAAGTCTCCACCTGGTACGTCCTCCGTCACCCGTTCACGTCTCCGGCTTATCTTGTCTTCATAGTATTATAGATGGCCATAGTGCCCGACTGCTTGCTTGCTGGATCTGGATGTCAGTTAACTCCCCACTATCCTCCCCTCGCTCATCTCATTGCAGAGAAGATACTGGGCACGATTAATTTGCCCATGCTCGATACGACATCACTGGACGCGGAATTTGCTCAAGATCGGAACTGTGCTTGACTCGGGTAGGCACACCCCTGCGCTTTCTTTCCCACCGAAGCTAACGCGCATCGTATAGACCCCCACGTTCTTTCCCGCCTCGGATAATTCTTCGCATTTGGTAAGTCGTAACCATCTGTTCTCGAGATGACGACGCTAACCACGCTTATTTTCCAGATTCGGCCCCCACGTTCTTTACTTTGCGACACCTTCTCTTCCCGCGCGTCTCCCCCTTCCCGCCGTCGGTTCTCTTCCTCTCCCGCGGTACTGCGACACCTCGTCTCATTCATTGGTAAGCAGTCACCCCCCTTCTTGATTCTCCGTGCTCACTTTCTTACCAGGCTCGGCCCACGCTCGTTTTGCACCCTCTCTCCGTGCGTCTCCTCCCTCCCGCCGTCGGGCCTCTTCTTCTCCCGGCGGTACTGCGATACCTCGTCGCCTCGTTTATCGGTAAGCATCACATCCTTTCTTCGACTCCGAGCTGATTTTTTACCAGGCTCGGTCCGCGCTCTTTAGCACCTCCACCTCTCCACGCGTCTCCTCCCTCCCGCCGTCGGGCCTCTTCCTCTCCCAGCGGTTCTGCGATACCTCCTCGTCGTCTCGTTTATTAGTAAGCATCGTTACACCCTTTCTTTGCCTCCGAGCTGATTTTCTTACCAGGCTCTGTCCAGGCTCCTTAACACCCTCCACCTCCTCCGCGCATCTCCTCCCTCCCGCCCTCGGTTCTCTTCCTGTACCGGCGGTAATGCGATACCTCCCCGTCGTCTCGTTTATTGGTAAGCATCGTCATATCCTTTCTTTGACTCCGAGCTGATTTTTTACCAGGCTCGGCCCACGCGCTTTCTTCCCTCATCCTCCACCCCCTCCGCGCCTCCCCCCTCCCGCCGTCGGTCCTCTCCCTCTACCGGCGGTCTTGCGACACCCGTTCTTTACCTCCCTCTGTTCTATGGTGAGTGGCCTCCGCTGCTCGCTCTTGCCAAGCTGACCACCTTGACAGACGTGGCCCACGCTCTTTTCTTTTCTCCTCCCTCCGCGCCTCCCCCTCCCGCCGTCGGCCCTCTTCATCCACCGGCTGTCAAATGCGACACCTCTCCCCTGTCCGTTTTTGGTAAGAGCTTTATCTTCTTTCGAAGTCAAGTACAAAGCTCACGATCTTATCGGATAGGATAGGATACCACATTCCTTTGACTACCCACCGCCGCCTCCCTCCCGAGCGTTTCCCCCCTCCCACCGCCGGACCTCGGACACCACATTATTTCTATTACCCTCCCAGGCGACTCCTCCGTCTCGACCACTCCTGCAATACCCAATCACGCTCGGATTCGACTCGCTCGGTGCCCTGCTCCACGGGGAATTAACTGTATCGAATAGCAAATCATCTGTATCAATAACGTACGTTTCTCTACTCTTCCCTCGTTCCTCTACTGACTTTCATCATCCAGCTCACAACTGTATTGCCCCACGCCCTCGCTCTTTTGCTTCGTGAGTCCACCCCATCCCTCCAATCCGCCGAGACCAATTCGTTCTCGCCGCAGTGTATCCTTAGCTTTCCCCTTGCTTTCCCCTCGCATTCATCATGGCTTCGCTTTCGTTTTGCAGCTTTCGGATGTTTATCTGGTCTTGTTTCCGGGTTTCGTCTCGTCTTGTGTCCGCTTGCTCTGTGTTTTGTCTTTCCCTCGCAAGTTCCGCCATCCTCCTGTCCCGCGCGTATTGCAAGCATCCGTAGTCAAGTCCGATACCTCCGCGCTGGCCGTGACACGCATCGTAAGCTCCACTCTTTCTTGGGTGTCCGACGGTGCTGATCCCTTGTCTAGTTTCAATGTTCCTCGTGTAGTGTATTCAAGAGCAAAACCATCCATCTGAAGTCCCTTCTCATCACGGGTCATCAAACGCTCAATCGCTCAAGCCGCAAACAAGCACGCGTCGAATCGCCAATCGAGCAAGTCCGTCGGAAGGCGAGGCCGTTCCGGGGAAGATCTCCTTTATTTCAATCCATGAAACCTCCTCTACCAAAGAACACTCGATTGTGCAACGCGCCTCGGGCAAGACTCGGAAGCAGTAGATGTTAGGAACTTCCAAAATGTATTTCGTACACAATTAACCTTGCCTGGCCATGGATTATTGCATCGAGATCTTGAGTTTAGTACGGACGAGGGGGCGAGCCCGGCGAGGTGATGGTGTCCCAAATAGGAAATAGATGGTCCTAATCTGGACGTCCACTCAGCGCTATCGATTGAGCTCGATACGTAACTCTACTTGCTCTCATCCACATCACTCTATTTATCGCCGAGATCCGTGCTGGTCTTCACCGCAACCGATCTTGCGGCAATTCGTCATCCACCTTCCAAGTAGCCTCTTTTGCCTTTGGACGACTCGGACGAGGCTTTGAATCTCAGCCTCGAAAAAGCCCTGAGCGCTTTCAACGGTTATTTATATATAAATTAATTCAAGGGTGCTCCCGTCGGCGCTACCTCAAGACCAGATAAGTAAATGCGGGCGGAGCAAATGGAGAGGTCATGGTTTCACGACAAGGTATTTGGCCTTGGATCATGATTCAACCGTCGATAATAAGCCGCCACACAGCTGGAACAGGTACTACGACGGTCTTATCGCATATCTCCTACTCCTTCGAAGCCGCATGTAATCACAGGCGACCCAATTCTGCCTCCTGAACTGGAGCGAGAGATCTTCGAATTAGCAGCTGCGATCCCGAACTACTGGACGAAGCAGCATGTGGGAGATATGGCGCTGGTTCTCCCGCGCATTTGTCGACGTGCACAGAGCTGGTTAGTCAAAATCCCAGGCTTCCGGCATTTTCTTTGATTTTTTTTTCGATATCGCATTGTACAGGATTGAACCCTTGATATATGAGCGCATCTCCTTCCTGTATTGATTCGACCGGATGCCGCTGCTCCTTGCGACCATCGATGCCCGCCCAGCGAGCTTTTTTGCGGCGAACGTCAAATATCTCTGCTTCGACCAGACGATCGAGCTACCCGTCGTCCAGCACATACTCAGTGTCTGCACAGGCGTCGTGAGCGTAGGGTGCCACCACTCATATAGCAGCCTCGCTCCGCTTCTCGCCCCGCTGCCGCTCCAGCGCCTCCTTGTGTCCGAATTCACACCCACGCACGCCGCAGATCTCCCTGCATCCCTCACGCACCTTGGCCTCTCGAAGGCCCTTCCACACGACCCTCCCGCTGCATTTGCGGCCCTTCCGGCGCTTGTTTACTTCGCAGTCGGCGTCACGGCGGTCCCGGACAAAGCCCGTATGGCCGGCGCGCTTACGGGTCTCCTTCGCGCGCGGCCGCGCATCCACTGCCTCGTGCTCGTGAGATGTACGATGGCGCAGTATAGGTGGGCGCGCCAGTGCCGCCCAGAGGCTATTGATCGTCTCCACGTGTGCAGTGATAGGTGGGATGCCTGGCCGTCGGACATTTTTGTGCGTGCCGGCGCTATCAATATTTAAAATGCGGCTGTCTCAATCGTAGTCAAGTTTCGCGGTCCGGAGAATGTGAACTTCTCCACGTATCCCAGCTCGGAATATTGGAGGCAGATTAGAATTTGTGCCAAATTACATAGATTCAAGAGCTTTCAGTCAACCCAAGTCGTTTGCTCCAAATCAAACTCCGCCTTTGGCTTATACTTTCGCCCATGCTCGGTCTCCGCCTCCAGCCGTGTCTTGACGGTTCGATGCACCCGGACGCCGTTCGTCTTCTGCTTGGGAATAAACCGCCCTCGTCCCATGTTCCATTTGAAAGATGACGCCCACGTATTATCGCCCCGCTGATAGCGCTGCCTGACAGGCAACAGCTCGAGAATCCACCAGAACCATTTCTGGCTCAGTTGGTCGTATATCGGCGAGAGCGCATCAACCAGGTCTAGCTCTTCTTCCGTCATGCGAATGGGTGGCGATGTATCGACATTCTCGACGTTTAGCGCCGTCTGACTGTCCACGAGGTTGGGCGGCGTGTTCACCTTCTGGACGCTCGCCTGCGACTTCTTGGAAGGATGGGGCTGAATGCGCGCGGTGCCGACGGGGAGCGCGGGCGGGCGGGGCTTGACGATTGGGTACAAGCTTTCGGGGTCGAGGCCGATGCTGCGCAGGCCCTCCGTATCGAACATGATGCCGCTATTCGTCCGGAAACATTCTCTTACCATCCAACGCAACGGAATGCACGCCAGGTTGTGTTGCGTTTCGTTGTCGACCGAGCCGCCGCCAATGTCACTGCGAAGAAATGAGTATGCGCAATTCATAGAGTATGGGGGGGTTGCTCACCAATGGCATCCAACGAACCACACCTGCGATAAATGAAATAAAATTCAAACAAGTTCACTGGGTGCCTGAAATCACAACATTACCTCCTCGATATCCGTGGCTTGATTTGGGTCTCGGTCGTACTGGTGCTCCATCATTTTCTGCGACATCTTCTTCGTCGGGTGCCGTTTCGCATGAGGGTGATGCTTCTGGTCCGAGATACTCAATATCTTCTCCTTTGCGTTTGGCCGATTCCATAAATTGGGCTTGAACTTGGCACGGCGCTCATCGAGGGACAAGGCGTGTCTGAAGGTTTTCACGCAGGAATTGCTTGTAGTGAAAGGTAAACGCTTCGGGATAAGTCCGACCGAGTTAACTGTGTCCCTAGGAAGAAGTGAGTATTATGCGCGCAGATTTATATAGCATGCCGCTCACCAGACACCAATGAATTCGATATCAACGTCGATCGAGAAGGTCTTTGGGAGATAAGCCGCGCTGAATTGAATGCGGCGCAAAAGGTCCCCACCTTTTTAAACGCGTTGGACTGTTTCCATCCAGTCTCGTCGGTCGTAGTGTACATCTTTTAATACACTGTGTAAGTATACAGACGGCGTTTCAATGGGGGAAGCTCTTGCCTTGTACGCGAACGGGATTTGCTGGGGAGAGTTTAGTGGCGATAAATAAAGCGTGGGCTCCACGAACCTGGTGGTTACAGGCAGGCAGAAGGCCAACCTAAATAACTTCCCCGTTGGCCAGGAGATTCGAACAACCACAGGTCGTACACACCTTATGGAGCATTCCCGCCAGACTTCAAGAAAGATTAGTTTACAGATGACGGTAAGAGAGGAAGAAAAATACAGACCTACGCGCGGTGTAGGCACCTCGAGAAAAGCCAAAGATGCAAATCCGGTCGTTGGCGGTGTCTGAGATAATCGGCGCAATTAGATCGGCGAGGAGCATTAATGCTGGCTTATCTTGGTACGTACAGTTTTGCATCAGAAACTCATACCCGTCTAGCTCCATACATGTAAGCGCGCACGCACGGTTGAGAGTAGCACGACGAACCCATAACATGCGCGTCTAAATTCCACGCAATCGCTTCGTCGATAAACTAGAAATTTGGGCTTTATCGTTACCTTGCCTCCGGCGAGAGTCGTGTTTTCATACCTTGGAGAATTTCGACATCAATGGAGTCGCGATTTGAGGTGATGTATAGGTGCCTATCCCGGCCCTGTATCATATTAGTGTCAAGAAATTAAAATGCAGAAAGGAAAGGAAACCCACTGGTAATAAACCATTTGTTTCGTCCGATCTCTCTTGGGTAGCATCGAGAAGAACTGGACAATGTTCGAATTGTCCGAGTCGAACTGGTCTCCGGTGCCATCGAAACAAAGAACTAGAGTCCTGAAGGGGTGTTCAGGTGGGATCACAGGCATTTGAGCCACCGAGAGGCCAATATCCGCGACAGGTGACTGCGGGAATGAAGAGTCTTGAGGAGATGCAAAGATGGAGGACGGGCTGCCGACCATGATGGTCTCCTTTTTGACCGAGGCGGGGCCAATGGTAGAGCTGGGCATATGAGAGCTGAAGGTGAAAATTGACTGAGTAGATGTACCATCCGTCCTACTTATGTCACTGGTAGCCGACAGCGGCGCACTGGTGGCGCCCTCTATTCGCGTCAACTTGGTATATTCTTATTCGTTACCTTTACAATCGGCATCCGGCGCAGGGGTTATTCCCCGAATGAGGATGGTATTACGCTGGATAGAAAGGATCCTTGGAAATCTGAATACTGGTATTATCGCTTCCATACTTGTGGTGCGATCGATCACGTACGTTGGATGGCTTGAATGCGGCGGCGAGATTACGCCGCAAAAATGCACCAGAAATTTGCGCTTGAGGCAATTGGCTTGAGAAGACAGGGACGTCTGCATATTATCGAGTTTCGTAAAACAGCGGTCCGAACCAACCGCGTTCCCAAAAGACCTTGAAGGTAGGGGGTAACAGCTCGTCGGCGTCGGCGTCGCAGCAGACCCGGGAGCGATACGTATGGCACTTCAATGCCCGTTGATGTTTATTGTGCCCATCGACGTCTACGTTACCCGCTCTACCCTCATCGATATCGATATCCCAAGTCCACGGAGGATTCGTGCTCTGCGTCTTTGTCGTTGCGACGCGTCGACGCACTCTCCAGGAGCGGGGGTGCTGGCTTCCTAGCTTCCCCCGTCGAGGAGGATGGCTCCGTGGACGCACGCACGAGCATGCACACCAGAGAAAACTTCGATTCTTCGGATGTCCAGCTATTTAGGCTGTGAACGATCTAAAGTGGCCACTTGAATACTTAATAGCTCAAAATAGTGTCGCAGAGCTGTAGTATCAGTATCCACATTAATTGGCAGGTGTATGGTATACGTACGGCGAGCTGAATGCACGCCGGCCCGGCTATCCAGAAAATTGGGTTGTAGGGGCGAACTTCCGATTGACCACTTCAAGAACGCTCCTGGTAGGTACATTCCGGCGCGGTCCCGTTAAGCCCGTACTACATACATCGCTCCAGTATCGTCAAGTGTCCACATTAGTTAGCAGATGTCTGTGCCATCCGGCCAGCTAAATTCGAGGTCGCGCTAACCCCGCAATGCCCAAGGCAAGCCAGAAAATCGGCTTTTAAGGGCGAAGTCAAGGTGAAACCTGAGTCAAGCCTGAGTTCCGATTTACTGCATTGACCTGGGTCTCCGAAAATCCGAGTTTCGGAGAACGAGTGCAAAGAGGAAGGGTGCAAGACGCTGCGCAGCAGAGACATCTAGAGGACAAAAATTGAGCCCAATATACGTAGTCCGGATGAGAATGAAGGCGAACGCCGGACGTATTGCGAGGACAAACAGCCGGCGATGGTGTAGATGTCCAGTGCATGTTATACCCCCGCTTTCCTTACGTGAAGGTCTATACGAGAAGGATGAAAGCATGAACGTGGGTGCCATCCGGCCGCATCAATCCATCATTCCCGGCATGCCAAAGTCGTGTTTTCTTCATTATTGAGCATTTGGGGAGGCTTCGACTAAATTTATTCCTGGGGGAACAGTGCTCCCTCCAAACATCCTTCCTTGTGCTTGACGGCCGCAAAAGTGAATTTGTCGCTGGCTTTTTCCAAGTTTCACCAATTTTCAACTTGATCGCAGTGCAAATATACCACTCCTTTGTCTTTCTAGCGTGAACAAATCTCTCGCCACAGGAAGTGCATTAATCCACCGGTGAATACCCGTTTCTAGGAGCCTGGTATAATTCCTGATCGTTCATTAGGAAAACCGGGCACCCGGCATGTAGCTATGCAGCGCTGGATAGTACTATATAGAGCCCACGTACCTATGGGCTACTATACAGCGCTGCATTGGGTCTCTGCTGCGACATTTTATATGTGGTTGGTAGTCTCTCGTAGACAGGCGCTTCAATACAAATACATCGGCTTGTTGAACCTTTTGTTTCTACCAACTACTCGTCGGTTTCACATTTTCATCACCCTCTTCAGTTCGCAGCGGCGGTACCGATTCCTGATCAGTTGTCGTCGTGCCCATCGTCTGCTCCATGCGAAAGAGTACCGTGGCTGATGAAGCAATTGTATTGTTCTGAGCAATGGCTTCTTTGAACGAAATGGTGGAAGACCAGACTTAGAAAGCTAGGAGTGAGCCAAAAGTGGATAACCGGCGAAAAATGACGAGCCATACCCGTGGCGGATGTAGTCGCGATAATTGTTATATATGACCTCACCACATCGATGCCTGCATAGATTATTGGCTCTGTACCTACAAATATCATAATGATCTCGATGAGGATGAAGATCACTGAACAGTCGTTAGTGTGACTTGACCAGTCGAAGGAAGAAATCAACCCGTACGAGGAAATACGAAGTTGGTGCTGGCAATCCAGAACAGTGTCTGCAGCTTGCTCGCATAAGATTTTGAGCCTGAGATGAGTTTGAGATTAATTCAACATAGCATATGTTCAAAGTCCCGCACTCACTTTTTGAGCGGCTCCAAGTAATGCGCTCAATTGCAAGATCCCCGGAGCGTAGTTGTGATCTGCGATGCCAGCCGAGCTTCCACAGAAAGAGAAATGATACGTAACTTGAACCCGTCATACTTTGTCAAACACAACGTTAAGTGTTCCCGCTGAATCTAGCATACCTGTTGTCCGCGAGTTCCAGGAATAAGTCCGCTTTGAACAGGGACTTTGGGAACTGTGAGAGGATAACATACTGGTTTTCAGCACCAGCGAGTAGCAGTCACGTCCATGTCACACAATATAGGATGTTGACCGCCACACGGCCCGCCTTGACTGTGATAGGGAACGCAAGCAATAGAGGCAATCTGTGTCGTGGGAAGACAACTGCGATGCGCAACAAGAGGACGGCCTCCGAAAACCAGGGCAACCATTTATCGAGGTAAAAATAAATGAGGTCTGCAGGGGGTGTTACATTCGTGTTGGTAAATATATTTACACTCACTTTCTGCCCTGTCAATGTTGCTGAATGGGGACAAGATACTCCGTATCTGGAAATGTAAGGACACTGCGGTGATGATGATCCCCAGCGAGACAGCCACAACATTGAGTATGAAAATTGGTTTGCGCCGGGACTGTGGAGTTGATAGCGCGAACAGAAGAACCAGGAGGGGGATAAGGATTGTGCCCAATATCGTTGTTATCACAATGAAAGCAATCGCCGGACGTATGGCCTGGGCAAATGTCGCGATGATAGCCTGAGGGTCAACCGAGGCAATAGGAATGGCAGTGGACGATGATGTAGACATTGTCCGTTGTAAACCTTTGCCTCGCCTTGTTATACCGTCTATATGCAGGGTTGTGGAGCGATTGAGATCATCATAGTTATATCCCGCGCCGCTAGATAGATGAACTTTTTTCGATGCACCGCATCTTCCGTTGATGACGGGGAGAACAACTATCTCTTTGACCATCCCATACATTACATAGTAGATCCATGCCTTGCTGGCAGTGCAGGCGAACCTGTGCAGGAAAGTAGCGATCACATACCGTACGCGGTAAGGGGCAAATAAATTGGATTTTTTTTTAAATAAATAAATAAATAAGGAGTTGTTCAGGTGTCACTCTTTTGGCTTTTAGTCTCTTACAGGTGCTACAGCAATTCGGTGCTCGCAGCATGTTGTATCTGCCTTGGCATCGGAAACAATCTCTCGCCATTGGAAGTTGTACTGAATGCAGCAGTGCATAACCGTTTCTATTAGGACCTGATACATGAAGAAGTTCTAAATCTGCCTGGTATCAATCTATGATCAATGGCGCCAGTGTCGCAAAAGTCCGATTTCTCCGATTTCGGTTATACCTAGTGATAACCCCGCCTGTTTTCCCTATAAGATTCAGAAAGGCCCTATCTCAGGTTATAACACTTTTGCGACACAGGGATGGTAAAAAATACATGTAGTTCCGTGGCAAGAGGAACGTTTCTTTACGACTGCAATCTTCGAGAGCATTCATGAAAGAAGCATACACAGGTATGAGAATCACTTTATTTGTTTCCGTAAGCTGCGGCGGAAGTCTATATAAAGTCCCAGGTGGTCGTCCGAAGCCTTCTAAACTTCGCTTTGGGTCATTTGAAACATCAGAATTGACGATTGGCCCTTGTGACTTGACCGTGGGCGCCACCGCTCTTGTCGCTCTACGTACGGCACAGCGGTTTTCCATCACTCGCTTATGTTGAACTATATACATAGCGGGCATTTTCGGCCTCAAAGCAATGTCCATCACGGCAGAAAGTCACCTTATTTTCTCCCTCTTCATAAAATTACGTTCACTGTCCGTCCGAAGCCTTTTCAAACTCCGCTCATCGGCTCCATTGCCGAGACCCGCCCTAAAGTGACATTCAACTTATTTAGGACCCCAACCAAAACAATTTTGAGCTCAATTTCCAAGTGGAGAAACGATGAAAATGAGAGGACAATGGGCGTTCAATCTCCGCTGTCATCTCTTCGATGCCACGCGATCTCCGGGACCTCCACATCTGATGCGGGATGCATGCCGCAGCGCGCCGAGCCCTCACACAATCACTTCTCTTGCACTTCTTCTTCAGATAAACTCGCGACATGGAAAATTGGGAAATGATTTATTTACATCTCGCTCCGCCTCTGAAGACAGTCGACTATCAACAGCAGATTTGACTTGATTCGATATACTAGAACTTGAAGCTTGAGTCAATGTGTGTTTGACATTCTTGACTCCGAGCCTCCTCTGAAAGATCCTTGTGAGAGAGCAGGTCTGGCCGATCCAAGTTCTCCCGTATTTCAAGTTTCAGATTTGTCGTTGCGTCAAAGTCTGTATCATTTTGAGATTCAGGCTTCACCGACGATTTGTCGGGAAAGAATAGCTGTCGGCGTCCTCGGCCATGCGGTGAGGTTTGTGCGGCTTGTCTAAAATTTACCTATTTGTTCACCAATCAACAAGCCGCGATTGCCATTAGACGACGCTTTCAGGAATAAGCAGATCTAATCAGAGCTTGTCTCAAACTTCCATCTCGGTTCGGTGGTTTTTGTATCCTGAGACTGGGTAAATGCCAAAGCTAGGATGGTACCAGAGAAAAGATCTACCTGAACTATGTCCGCATCCATGACCTCTATTCGGCACGAAACACACATCCCATAGCGTGGAGAGTGCACAATAATTTTGCGCGTCTATTTGCAAGTTCCAAAGCAGCGTCGAAGGTAGGCGCACCGACGTTGTCCCAGAAGCTGACGTGCTACGCTCAGTCGCTCCTGATCTTTGGGTGGGCCCGTAACGCACATATAAATAGATCCTTTCCTCTCCAAAACATCCCGCGTCGCCGTGGTATCATAATTGACGAGCTCTTTCATGAACTTCCTTCTCATCGGAGCCCGCGGACGCGATGACTTTCAAGCGATGTTATTTGTGAGCTGTACGACCATTCTACTCATAATGTGACTCTGGGAAGGAGATTCGCACGAGAAGCTAAACTGACGAGACGGCTGCGCCTGCGCCGGTGGTACGAATGCGATTCCCCCTGCAACTAGTTGAGACATTCTGAACACAAAAATCAATGGATGACAATGAGCCCCCTTGAATATTCCCTCCAGCTCGTCAACGCTGTCTGGCCTGTACCAAGAAATGTATATATATTTAATATGCGTCGCTGGTTAAAGGGAATCGCTCCAGTCATGCCTGCAGCTCCAAGGTACACTGACCAGTTCAATTTTGGGTCTTTCTCTATCACGTCCATCATCCCAAGGCGGGGGACAATCATGTATTCCTGGTGGACTTGACTTTTCATTTCAGCCTTGGAAATTCATAATGTCTGGTGACGCACGGATGAGCGCGGACATGGCTCCCGATTTCGACACCGGCAATTTCAGAGCACAGAACAACGCCGATGCCGCTGTTCATCAGCCTGTCCAAAAAAATCCTATTCATTCAACACTGGGCAGGGGTGCGCATCAGGAAACGCACGGTTGTCCCAATGTGAACGATGGTTAAAGGTCGATCGTGAACCACTTTCCAAATAGATGAGTTTATTGCCGACCCAGTGGGATTTGCCGTCCGGCGCGCGCCTCCGCGTAGGTATGGTCCACCGAAAGGACGAGAAGTTTGACTACATAGGAAACCCCCATTCAGAGGTACGTTTTTGAGATCCATGGTCTGCGTTGCATCGCATGCGGCTGTTTCGCCGGGCATGGGGTAATGGGGTAGTAATCTGACCACGAATGAAACGGGGGCATTAGAGGGACGGAAAGGACGGACCTCACGGTACATTGTTGAAGATAAAACGGTCGTTTTTTACTTGTGCTATTCGAAGAGATTAAATCTTTGGCGTGCATCGGTACTCTTTATAAAGATTGCTTATCGGAGCAAGTTCCGACACTCTGGATTGGCGAGTTTAGCTGACCGCTCACTTTGGATACAGGTCACCGCGGTCGATATCTTCACTGATGAATTTTTATTTGGTGGTGAGTTGCCTTGAAAGCTTCGCACAAATTTCCTGAAAGTACAGCAAGCACAAATAAGTACAGTTTGCATCAGAAACTCATACCCGTCTAGCTCCATACGTGTAAGCGCGCACGCACGGTTGAG
The DNA here is from genome assembly GCA_029378395.1 of Mycena leptocephala. Taxonomy (NCBI): domain Eukaryota; kingdom Fungi; phylum Basidiomycota; class Agaricomycetes; order Agaricales; family Mycenaceae; genus Mycena; species Mycena leptocephala. Next base: position 155,530 of record JARJLF010000103.1, read on the forward strand.
AGTAGCACGACGAACCCATAACATGCGCGTCTAAATTCCACGCAATCGCTTCGTCGACGAACTAGAAATTTGGGCTTACCGATACCTCTCCTCCGAGGAGAGTCGTGATTTCGTCGTACCCTGGAGAATTTCGACATCAATGGAGTCGCGATTTGAGGTGTATTATCGGTGCCTATCCCGGCCCTGTATCATATTAGCGTCAAGAAATTAAATGCAGAAAGGAAAAGAAACCCACTGGTAATAAACCATTTGTTTCGTCCGATCTCTCTTGGGTAGCATCGAGAAGAACTGGACAATGTTCGAATTGTCCGAGTCGAACTGGTCTCCGGTGCCATCGAAACAAAGAACTAGAGTCCTGAAGGGGTGTTCAGGTGGGATCACAGGCATTTGAGCCACCGAGAGGCCAATATCCGCGACAGGTGACTGCGGGAATGAAGAGTCTTGAGGAGATGCAAAGATGGAGGACGGGCTGCCGACCATGATGGTCTCCTTTTTGACCGAGGCGGGGGTAATGGTAGAGCTGGGCATATGAGAGCTGAAGATGAAAATTGACTGAGTAGATGTACCATCCGTCCTACTTATGTCATTGGTAGCCTACAGCGGCGCACTCGTGGCGCCCTCTATTCGCGTCAACTTGCCATATTCTTATTCTTTACCTTTACAATCGGCATCCGGCGCAGGGGTTGTTCCCCGAATGAGGGTGGTATTACGTTGGATAGAAAGGATCCTCGGAAATCTGGATACTGGTATTATCGCTTCCATAGTTGTGGTGCGATCACGTACGTTGGATGGCTTGAATGCCCGGCGAGATTACGATTACGCCGCAAAGATGCACTTCAAATTTGTTCTTGTGTCAACTGGCTTGAGTAGACAGGGGCGTGTGCATACTTGTCGAGTTTCGTAAACAGTGGTCCGAACCGAATGAGGTCAACCGAGTTCCCCAAAAGCCTTTGAAACACACCAAAAGAAACTTCGATCCTTCGGATGTCCAACTATTTAGGCTTTGTAAAATGGCAATCCATAGCTCAAGATAGCGTCGCAGAGCTGCAGGTGTATAGTATACGTACGGCGAACTAAATGCACGCTGGCCCGGCTATCCAGAATATTGAGTTGTGGGCGAACTTCCGATTGGCCACTTGAAAACTGCTGGTAGTATATTTCGGCGCGGTCCCGTTAAGCCCGTACTACATACATCGCTCCAGTGTCGTGAAGTAGAGCTGACATTAGTTAGCAGATGTCTGTACCGTCCTGCCAGCTAAATTAGAGGTCGCGCTAACCCCGCAATGACCGAGGCTAGCCAGAAAATTGGCTTTTGAGGCGGAGTCAAAGTGAAGTTCTGATTTACTGTATTGACCTGGGTCTCCAAAAAATCCGAGTTTCGGAGAACAAGTGCAAAGAGGAAGGGTCAAAGGCGCTGTGCAGCAGAGGAATCAAGAGGACGAAAATTGAGCCCAATATGGTCAAGATGAGAATGAAAGCGAACATTGCCAGTGGGCGTATTGCGAGTCTAAGGACACACGTCTCGAAAACCAGTTAACCGGGGGAGTAGGAAGGGCAGCCGGCGATGATGTAGACATTGTCCAATGCATGTTGTATAGAAGATCCAGAGGAGAAACCAAGAAAAAATGAGCGGGGAGACGGGCGCAGCGTTGTTCTGCTGCGGGTACATGAGAGAAGAGGACAGAAAGCCTGAGGATTCGATCTCCGGCTTCCGCTGATCCACAAACTCTGTCTTCTTGATCACTCGTACCTCATTACCAAGAAGACGTCAATCACACTGCAAATCCCCAAACTTTGGACGGTTGGAAGTTGGTTCCGGAAAAGTATCGGATTAGGTATCCGTTCAAATCTGATACGTTGCGTTTCGGGTGGGATGAAACCTGCTGAAACACTTCGGTGTTGCCATGTATGGCAACCCCGAGGCGTTTCAGGCTTTTAGTTTCGGGAAATTTGATTCTTAATCCCATACCTTACCAGTTACTTCCAACCGCCCAAAATTTAGGGATTTGCAGTGTGAATATACCCCAAACGTAAGATGAAAGTGGGTGCTTACTATGCACTGCCATCCGGCCGCATCAATTCATTTTTCCCGGCATGTCAAATTTGATTCTGAGTTTTCTTCATTCTTGAGCATTTGGGAAGGTTTCGACTGAAACTCAGTGCTGGGTGGAACAGTGCTTCCTCCAGACCCACTCCTTTCGCCCGACGGCCGTAAAAATAAATTTGTCCCTGGCTTTTTCCAAGTTTCAGCATTTTTCAGCTTGATCTCAGTGCAAATATACCACTCCTCTGTCTTTATCGTGAACAAATCTCTCGCCACTGGAAGTGCACTAAATTCATCAGTGGATACCCCTTTCTATGAGCCTGGTGTAATCTCTGATAGTTCATCGAGAAAACTGGGCACCCGGCATGCAGCTATGCAGCGCTGGATAAAGCCCATGTACCTATGGGCTAATACAGCGCTGCATTTAGCCTCTGTTGTGTATGTGTTTGGTAGTCCCTCGTAGACAGGCGCTTCAATACAAATACATCGGCTTGTCGAACCTTTCGTTTCTACCAACTACTCGCCGGTTTCACATTTTCACCACCCTCCTCAGTTCGCAGCGGCGGGATTGATTCGTGATCAGTTGTCGTCGTGCCCATCGTCTGCTCCATACGAAAGAGTACCGTGGCTGATGAAGCAATTGTATTGTTCTGAGCAATGGCTTCTTTGAACGAAATGGTGGAAGACCAGACTTAGAGCTAGGAGTGAGCCAAAAGTGGATAACCGGCGAAAAATGAGCAGCCATACCCGTGGCGGATGTAGTCGCGATAATTGTTACATACGTCCTCACCACATCGACGCCTGCATAGATTACTGTCTCGGTGCCTATAAATATCATAATGATCTCGATGAGGATGAAGATCACTGAACTTTCGTCAGCGTGCCTTGACCATTCGAAGAAAGAAATCAATACGTACGAGGAAATACGAAGTTGGTGCTGGCAATCCAGAACAGTGTCTGCAGCTTGCTCGCATAAGATGTTGAGCCTGATAAGTTTAAGAATTCAACATAACATATCTTCAAAGTCCTGCACTCACTTTTTGAGCGGCTCCAAGTAATGCGCTCAATTGCAAGATCCCCGGAGCGTAGTTGTGAACCGCGATGCCAGCCGAGCTTCCACAGAAAGAGAAATGACACGTAGCTTGAACCAGTCATACTTTGTCAAAAACAACGATAAGTGTTCCGCTGAATCTGGCATACCTATTGTCTGCGAGTTCCAGGAATAAGTCCGCTTTGTACAGGGACTTCGGGAACTCTGAGAGGACAGCATACTGGTTTTCAGCGCCAGCGAGTAGCAGCCTCGTCCATGTCACACAATACAGGATGTTGACCGCCACACGGCCCGCCTTAATTGTGATAGGAAACGTAAGCAATAGAGGCAATCTGTGTCGTGGGAAGACAATTGCGATGCGCAACAAGAGGACGGCCTCCGAGAACCAGGGCAACCAAACATCGAGGAAAACGTAAATGAGGTCTGCAGGGGTGTTATATTTATACACATGTATTGCTAGTAAATATAGTCGCACTCACTTTCTGCCCTGTTAAAGTTGCTGAATGGGGACAAGATACTCCGTATCTGGAAATGTAAGGACACTGCGGTGGTGATGATCCCCAGCGAGACAGCCACAACATTGAGCATGAAAATTGGTTTGCGCCGGGTCTGTGGTGTTGATAGCGCGAACAGAAGTACCAGGAGGGGGATAAGGATTGTGCCCAGTATCGTCGTCATCACAATGAAAACAACCGCCGGACGTATGGCCTGGGCAAATGTCGCGATGATGGCCTGAGGATCAACCGAGGCAATAGGAATGGGAGTGGACGCCGATGATGTAGACATTGTCCGTTGGAAACCTTTGCCTCGCCTTGTTATACTCTGTCCTACGTCTATATGCAGGGTTGTGGAGCGATGTTGAGATCATCATAGTTATATCCCCCGCCGCTAGATAGATGAACTTTTTTCGATGCACCGCATCTTCCGTTGATGACGGAAATGCGGGAGAACAACCATCTCTTTGACCATCCCATACATTACATAGTGGATCTTCCAATTTCCATGCCTTGCCAGTGCAGGCAAACCTGTGAAGGAAAGCAGCGATCATGAGGAGTTGTTTAAGTATCACTCTTTTGGCCTTTAGTCTCTTACACAGGTACTACAGTTCGGTGCTCGCAGCATGTTGTATCTGCCTTGGCATCGGAAACAAATCTCTCGCCATTGGAAGTTGTACTGAATGCAGCGGTGCATAACCGTGTTCTATGAGCACCTGATACATGAAGAAGTTCTAAATCTGCCTGGTATCAATCTATGATCAGTGGAGCAAGTATGGTAAAAAATAGTTCTGTGGGAGGAATACTTCTTTACAACTTCAAATCTTTGAGAGCATTCATGAAACAAGCATGTAGAGATGTGAGAATCACTTTCTTTATTTCGGTAAGCTGCGGCGGAAGTGTTCATATCTCTATGTAAAATCCCAGGTGGCCATCTAAACTTCGTTTTGGCTCATTTTAAACATCAGAATTGACCTAAATTGGCCCTTGTGACTTGACCGTGGGCGCCACGGCTCTTGTCGCCCTACGTACGGGACAGCGGTCTTCCCTCACGGACCTTGTTTTCTCCTTTTCTCCCTCTTTATAAAATTTCGTTCTCTACGTCCGAAGCCTTTTCAACCTCGCTCATCGGCTCGACTTGCCGAGACCCGGGCCCGCCCTAAAGTGACACTCTTATTCCGAATGCCAACCTAAATTTGAGGTCAACTTCCAACAGGAGAAACGATGAAAATGAGAGATAATGGGCATTAAATCTCCGCTGTCATCTCTTCGATGCCACGCGATACGCTGGGCTGGCTCGTTCCTCCACATCCATGCCGCAGTCCCGCCGAGCCCTCCTCACACAATCGCTTCTCCTTCAGATGAACCCGCGCCATGGGAAGCTCACTCTGTTTGCCGGTGGGAAATTGATTTATTTACATCTTGCTCGGCGTCTGAAGACAGTCGACTGCAGATTTGATTTAACGCTTTTAAGTTCTCCTGTATATCGAATCGAGTCATCGTGTGTTTGACATTCTTGACTCCGAGCCTCCCTCCTGGTGAGAGAGCAGGTCTGACCGATCCAAGTTCTCCCATAGTTGCAGATTTGTTGTTGCATCAAAGTCTGTATCATTTTGAGATTCAGGCTTCACCGACGATTGGTCAGGAAAGAATAGCTGTCGGCGTCCTCGGCTATGCGTGTAGGCTCGTGTGCGGTGTTTACTGATCAACAAGTCCCGACACCGCGATTACCATTATAGGCGACGCCTTCAGGAATAAGCAGATCGATGTCTCAAACTTCAATCTCAGTTCAGGTGGCTTTTGTGGGTAAATTCCAAAGCTAGGATGATACCTGACTGCGTTTCTGACCTCCATTCAGCACGAAGCACACATCCCATAGCGGGGAGAACCCACAATAAATCTTGCCTGTCCATTTGCAAGTTCCAAAGCAGCGTCGAGGGTAGGCACACCGACGTTGTCCCAGAAGCTGACGTGCTACGTTCAGTCGTTCCTGATCTTTGGGTGGGCCCGTAACGCACATATAAATAGGTCCTTCCCTCTCCAAAACATCCTGCGTCGCCGTAGTATCATAATTGACACAACATCCGTGGCGAGCTCTTTCATGAACTTCACTCTCTCGTCACTGCGGCGATCAAAAAATATTACCGGAGGAAAAAGAGCCTAGAACTATTATGTTTGATTTACGGCCCAAATATTACCTGAGATAAGATATCGGCGATAGCCTGGATATTACCTGTCACATCTCCTCCAGTAATAGTCCGGCTGTTTGCCGAGGTAAAATTCTGACTTTTACTTTCCTTTGTTCTTTCCTTTGTTATGTAAAAGTCCGACTTTTACCTCGGGAAACAGCCAGCCTATTACACCTCAGCGAGCACCGCCGCCATGCCGTAACAGACCTCTTAGGTACCCTTCGTTGTAGGTCAAAAGGGTACCTAAGAGGTCCCATCCGCCGCGCGGATGGTAGTCATCTTTTAGTCATGTTCCCAAACGGGTAGATATTGATGGCCCCGTACGCACGCTCCTCCCGCCGCGCCATCCGCGCACCTATTTATTTATTTATTTTGCTTGCTCTTTTCGGGTCGCACCACATAACCTCTCACCAGCTGTTTGCCCTTCCAACTTCTACTCAATCTCGCGGTGATCTGATTATATTCTGACCTACCGGAAAATTCTGGCGGAACCATCCGCCACAATCTTTTTCGCGGCTTCGAGGTTGGTTTCATACCTGTATAATGCAGGACTCTAATCAGCCATTTCTCTTCCAATTTTTCCCTCAGTGTAGCGGCAATGCACCTATATTTTGACCTACCGAACCATTGTGGCGGAACCATCCGCCATGTTGATTTTCACCTGTTGGTTGGCCTCCTACCTGTCCAATGCAGTACTGTGAACAGGTATCCAATGTTTGCAGTACATCTGGACTGCATTTGATGGTTTTTTTAGTCCAAACATAGAGGCAGAGGTCTCCGCCGTTTGATGGTCGGCCTAATCAGCCTCAACCATATTGTCCAGGTTGTCTTGCCTTCATATAGGATTGAGTTTGACATAATTTGACTCCCAGAACGTACCGTCAGAGGCATCTGCCACTTGCTGTCCTACTGGTAATTCCTTTGACTTTGAAGTGCCGCTCTTGGCGTATCTTCTTACCATCTGGGAACCTGAGGTCGACCCAATCCACCTATGTGCTTGATCGGTGCCTCCAAGCATTCGGTGTACCACCCTCTGGAGGATTAGCGGCCCCGAAAATAATTTTGAACCGTGGGATTATGTCTGCCCACCTTGCTCTGGTGCGCCACTTTCTTCGAGGCAATACAATCTTGATTGTATTCGTCCACTAGCTTGACCTGGTTGTGAGTGTAGATAGAAGCACACTCTGTCTGTGTGCACTGTCAGATTTTCTGGAGCTCTGGCCATTAGTATACATTATCACTATTGAGAGGTTAATCGGACTTCTGGCTCAATTTTGCGTGTTTCCTTGCTCCTGACAGCGCGGTTCGAAAGAGCGAACAGAACTCTTGTAGATATACTCAACAGGGTGAGTGCATTGTTTTTTTTTTAATTTTTTAATTGAATGATACTTACAGTGGCTGATTAGACTATGGGAACTGCCGAAATACTAAATCCAGACTCCGAAATGTAGAAACCATGGAGTATACAACAAATAATCCATTTTTGCAGTTTTGATCTGTCCGGCGGTGGCCTCTGCCGAATCGGCGGATACCTCCGACGCAGCAATTTGTGGACTTGATAACCTCGTAATGAATTGCATCTCGGCCACCTAGTGTTTCAAACAACAGGCTTAGAATTTCTTCACTAAATGAGCATGAAAGAAGCGACATCTAACCACATCTGGTGACGAAGTGACAAAAATTCCTATTTTCCGGAGTTCCCCCGGAATTTTTATTCCAACTGTTGAAACAACCATCAATGAGTGACCCAAAGCACATTCTAGGCTTGTGAGAACAAAGGCAGAGACATTTAGTTCAAAAGAAAATATTCTAATACCAAATATGTGTGTTTTCAGTGATTTGCCCAAGATTCAACCACAGAATGTAGTTCAACTTCATGCTCATTCGTGCATCGCGGATTAGGCATCTGAAAAATGCACTGAAGCTAGTTAAATTGTACCAAAACTTGATGGGACAGCCTAGGGCAACATTTTGAAGCCTGTAGACATAGCATCTTGTGCAGTATTATATGTGCAAAAAATATTTTACAGTAGGACGATCTTTATTCGACTTCTGATTGGCTCATCAATGCCCGGCCCGAGGTCGAGCCGAGGTCTTCCCACAACTTACTCCAGCACGGTATAAACGATTGAGGGGTTCAAAATATAAAACTATGCTGTCAGAAACGATTTGGAAGTCAAGCTACATCTAACTGAAGTTCCTTTCAATTTTATAGGTAGCGTCTGACAAGCGTCGGAGACCGCCGAGGCAGGCGGAGGCCTCCGCCACCATCCGCCACCATCTGCCACCATCCGCCACACACTAACAACATTATATCTTGCTGGTTTCATTTTTTTTTGGCACCTTGAAGCCAGAGTGAAACGCAATGAATATTCAAGGAATGATCTCGTCAAGGCGGTAACCAAGATGAGGAAGCCGCGTGTTGGGGCTCGTTTCGACATTTTGCTGTATACTGAGCAAATACAGAGCCAGGATTTGTCAAAAAAAAGGAGAACATTGCCTCCTATCATCGGACCGAGAACAGATGAGGGGGCTTGATTAAGAAAATTCCATGCCTCGGAGGCCCTCAATAAAACCTAAATTATATGACCCATGTTGCAGCCGGATATCAATGTGTAGAAATTCTTTGTTAGATTAAATCTGCATGCTTGAGCACCGTACACTTCGTATTGTGTTGGAGTAACAAGGATGCAGGCCGCTGAGTTTTTTTTTTTTTTTAAAAGAAAAAAGAAAAAACGGCGGATGCCTCCAACACCGCTGTTATTCTTCTCAAAACAGAACAGAGATTGACTGGAATAGAAAAGAAGGACAGGATACAACCCACTAATACATATAATGTAACAGACACAATAGCATATAGCAAGACTGCAGGGCAGAAATTGAGCAGCGGAGGCCGCCAATGCTATGCTCTGAAAGGCAAGACACAGTTAAGTCAAACCCGCAGGAGAACGTTAGATACCTGTTCAAGAGGCTTGAACGAAATTGAAGCAAACTTGAACGCGTGCCAAAAAAAAAAAAAAAAAAAAAACCAACGGCGGAGATCTCCGCCACAAGTAAAAGACACATCAAATCCGGTTCAGATCTACTGATAATATCGAATATTGAATAATTGTTCACAGTACTGCATTATACAGTAGGAAACCGACCGTGAAGCTGTGAAAAAAAATGTGGCGGATGGTTCCGCCAGAATTTTCCGGTGGGCCAGAAATATAACAGATCACTGCGAGATTGAGCAGAAGTGGAAGGGAAACAGCTGGCAAGAGGTTAGGTGGTACGGCCCGAAAAGAGCAAGCAAAAATAAAATAAAAACAGGTGCGGCGGAGGCGCTGGATGGCGCGGCGGGAGGAGCGTGCGTACGGGGCAATCAATATCTACCCGTTTGGGAACATGACTAAAAGATGACTACCATCCGCGCGGCGGATGGGACCTCTTAGGTACCCTTTTGACCTACAACGAAGGGTACCTAAGAGGTCTGTTACGGCATGACGGCGGTGCTCGCTGAGGTGGCCTATTACCTGAAGTGATCTGACAGGTAATATCCAGGCTGTCACTGCTATCTTATCTCTGGTAATAGTTGGGTCGTAAATTGGACATGATAGTTCTAGGCCCTTTTTCCTCCGGTAATATTTTTTGATCGCCGCAGTGCGTCGGAGCCCGCGGACGCGATGACTTTCAAGCCATCTTATTTGGCGAGTTGTACGACCATTCTACTCATTGGCATGTGAGTCTGGGAAGAAGGCTCGACGAGAAGCTGAACTGACGAGACGGCTGCGCCTGCGCCGGTGGTACGAATGCGATTTCCCCCTGTAATTGGTTTAGACATTCTGCACGCAAAAATGATGGAAGACATCGAACCTTCTTTGCCCTTGAATATTCCCTCCAGCCTAGGAACGCTGTCTGCCTGTACCAAAACATGTATATATATTTAATATGCGTCGCCAGTTAACAGTTAAACGGAAACCGTACCAGTCATGACCGCAGCTCCAAGGAGCAGTGACCAGTTAAATTTTGGGCCTTTCTCTATCACTTCCATCATCCCAAGGCTGGGATAGTCATGTATTCCGGATGAACTTGATTTTTCAATTACGTCTGTTGACGCACGGAGTGCGCCGCGGACGCGGCGGACATAGGTCCCGATTTCGACACCAGCAATTTCAGAGCGAAGAACAACGCCGATGCCGCCATTCATCAGCCTGTTCAAAAAATCCTGTTCATTCAACACTAGGCAGGGGTGCGCATCAGGAAACGCACGGTTGTCCCAATGTGAACGGCGGATCGTGAACCACTTGCAAATAGATAAGTTTATTGCCAAACCATCGCCCAGTGAGATTATGCGGCGCGCGCATGCGTCGGCGTAGGTATGGTCCACCGAAAGGACGAGAAGTTTGATTCCACAAGATATTACCCCCATTCAGAGGTACGTTTTTGAGATCCATGGTCTGCGTTGTATCGCCTGGTACGAGGTAGTAATCTGACCACGAATGAAACGGGGGCATTAGAGGGACGGAAAGGACGGACCCCGCGGTACATTATTGGAGATAAAACGGCCGTTTTTTACTGGTGCTATTCGTAAGAGATGAAATTTATGGGTACTCTTTATAAAGATCGCTTATAGGAGCAAGTTCCGACACTCTGGATTAGCGAGTGTAGCTGACCGCTCACTTTGGATACAGGTCACCGCGGTCGATATCTTCACTGAGAAATCTGTGTTGGTGGCGAGATGCCTTGAAAGCGCCACAGCACTGAAAGTACAGCGAAGCACAACATGGAGAGCAGACAAGAGAAATTTGAAAATCATCGAGGACGCGACGATTCGTGATTTTGCTGGCTGAGAACTGCAGAAAGCAAGCCGGGAGATCAAGCGAGATACGGCAGTAAAACAAACTGCCACGAGTTGAAAGCGCGGCAAGAAATCCTGAAAGAACAAAACCAGAGGACGGTCACCCGGCACTGCCACTGATGCCATGTACAATTAACTTACCCAAATTGGCACGAAAGAACCCTTTAACTGCGTAGAACCCCAAGTAGGTAGAATTCGCACAACTTAAAGAAGCACACAGAAACCAGCAGATATCATGCTTAAAAGATATATTTTGTTATTCAAATACGCATTTTGTTCTGTATTGAAGTAATTATTCTGCTCGATTCACGATGGTAGCTGCTACCCAAAGATCATCCTCCAGAAATTGGTACTATGGCAATAAGCAATAAGGTGTGTATGGATACAAGAAAAGGTCCGTGGTATCATCTTCTTTCTATTCGATTTAATCGTCCACGATGACGGAAGGATTTACAAGCCGAGGGTGGCGAGGGTAAGGCCGAGGGCGAGCGAGCGGAGGAGGCCGGCGACGTCGACGAGCCTGTGCGAGGAAGAATTAGGAATGCCAGTGAAAAGAAACAATAATGGGTGGGCGACGTACAGGGTCGCGACGAGATTGAGGACACCGGCGAGGAGGATCTCGAGCCCGAGGAGGACTTGGTTGAGCGAGGTGTCGACGCCGGCGAGCAGTCCGCCGAGGGCGGGGATGGATGCGGCTTCACCGAGGAGCCCGTCGAGCGCGTTGGTGATGTCCTGCGAGCCGTCGCGTCAGAACGAATATTTTCCAATAAAAATAAAAAGAGCTGTGTACGCACGGTGAGGATGCCAGCGACGAGGTTGGCGATATCATCGTCCGACTGGCGTTTGCGGAGCTCGACGGGCGAGAGCGTGGCGAGCGACGCGGTCGCGGTGTCGAAGGCGTCAGTGAGCTCGTTGATGAGAGGCGTCACGGTCGCGTCGGTGGCCGTTCCGCTCGAAACCAGTGAAGCTGTGGGATCTGTGAGCGAAATTTAAATTTAAATGGGACGGTGGGCGCACTGATTTGGGGGAGGATCGAGTCGGTGGAGCCCTTGAGAGTGTTGAACACGGTCTCGATGTCGGCGGTCGTGCTGCGCTTGTCGACGAGGGCGACGCCGGCAGCGGGAGTGGGGCTCGCGGACACGAAGGTCGTGGAGAGGAGGAAGAGGGATGCAAAACGAAGGGCGAACATTGTGGATTAGGTGGGAGTGGGTAGTGGGTGTGGTAGATGTAGGTGTTGTAGAATGTTCACTGGATGATTTTTTTGCTTGAGCGGCAGTTGCCTTTATACCTTTGGGACTCGGAGGAACCCGTCATCTCAGCGTCATTTGCGAACAGGCGCGGTGCAGCGTTGGTGGATGTTATTTTTTTCGCGTGGTAAGTTGGGGTGGGAAACATCAACCAAGCACCATTCCCCAAATGGAGAACGCCGTAATTCTGCGTGATGTTGGCGTGAGGTCAGGGGCGGGGACGATTCTCACATTGAATCTGTGAAGGTTAAAATCGAATGGCAGAAGTACGACGAGTGAGAACCTCCCAGTGGCCGCACATTCGCCGCACCATCACGTACCTGTTCCAGAAAACCAAGATTCTTCGACGCAGGTGAGAACCAGAGAAATTATAACACTGCTCCACGAACGTTGCTCCACTCTTGAAATTCGTGTCAGCAGGAAAAATAACCTTTCTTCGGAGGCTGTGAAGGGGTTTCAAACTACGTCCGGTGAGCCTCGTGTACCGTGGAGTAATATACGAGCTGAAAATAAATGACGGACTTTACACTGTAATTGCCGGGACCTGATGGAGCGCGTAGAAAATTTCCGGTCGCGCGCCTTCGCGCGCGTTGTGAGAAAAGAAAGGCGTCATGAGGCGGAGCCAAATTAAATTATATGGGGAAGAATACTATGACGAGCTTTCTGAGGTTTCCATTTTGTTCTCTTCTTGGTTTTCCCCAGTCAACGTCGAAGAACGGGGAGTTCTAAACATACGCAGGAAGCCGCGAATAGAACGCGCAGAAATAGGACTGGCAGCGACAGAATATGGCAAACCTTGACTTGATGCACGGAGATCATGTCATGACATCAGTTACTTAGTCAGCTGTAGACTTTGTGGAGACCGTGGAGTGGGCACTGGGCAAGCGCGGGAGCACTGGACGGTTCCGAGATGAAATGCAAGCGTAGTAACAAGCACCGAGGACGGAAGGTACGAAATCCCGAGCGGCGAACGTGGACTGAACTCAGAAGATACACGCGAGTTGGAAAAAAGTCTGGACAGACATGTACATTTTACGATTCAAATCAAGTTTACAGCAACGTATGCATGCTTGGTGTTCGGATAGAAAAAATAATAACTTTGATTTACGCGAATCCCTGAAGACGCAAGACGCAGGTCAGAACCATAAGGGAAAAAAAAGCGAGCTCGTACGCACCCCATTAACCCGCACGTTCTGCCCGTTGACCCATTGCGCGGCCGGGCTGGCGAGGAAGGACACCACCGGTGCGATGTCGTCGACCTGGCCCAGCCGGCCGCTCGGAGCGGCTTTGGCGATCATGTCGATGACGCCCTGCGGCTTGCCCTCGCGGAAGAGCGGCGTGTCGACGGGTCCGGGAGAGATGGTGTTGACAGTGATGCCCTTCGCGCCGAGGTCCTTGGCGAGGAGGCGCGAGATCTGTTCCACGGCGCCTTTGGAGGCGGTGTACACGAGCGAGTTGGGGTTGGCGCCTATACAATTGTCAGACGCGTTTTTTTTTAAAAAAAGAAAAAGAAACGCGACAGGACGCACCTGTGGCGACAGTGAGGCTGGTGGAGAAGAATATGATGCGCCCGCCCGCTGGATAAACAAAATCGTAAGCGCGAGTCGTTATAGGCACGAGAAATTCGACGCACGCGTAGGGAGCAGCGGCGCGGCGGCCTTGGCGAGGAATAGTGGCCCCTTGACGTTGACCGCGAAGTGCTCGTCATAGAACGCCTCGTCGACATCTGCCAGGAGCCTTGAGCCCATGATCCCGGCGTTGAGTACGAGGATGTCAATGCGGCCGAATGCCTTGACGGCCTCGTCGATGAGATGCTGCCCGCCCGCGACCGTCGAGACGTCGGCCTTGACCGCGATGGCGGATCCGCCGGAGGCCTCGATGGCAGAGACGACCTCGTTGGCGGCCTTGACGTTGCCAAAATAGTTGACCACCACCTTGGCGCCTTGCTCGCCCATGTGTTTGGCGATCGCAGCGCCGATAGAACGCGAGGAGCCAGTAATAACGGCGACTTTATCTGCAAGACTTTGGTTAGAGCGCAGTCGCGAATCCGATAAGGAAATCGAGCAAGTACTTGCCTTTCAAAGAGGTAGACATTTCAGGTAGTGCGCTTGAGCCTGGGAGGTTGTAGAGAGTAGATGGGAGATGTAGAAGATTGCCTCATCGAAGAGATTTATATAGTCGACAGGAAGTGGGCCGCCGTTGCGCCGCCATGCATCGGTCGTCATTGGATCACTGCATTTGTCAGCCTTGGAAGTGGATCATCAGCCCGCTCGGAAATCTCCGAAAACACCCAAACCCAAAAAAAAATACATTTGTCCCATTTTTTGGTCTCCCAATACTGGTATTAGTTGTTGTATATTTTTTTAGTGGTCCGTTTTTGACCCAACCTTGAAACTGCGTATACTAACGCGCAATGCAACAAGACGTCGGGCCAAGGTGGGTCACCGGTGGGTTGAGCTTAGCAATTGCGTCGGCATACGACGCGTAACGCGGCTGGAACAGTCTCTTCAAACTTCCCACTGCAATAAACGTTCCAGTGAAAATCCCGTATGCCGCTATCTGCCGACTGCTGCCGCCATCTGCCCATTTCCGCCAATTCTGCCGCCATCGGGCAGTTGTGTAAATCTTTAGAGAATCTAAATATTTTTTGTCTTCTGCCATCGCAGAGGCCCTGCGCACTGCAGCAAAAGTTCAATTCATGTCGAAATGGGACTTGGGTCCGTGCGCGCCATCAAAGTCGTGCGCACGGCGGTCGGAGTTTGAATCACTCCTTGCCCTTGCTTCCTACCACCATCTCGCTTCCCGTAGCCCCAGTCTCATTCGTCTCTTGCCCTGCCTTCCCCTCGTTCCTTCTCCCCTGGCTCTTGTTGGCGCCTACCAATGCCTTTTATCCCCATTGCCTTCAGCGCGTGCCCGGACCTCGACTGCTAGAGAACCCACGGGGCTCTTCGACGCGTCTGACGCGTTCTTATCTCGGATTTCATACACAGACATCTCGTGTGTCTGCTATCTTGATTTTACGCGGTCACAGAGGAGATTAGACGCGCACACGCGCGATATGGTGAGTGCCTGCCGACTCCGTGTGCAGATCTACTGTAGATGCTGACTTCGAGGACTCGTCATCAGGACGGCTTGTCGATCCCGGAGATTTCCATGACTTTCTGTGGCCTCGTCATGTCCTCCCTCAACTCGCCGTTGCTGAGCGGAATTCTTGCCAAGTCAAGAGTAGGTGGATTGGAGTCAATTACGCCAGAGCAAGGTCGTATGCGGTACTCGGATACTTGCGGCAGTCTCCGCACATGCCTGGTATGTTTAGAAATACGTCCCAAGCCCACTTTAGCCTGCAGCTTGTCTATCCTTCGTTCCACGGCGACGCAATGCTGTTCTCCGATCTCTCGCGATTCCCAGCTTTTCTCGATGATTAGCTTACCAATAGCCCTCTGTAGTGTCGATCCTACCATGGGTTCCAATTTTTCCGGATCTCGCTGAGCAATGTCTGTTTCCCATCTCCTTGTCCTTGGTCCGGTCTAACTAGACTTACAGGGATCGGCCATGTGTTAAATTAATCCGCCGCGATGTAATAATTTATGTATGTCCTTATCAACCTGCTTCTCAGTTTTTATCCTTTTTCTGGGCTGTGCGCGAATAGTTTAAACCTGTCGTCCTCGAGCGATACTATTGTCGATCCAGTCTGACGCGCTCCCTATTGTGCACGAAATCTGACTTTTTTCTCTTCACGCGCTGATAGATCGTCGGCTGTGTTGTGCCTCCTCGTCCGCCGGCGAGATTCTTCAGAGCCATAATCCAGATGGTACATTATTCACTCCGTCTTCTTACTTCTTCTGAGTCGTTCTGCATTGTCGTCGAGGCAATCTAGTGCTCTCCGTCGCCGCAAGGTCGCAACTCGTTTCCCTAGTTCGCAGGACTGGGCCGTTCGCGCAACGTTGGTGATATAAGGCAAGTCTCAATACAGATGAATGTGCATATACTTGACTTCAGCCAAGGTTGTTTCGTCCACACACTCTGAGACGTCCGCGGGGACCACGAAGCAAGTGATCCTCTCTCCTTTCAAAAGGTGCTGATACTTCCTCGTCCCCACATTCGTTCGGCCGTGCGCACACTTGGCGCTGTGGACTCTATTCACAACTCTGCACGCATTCTTCTCTCCTGCGGTAAGTCGCCCGGATTTACTACAGTTCATATACTTGTTTATTTCGTAGGTTATCGACACATTTGCATGGGAAGTGCCCAACCCGGAGGATGCGAGGTATGGGACGAACCTGGATGACTTCTAGTAGCACGATAATCTTGTGTAGTTACTTGAATATATGAATTTGGCACCAGAATACAAAAAGGAAGCTGAGATTAGCGGGGCGTATATAGGCAGCGTTGAGCACATTAGCACCAGAAATGAGCAGATGATGGCAGACAATGGCAGAAGGAAATCAAAATTCAATCTGCCGCCATATGCTATATGGTCAAATTTCTGCCCACATCCGCCGAATTTTGGGGGGGCAGATCTGCGCAGCTGTCGGCAGACCACGGCGTAAGGGATATTCGCTGGGTTAATAAACTTTTAAATTATTCTGCTTTCGATTTGAATCGAACTTAGAACCAAATCGGAGTCTCGGACCGGCGGTTCACACAACGTCAGCCGCTCAAAAAGGAAATATAGTTATCACCGGCTCACCGGCTTTGAAAATACCCGCAATGTCTGACTAACTGGCGATACATCATTTGGATCGCAAGTATTACTATTAACGAGTCCCAGGCTCCTCCCCTCCACCTCCTCATCTAATGGCTCCTGTAACCAATGGTCGAATCCTCTTCAACGCCATACCAGAAGGTCAACGCACAGGCCCGTAGATGCACCCTCCGGGACTGATGCTTCTCTCAGATTATCCGATTCCAGGAAAAACAACAGTGTACGACACAACAGAGACCATCGATCTCGAAAATGCCCCCTTGAGCGGCGGAGTCCTCATCAAAGTGCTCGTTCTTTCCATCGACCCGTACATGCGCGGCCGTCTGCGTGCCCCCGAGATAAAATCCTACATGGTATGGCGCGTCCCTCTGTGAACTCCAGAGTTCAGGTTCATGACCATTTCAGCCGGCGTTTGCTCTCGGGCAACCGTGCGTAATATCCGTGCTTCCAATCCGCTCTAATTTCGCATTTATTTATTTAAACTCAGTCTGATGGGCGGCGGAATCGGTGTCGTGTTGCGCTCTGAGATCGCGGGCGTCGAGGCGGGTAGCCACGTGCGGGGTCTGCTCCGTGCGTCGAGCTTTTCGACCTCCAAATACGAACGCTCTGACGATGACGCTGTAGTGCACCAAGAGTACATGATCGCGCCGAACCTGGGGATGTTGGAGGTGATTGAGCGGGACCCCAAATTAGACTGGTCCGTCTATATTGGGGCGGCAGGCATGCCAGGCGAGACGGCCTTCATGGGCTGGCGGGCATATTCGGAGGCGAAGAAGGTGTGTTTGCCGTCGCGCCACCGTAAACTTGAAACCAATTGCAAAATTGCTGATCGACTGCTTGAATTGAATCAAGGGCGAAGTGGCGTTCGTTAGCACCGGTGCTGGGCCGGTAGGCTCGTTTGTCTTTGCGGTGTTCTCCAGGGCTCAAGATACTGACATAACCTAACCTAGGATGGTAATCCAAATCGCGAAGCAAGAAGGCCTGAAGGTCATCGCGTCTGCGGGCTCCGACGAAAAGGTGCAGTTCATGAAGGAGATTGGCGCTGACGTCGCATTTAACTACAAGACGACGGACGTGCGCGAGGTGCTGGCGAAGGAGGGGCCCATCGACATGTGTGTTTAAACCCGGTTTATACGTGTGTTCAAATCTAACCAGCGCCGAAGATACTGGGACAACGTCGGTGGATCGACGCTCGATGCCGCTATGGAGTTTGCGAACAACCACTCGCGGTTTATCGTGCGTCTTCTTCCGTAGAAGAAAAAAAAGCTACTAACAAGCGCACGACAGGAATGCGGGCAGATCTCAGGTACTTTGTCCCCCATCTCAGATTCCTATACCGAGGTAACCTGTGATGCATAGGATACAACAACGGCTACCAGCCCATGAAGGTTGGTTGACTTGGATTTTATCTTGACCACATAATACTCAGTTCCATATACCTAGAATCCTAGCCTCATTGTATTCAAATCTATGCACTTTCACGGTTTCATGGTGAGCACCCTGCGTCCCAAGTACACTGCGCAGTTTCGCGCGGAGGTTATACCGAAGCTCGTCAGCGGGGAGTTCAAGTTCTCCGAAGACATTACTCGCGGACTGGACAAGGTCGGGGATGTGCTGTTGGCGGTGCAGAAGGGGACGAATACAGGAAAGGCGGTGGTTGTCGTTGCAGACCATTAATTCAGCACCCGTTGGGCTGCGTAGCAGAGAAAAAGAAAGAGGCACAGTTATACACGTATTGTGCTGAGAATTCGACCAGACTCTGTAACAATTAAAACGACACTTATAAGACGGCGAGAGAGCGTTGATTCGGCTTGGTTTCCTAAGATGGTCAAAAAATTTCATCGTTCGCAATGGCATGGATGAAATCATTCGAACAAATTTCGTTTTACAGCTGTTTTCGAAGCTACTGCAAAATACATAGATGGTTCATCATGATTTAAGATAAATGCCAATCGCTACTCAGAATAATGCGGGGGCTGTTCTTGGCCATCGGGGTGCGAAGAACTCGCGAAGAAGTAGAAGGAGTTAGGGTTCCGATTTTTCCGGATCTCGTTGAGCAATGTCTGTCTCCCATCTCCTTGTCCTCGGTCCGGTCTAACTAGACTTACATGTGCTTATCAACCTGCTTCTCAGTTTTATCCTTTTCTGGGCTGTACGCGGATAGTTTAAACCTGTTGTCCTCGATCGATGCTATTGTCGGTCCAGTCTAACGCGCTCCCTATTGTGCACTAAATCTGACTTTTTCCTCTTCACGCGCTGATAGTTACTTGAATATATGAATTTGGCACCGGAATACAAAAAGGAAGCCGAGATTAGCGGGGCATATATAGGCAGCGTTGAGCACATTAGCAGCAGAAATGAGCAGATGATGGCAGACAGTGGCAGAAGGAAATCCAAATTCAATCTGCCACCATACTGTACTATTTCGACCAAATGTTCACGGGGTGTCACCTGTCACCTAAGGTGTTCATTTTCTTGGGTGTTCATTCCTCGGCAATCATGGGAAACTTGCCATATATGGTAGTCCGGCGAATGCCGGACCGGAAATTTTGGCGTTTTTCGGCCTATTTGGGCCTCAAAATCCGAATGTCACCGTCACCTAGGCCAAAAATGTTCAGTTCACGACCCTCTGTCACCCGTCACCTGAACATTTGGTCGAAATAGTACAGTATGCTATATGGTCAAATTTCTGCCCACATCTGCCGATTTTTTTTTGGGGGGGGGCAGATCTGCGCAGCTGTCGGCGGACCACGGCGTAAGGGATATTCACTGGGTTAATAAACTCTTAAATTATGCTTTCTATCAGGCTCCTACCCACCCGCACGTTACGGGGTTGGGGAAGACAGAGTAGCGGTATCACAAAGCTGATTCTCTGCTGTATGAGTAGTACTAATATAATACGACACGACAAATTCATGACAGCCGACATAATAGCTTCCGAACTTCAAGGCCACTTTGAACGCAGTTGTCTCGGCTAAGGGTGATTTGTGATTTTGTATTACGACGTACCCTACCGTATAACAGTGATTTCACTTTGTAGTTCTGCTGCTCTGTCTTCCTCAACCCTGGAAGTGCGGCTGGGTAGGAGACTGGCTTTCTATATGATTTGAATCGAACCAAATCGGAGTCTCGGACCGCGGTTCACACAACGTCAACCGCTCAAAAAAGGAAAATCACCGAAAATACCCGCAATGTCTGACTAACTGGCAATACATCATTTGTCACAGTTTTTCCTCAATTTCAACACGCCCTCCACCTCATCTAATGGCTCCTGTAACTAATGGTCGAATCCTCTTCAACGCCATACCAGAAGGTCAATGCACAGGCCCGTAGATGCACCCTCCGGGACTGATGCTTCTCTCTCAGATTATCCGATTCCAGGAAAAACAACAGTGTACGACACAACGGAGACCATCGATCTCGAAAATGCCCCCTTGAACGGCGGAGTCCTCATCAAAGTGCTTGTTCTTTCCATTGACCCGTACATGCGCGGCCGTCTGCGTGCACCAGAGATAAAATCCTATATGGTAGGGCGCGTCCCTCTGAAATGCCAGGTTCATGACCAACCATTTTAGCCGGCATTCCCTCTCGGGCAACCGTGCGTAATATCCGTGCTTCCAATCCGCTCTAATTTCGCATTTATTTATTTAAACTCAGTCTGATGGGCGGCGGAGTCGGTGTTGTATTGCGCTCTGAGGTCGCGGGCGTCGAGGCGGGTAGCCACGTATGGGGTCTGCTCCGTGCGTTGCGCTTTTCGACGTCCAATTACGATCGGTCTGACGATGACGCTATAGTGCACCAGGAGTACATGATCGCGCCGAGCCTGGGGATGTTGGAGGTGATTGAGCGGGACCCCAAATTAGACTGGTCCGTCTATATTGGGGCGGCAGGCATGCCAGGCGAGACGGCCTTCATGGGCTGGCGGGCATATTCGGAGGCGAAGAAGGTGTGTATTTGCCGTCGCGCGGTAAAGTTGAAACATCTGATCGATTGCTTGAATGAAGGGCGAAGTGGCGTTCGTTAGCACCGGTGCTGGGCCGGTGGGCTCGTTAGTCTTTCCAGTGTTCTCCAGGGCTCAAGATACTGACATAACCTAACCTAGGATGGTAATCCAAATCGCGAAGCAAGAAGGCCTGAAGGTCATCGCGTCTGCGGGCTCCGACGAGAAGGTGCAGTTCATGAAGGAGATTGGCGCTGACGTCGCATTTAACTACAAGACGACGGACGTGCGCGAGGTGCTGGCGAAGGAGGGGCCTATAGACATGTGTGTTTAAACCCGGTTTATTTATATGCGTGGTTCAAATCTAACCGGCGTCGAAGATACTGGGACAACGTCGGTGGATCGACGCTCGATGCCGCCATGGAGTTTGCGAACAACCACTCGCGGTTTATTGTGCGTCTTCTTCCAGAGAAGAAAAAAGATACTAACAAGCGCACGGCAGGAATGCGGGCAGATCTCAGGTACTTTGTCCCCCATCTCAGATTCCTATACCGAGGTAACCTGCGATATATAGGATACAACAACGGCTATCAGCCCATGAAGGTTGGTTGACTTGGATTTTATCTTGACCACATAATACTCAGTTCCATATACCTAGAATCCTAGCCTCATTGTATTCAAATCCATGCACTTTCACGGTTTCATGGTGAGCACCCTGCGTCCCAAGTACACTGCGCAGTTTCGCGCGGAGGTTATACCGAAGCTCGTCAGCGGGGAGTTCAAGTTCTCCGAGGACATTACCCGCGGACTGGACAAGGTCGGAGATGTGCTGTTGGCGGTGCAGAAGGGGACGAATACAGGAAAGGCGGTGGTTGTCGTTGCGGACCATTAATTCAGCACCCGTTGGGCTGCGTAGCAGAGAAAAAGAAAGAGGCACAGTTATACACGTTATGTGCTGAGAATTCGACCAGACTCTGTAACAATTAAAAAAACACTTACGGAGACGGCGAGAAAGCGTTGATTTGGCTTGGTTTCCTAAGATGGTCAAAATTTTTCAATTCAACATCATTCGCGATGGCATGGATGAAATCCTTCGAGGTC
Source organism: Mycena leptocephala (assembly GCA_029378395.1). Classification (NCBI taxonomy): domain Eukaryota; kingdom Fungi; phylum Basidiomycota; class Agaricomycetes; order Agaricales; family Mycenaceae; genus Mycena; species Mycena leptocephala. Next base: position 177,141 of record JARJLF010000103.1, read on the forward strand.
ATCGTCACAAATTTCATTTTACAGCTGTTTTCGAAGCTACCGCAAGATACATAGATGGTTCATCATAATTTAAGATAAATGCCAATCGCTACTCAGAATAATGCGGGGGCAATTCTTGGCCATCGGGGTGCGAAGAACTCGCGGAAGAAGTAGAAGGAGCAGAAACATGCCATCGCCGGGCCTCTCGCAGAAGTTTGTTGCTCGGGAGCACTCCGGTGCGCACAGGCGGCGCAGGGTTCATGTTGTTATCCTCAGACGCCGTGGAATTTGGAGCCGTACTGGCGATAGTACCAGAACTTCGAGGGACCGGATATCCAGCCTGGGAGTTGGGGTCGCTGGAGGCGGCGAAGACAGAGTTGTGGTCGCCACCCACAGCAGCGAGAGAGGAGTTGGGATTGCTGGGTGCGACGAAAGGGGAGTTGGGGTCGCTGGATGCAACGAACGGGGAGCTGTGGTTGCTGGATGCAGCGAAAGGGGAATTTTGGTTGCTGGGACCAGCATAGGCGGCGTATCCATGCGACAGGCCGAGCGGTGGACCTGCAGCACCGAAGTCCGAGAAAGGTGCTGGACCGGGGACGGTCGACATGGGGGCTGTAAAGTCGTTAGTGATTAGCATAAGAATGCGTCGGTGCGGCTCACGATCTGGTGATTCGACGCGACGACGCCTCCGTCGACACAAGAAGAAGGCAGCGACCAGCGCTATCAGGACCAAAACTCCGACAACGGGTCCGACTATCGCCCCAATCGGTGTTGATTTATGGGACGGTGGAGGAGTAATGGATGGAGAAGGAGTGGATGAGGCGGAAGTGGAAGCTGAGGAAGTTGATCCAGGCGGGTTTGGCGTGACAAGAAAATAGTCGGCCCATACCGGCTGGTCATTCTGGGCGGTGACAACCAGAGTGTGAGTCCCTGGAGAAAGGTCGCCCGAATTGTATATAAGGTTGTTGGTTGTCGTTGCGGTAGTCGGCGGAACCCAAAATTTAGGCGGCCCTCCGTCAATGGTCATGGACGCATTCGCAGTCAGAGAAGTTACGCCCCCGTAAAATAATATCGCCTTTCCTGTAAAACACTTAGAGTAACGAACCAAAGGCAGAAAAATGTCACGCACCGTCAAACTTTAGTGAAAACCGATCGCCCACCGACGTGCTCGCTTGGGAAGTGTGCTGAAAGTCTCCCTCTGAGCCGAACAATCTCCAAGCGGGGGTGTATTGTATTCGTGGGTCACGATCATCGATGAAGTATGAACTGACAGAGGTCGATGTGGTGCTGTAGATTATATAGTCGAGAAAAATCACCCCGCCGGACGCAGCTGCCGTCTGCTTAATCACGAGCGTGTGTGAGTCGTTGTTCAGCGACGATGCCGGCGATGTCCAGAGAGGTTCATGGTGGATATCGGCAGTCATGTTGTTTGGAGGCGTATATGTCCCTGTAACGGACCCGTCGACCACAAAAGACATGCCAACTTGAGGGCTCAAATTTAAGGCCGCGACTGTACCGTAGACAGTTATGGAGGTTCCTATGGACTTCGCTGTCAATTCATCTCGAAATGGGACATGTCCGTGACTCACCCACGAAGGGAAACGATGCAGTAGTCCCCGCCGTCGCCGACCATGTCGTAGTCGAGTCAAATTCTTCGGCGGCTCCAGCTCGGTTCCAAGTGCCAGCATATTGAACCAGAGGGTCTTGATCATCGACAATTGCGGCATTCGTGGTCATTTTGCGCGCGGTTGCAAAGGGGGGAGAACAACGTCAAAAGGATGGTGCGGGCTGTGGCTCCCTGGGATGCGGGAGAACATCAACATCAAATGTTAGGCACCGGATGTAGAACTGTTGGCATCAATTACGGTTAGTTCGGCACGTTTATTTGCCGAAACCCAAGCCAGAATTTCTTCTTCTTTCATAAATGGTTCTCACACAGGTGACATGGTTAGCGCATTGCGCGTCGACTTACTGGACCCATTAGAGTAGTTTCGAGGGAAATTATAATGGTCACCACGAGGCGATCATAGTGCCAGAACTTAACCAGTCTCAACCAACCCAGTTACTTCTGAGCAGTGTCAATGGCAGTGCCAAGTGCGGAGCGACAATCTCTCAACTGTGGCACCGCTTGGGATAGCATCCACATATGCTCCATTTCAGAACTCCCCAGAAATAAAACCAATTCGACCGAGGGTGCGGATTAAAAATCCAGGACTTCCAACATTGGCAGTGGTTCCCCATAATATAGTAAACCCTACTCTGAATATGCTGGAGGCGCAACGTTGTAGAGCGAAGTATCCCTAGAATAAGCACAAGAAGACGCATCCTGCTGTCGCGTTTGTGCAGCGCGTTCGCTGTTCGGCGTACACATAGATCGCGAATCCACCATATTCCCAGACGAAGAATAATTTTACTGAAGTCGGAGCAAGATTGGAATCGCTCGCAGACAGAGCGGAGTGCTCGTGGTTCGAACTAAACGGCGGTCGTAAGGTTGACGTGCCAGAGCTAATCAAGTCCGAAAATGGTGTCGGCAGGAGATGCGAAAGATCTTAAGAGGAACTGAAAGTTGTTGATTAGCATATAAATGTCTCTATGTGGTGAACCTCACGATCTGACGCCTGAAGCGCTCGACGACGTTTTCGTCGCCGGAGGAAAAACAAGGCCGCCACTGCGATCGCGAGGAGGACCACAGCCCCGACAGAAGCGCCAACGATGGCTGCGGTATGCATTGATGCCGAAGGCGTCAAACTCGTGGGTGAAGCGCCGCTGGATGCAGGAGCGGACGGCGCACTTGGCGTGAGAAGAACGTAGTCTATCCAAAGGGTATGGTCGTTCTCGGCGGCGACGACTAAAGTGTGATTCCCGTCCGAAAGGTCGCCCGAGTTGAATATCAGGTTGTTGATCGTCACTGCAGCTGACTGAACCGGCGGGACGAGAAACACGGGCGGACCTCCATCAATAACCATGGACGCATTTAGCACCTCTCCCGCACTGCCGTTATTTATACCGCCATAGAATGATATGGACTTGCTTGCAAAGCGACTTCAGTGGCCACAACCAGTAGATAATTTTTAAAAAGAGGCAAAAAAAAATCATTTGAAAAACCCCGCACCCTGAAATTGCAAGGAGAATGAATCGCCGGCGAATGAGCTCCCCTGCGAGGTGTGCTGAAAGTCAGGATCCGAGCCGAATTGTCTCCCCCCCAGTGTATTTTATCCGTGGGTCACGATCGTCGATAAAGTACGAACGCACTGCCGTAGACGTCGTGTTACATTAAATAGTCCAGATAAATCTCCCCATCTGGCTGCGTTTCCGTCTGTGTGATCACGAGAGTGTGCGAACCGTTGCTCATGGACGGCGATGCCCAGAGCGTTTCGCGGTGGGCATCCGTGGTTATGCCACTAGGAGGCGCATAGGTGCCCGTGATCGAGTTGTCAACCACGAAAGTCAAACTGGCTTGAGAAGGATTTCTCGCTCCCACCGTGCCGTAGATGGAAATAGACGTTCCTATCGATTCCGAAATCAGTTCATCCCGAAGTGCGACACGTCCACGACTTACCCACAAAGATAAACGATACTGTAGGCCCCTCCATCGCAGACCATTTCGTAGTGTTGTTAAATTCTGAAGAGTCCTCAGCGTCGTTCCATGTGCCGACGTAGTGTATGAGTGCCACATCGCTTGCATCAACAATTGCTACATTCGTGGACATCTTGCTTCCACCAGAGGAAAAAAGACACGCAAACAAACAAGGAGCCAGCACGCCTGAATGGCGGGGACGCAGTGGTGTAGCGCCAAGCGTCGCGACGTTCACGGCATCAATAATAGATGATCATTGTCACACCGTGACGCTCACGACCTTCTCCCAAACAGTCACGTCCCTCTGCGTTCTGCCATTCAGAGTGAGTAGCAGACATACACTCGGGATAATCCCAACGTGTTTTTGTTTATGTTTATCTTCTAGTTCGATGGATTCGCCCTTCCAGGAGATTCTTCACACTAATGCTGTGCCTTCGGACGAGGAATGCGACGCTATCCGCCATTTTCTTGAGACTCCGCTCAAAGAGCTGGCTGGACTCACGGATCGGTTCACTCACCTTCAGCATTTGCTTGATGATGTCGCCAAAAAGCGGGATCAGATGAAGGAATGCATCGATGCTCATCTCGCATTGGTGTCACCAGTGCGGAGGCTCCCGGAAGATATCATAAGAAGTATATTCCTACGGACGTTGCCCACTACTAGAAACCCCACCATCAGCATCGATGAAGCCCCTTTTCTACTATGCCGCATTTGTAGATCGTGGCGCATCGTTGCCCTTTCATCTCCTCGCCTATGGGCGTCTATCCACATCGTCGTTCCAACTCAATCCAGAGTTCAGCGCCTCACAGATCTGGGGGCCACTTGGTTTACTAGATCTGGGACCGTTCCCCTCGATATATCGATGGCGTTCTCCGCAAGCTGCGGAACAGAGTGTGACATATCAACACTTCTGTCCGTGCTCGTGGCCGCCTCCGTCGATGGAAACAAATACAAATTGTCGTGTCTAATTTGGAGGACTCTCCTTTGGACAATCTTTCCGCGGATGATGTTCCCCTGCTACAGACCATGCAGTTTGGTGGCCGAATAAGATATTTTACTGAACCCACGACTCCGATGAAGCCGTTGTTATCTTTCTTGGCGACTCAGAGCCTTCGCAGCCTTACATTTAGTGGTGCAAGCAACAGTGTTTACAATTGTCTACAGACTCCGGTATCATGGGGAAATCTCACAAACTTGAAGATTGAATATGTGTACCACGAGCCCGACCAATATGCATCTGCCCGAACGATACTTCGGCAGTGCACCATGCTGCAAACCTGCGAGCTTACCATTTGTGGCACAACCATGGACCCCTCAGAACCCGTGCAGCAGTTTTGTCTGCCCCAGCTCTCACACTTCACTATCTCAAATCCCCACAGCATGCCCGTGGACGGCTTTAGTTTATTCGGCCCTATGGATCTCCCGAGTCTCCACTCACTCAACTTGCATACGGCGCTAATGGGCGATCTCGCCTGTATTCCGTCGGCGGGCACACTCGTGTCTTTCAAACTCAGGTTAGACCACATCGCTAACGAAGGTGTTCTACAAGTTCTTCGAAACATGCCGTCGCTGCAGGAGCTACAGCTAGAGGGAGAGCCTATCATCCAGCCTGGTCCCCACATCCAAAACGCGTGGGAACAAGTGGCATGGGGTAAAAATTTTCTCGCACATCTCACACCCACACCCGATGGAATTCGTGCTGTCGTGTGCCCCCAGCTGCGATGCATTGAACTCTTGCGGTTTTTTTCGGCGTCTGACCAAGCCATCCTCGAGTTTGTGCAGTCCAGGACAGGACCACAGCTCCGAAATGTCGCCCATCTTTCACGTATGGTTTGCTCAATCCGCCGGCGAATGCAGTTCGATATCATACCGCATCTTCAGGATGTCATCGCTGACGGACTTGTCTTGTCGCTCACGTATGTGGAACCTCCAGTTATCAGATACTCCCCTCAAGAAGGTACAGAGGATTACATTCCGGATTTATTCCCAAGGAGTCTGTTGTTCGGGCACCCGTAATCGTTGTATTGGTCTAGGGGAAGTTGTACCTCGGTTGCCAGTCGTCTCGGGTATGCATAGCCTCACTCTTATCTGCAATTGCTATCTGTCTATTTCAATCTGAGCTAAAGAACTCGTGTCCTGCTGACATGGTCCTCATCGCCTCGTCTATCTTTTCGATGCTGGGTTGTGTTCGACAATAGCACGATGCTGTACATGTTGCAGTTATGCCGATTCGTTTCAAGTTGTTCCCAGCGACAAAGTCGGAATCTATGTAAGTAGGTTTGTCTCTTACATGTACATCGGCTTGGCGCGCGTTTTCTTATCAACGCGAGACTTCAGTCTGATGACACCCGGTAATTTTGCCAGCAGGTTTACCCGGCTGGTCTCTGCGGCTGTGGCGGGAATATCGGGGATATTATCTTTGTGTCTGCCGTGCAAACACCACTCATCCTCGAGAGAAGGCAATACCTTGTCATCGAAGGAGATGATCAATCAGTTTCATTTATCTTTCCGAAGTAGATGCGCAATAATCGGCCGCAGAGGTTTATGTCACCTTCGGGCGGGATGTCGTTCTCCATGGCTCCAACTTAGCCCCGTGAGTTAACGAACCTTGATTCGGTTTGAATGCAATAAAACAAAACAAAAGGAAGAAGAAGACTCCAGAGACTCCACATCTCGTTAACGGAAGCCTCGTGGATAGGTATTCAGCAACCCGAAAATAACGTGGGTTTCGGGCTCTGCGTCCTTCTTTCTGCAGATTTCCGCATGGTCGCGTTTGTGCATATCAGGTTATTTTTGCCGTCTCCAAATTCTTCCCAAACACTAATCTTAATATATAATCTTAGGAAGACCACGCCTTTATATAATTGAATGCTCGACGTCGACAGGCTGACAGAGACAAATCGGCTGGATGACGGAGACATGTAACTGCAACGGGCAACCACGGCGAGGATTTGTGAGTGCTACTATACCGGAATCTTCCGAAGGGCAGACCCGCTGCTAGCTATGCGCCGACTTGCACATGGTGCCCGAACCCGAAGTTGGAAGTTTCTTTCCGCGGATACACCCAGTCAGTCAAAATGGAGGCAGCAGAGTGCAGCAGGTGCCAACAGATATCTATCCATGGACCCGTTCAAAATATACAGTGATTAAAATGCACCTTTCTCCCTACTAGGAGAGGGCCGTTTACCCGGAGCTGAGGGCCGTTTACCCGTTGACATTTAAAGCGGGTGTTGAACGGCACAGCAATACTATACATCAAATCTACGGCTTTCCGTACTGTAGATCTCGATGATTCGAGTCTGCGCGCCGATATCTAAATTAAGGCTCAACTTGAAGATGCGATCGGCATGGTGAGTTGAACACTGTCCGTTATATTTAAATTGATCATCAAAACATTCTCCACTCTTATTGGAACCAAGTGCAAACAGGACGTGGAGTATTTAATTTTGTCGGGGAAATTCAGGTTATTCAAATTTCAACCTCAATTTGCGCCTGTGTTACATCAGTGCCATCGGCTTTGGACTCGGAGTGACTTGTCACAGTGACCGAGTCACCCTCTGCTCTCCTGGACACAGGCTCGAAATCTTCTCATGATCAATAAACTCCGCGAGATAAAACTCTCAATGGCGCTTTCGCTGGTCAATGTCCTGAATTTCCAGCTGGTTTTCCCAGCTCAATGGAATGTCACCACCGCGGCGTGACCGCGCTGAGTCGCCGCTCAGAAGGACTCGGAGAGGCGCAGGCTCAGAAGGGGCGGGCCTAGCAGAGCAGGCATCTACCTGAAATTCGAAATACACGTAAGTAACCTACCCAGAAGCGGCTTTGCATGTCATCGCCCTATGCAACAAAATTTGTCTCAAGTCCACAGGCCCAACACAGGCCGCCAGGATCCATACGATGCAATTAAAGGTGTCGTATATTATTTCCGGAGTAAAAACCCTCAAACTAATCCCCTCAGACCACAAGTTGCCTCGACTTCCGGCTGCAATTCGTTCAAGCAATACATTCAGTTCGATAATGCCGACAGTGGCTAGGTACAAAAAATAGGAATGCGTATATGTAAGTGATAAGATGCTAAGATACAGGCCGAGAAACAGTTCAACAGGGGAGAAAAGGTGTCCGTTTACGACCTAAAGCCACCGACGAAGTTTTGCTGGCCCTAAATTAAAACACCATTAGGATTCCGTGGCATAAACACATCATGAACGGACACATACGTTAACATGAGCCTGCGGCGGGGCGCCAGGTGGCTAGGTTAATGAACTAATCAGTCGACGTCTAGGTCCAAAGGCGCAGAGAACCTACGGCCGTGTACTCCTCGTGCCCCGGCGGCGGTCCTGGGGGCTATAAAAAGCGCGATGAGTAAGTGCGCAGCATGAGTTAAAAAACGTGCTCACCGGGCTGAACATTCCCGGTTGCTGCTGCGTGTCCCCGCTGGTGTAAGGTGGGGGAACGGGCTCTGCGGCGGCGGGTGGATACTTTGTCCCTGCTGCTGCCGACGGGCCTCCTGGGTAGTAAGATTGTTGGCCACCGGGCTGGTAAGGAGCCTGGTTTTGATTCTGCCAATGCGTTCCATTCTGATTCTGGGTGTTTCCGGATCCCCAAGCACCGCCGAATCTCGAAGGCTTGCCGACACCGCCTGGTGCGAAGCCACCGCCTATGATGGGCCCGCCGACGCGCGCACGACGGCGTCTCGCGAGGCAGAGAAATCCAAGGATAGCAACGACGATCACACAAGCTTTCGAGAGGTAAATCAGTTCAGTATGCTTTTCGACAAGGATTGGGACAAACCGACGACGGCACCAATGATTCGGGCGGTTGTGCTGTGGTGCACATTGTTGTTGTTGGTGTTGGTGAATGCATATACGGGGGATATTGCAACGGATAAGGTGAAGATTGTTATGGGCGTAAAAAACGACATGAGGGGAGAAGGAAAGGAGCAGGTAAAACATGCGGAATGCTATGACCCCTAATGACGTGTGTGGAGCCGCCGGCGCGCCGCATCTAAATCCCACTGTGGCTGTGTTTCTAAATTTACAAGGGCTGTCCAGATCAGGACATTGGGAGTTGGAAAGTCCGGGAAAACCGTCCGGGATCAAGTCCGGCCGCAGTTCGGCATCTCTTGGCGGAGTTTGAAATAGATCGTCCCTCCTTTTTATTCGTTTATCTGCATGCTACTTGAGCTGCAGCTCATCGAGCTGGCCCTGTAACTATTTCACGTGCATAAAAAGGATTTAATGGCTTTCAGACTCGATTTTCCTTTGTTTCTGACAAAGGCGAGTAGGAGTAAATAAATTGCATTAAATCGACACCAGGGTTCTCGGCCTTGCTACCTCAGCAAGCTGATATGTCTCTCAATAAAAATCCATGGGAGGTTTATTCACTCGCTGGGACCAGGCTTGGCCACGCGCTGTCCCAAATGGCAACAGATGTACATGCCACGGCCAAGAACCAAGCAAATTCTTGTTCTTATGGTCAATAATTCATCTGATTGTTCTACGCAAGTTAAAACAGTCTTATCCTTGGTTAATAGACTTTTGGTTGTCCTCTGAAACCACCTCTGGGACGTGCAGTGAACAAAAACTCATTTGTTGCACCGTGTTTAGATCAATGGCCTATCTGATCCGCCCCGCGGCTTGGGCTCTCTGCCTTCCCATCAGTCCGCCGATCACTTCCGCCAGACCTGATCCCGGACTTTTGATGCCGGACTTTCCAATTCCCATTTGGACTCCTCCAGAGAGGTCTAGATTTTACTAATTGAACTGGCTTTGGTTTGCGATATGGGTGACCGCGAAGCATCTCAGGTCAGAAAAATCAACAGCAAATCAACAGTTGATAATTAATGTCGATTCGTTAACCGAGCGATGGCATCAATTGCCGAGTGATTGCCGTCTTGAGGTTCAAAACTCAACCGGTTCGTTATTGAATGTCTCCCTTAACTTCAAGCCTAAATCTTTGAGAGGTGGACAAACCCCTCCCCGGGCTGGTCGAAAAAAAAACTCTTCAGATGATTGTGTATCAACCATTGAACGATTTCAGTTCTGGAAGCAAATGGCGCGAATAGAATGAGTGGGGGTTCAATGTCATGAATGTGCGTGTAAATGCGTGCAATCGAGTACGTTAGAAACTCGCACCAGCAAGTAATTATCTAATGAGTAGGTCAACGAAACTCTTGCGTACGCTATAGCTATATCGCGGCCCAAAGCTTCCTCGACTGAATCAAACGCGCAACGGAGAAAAATGCCGATCCTACTAGCGCCATGATTCCCTGCGCACCTCAGGTCAAAAAGCAGATTGGCGAGCGACGGAAAAGGCTCACGGAAAACAAGATTAGATGCCTGAAATTCGGCAGCGTGGAACTGCGGATGAAGACCCCCCCGATGGGCGTGCCCGCCAGCGCACCGGTGGACATTGCGACGAAGATCATCCCTACGCGGCCCCCGACCTCTTCGACAGGGGATATCTGCACCACGCATGCCTGCGAGTATAAATCTCATTAGTTCGCTGTTTTATGTTGTGAGAAGTGACGTACAGTGAGGAGCGAGAAGAACGGGCCCGACGCAAAGCCGTAAAGGGCGGAGAACGCGATGAGGTTGCGCTCCGCGGTGGAGGTGTACCACATCGCGAGAATGAGCACACCTGACAGCAGTGTCGAGAGAGAGATGACGTTGAATCTATTTTGTTTTCAGACACGTGAGGTACTGGAGAGCTGTTAGAGAACATACCGCCCCACGCGATCAGCAATGTACCCCGGCACAATCCGACCCACAATGGCGGTCGCACACATTATAGCCAAATAGTAAGGTGTGAGGGTAGACGGCCCGCCGTTCGCAATAGATCCATACAAGCCGACGTAGAAGAACGGGTTGAAGGTGGAGAAGACGGTGAACCATCCGCCGATGCACAGAAACACGTAGCACGGGTCGCGGAAGGCCTGGAAGGCGAGCAACTTCGAGAGGGGCGGGAGTGGTTTGGGCGGGCGGCGCGTCTTGATGGTGAAGGACGCTACGGTGAAGCAGAACAGAATGATGAAGGCGATGGTGCGGATCGTCCATCCTGGAGTCGGTCAGATTAATGCGCAGGAAGGGGCAAGGAGGGATGCACACCGAATCCGATACGTGGAATGAGGCGGTTGATCATAATTGGATAGATGATACCACCAAGGCTGGCTGCGCCGACCGGAAAGCCGATCGCAAACGCGAGTTTTCGTTTAAACCAGTGCGCACAAACTGCGAGGCAGGGGAGGAAACTGGACAAAGTTATTAATCATTGTATCATTGAGCCGATCCAAGATTTACGCGAAGGTGGCCCCTAGAGCGAATAGTATGGCTTGTGTGAGAAATTGCTGATATATGTGTTGGGGTTTCGATATGGAGAGCATAAATGTAGCGAAAGATGCTACGAGCCCACTTGCAGGAACCATGTATCGTGGACCATAGGCGTCAAACATGGCCCCAGACACTCCCGCAACTGAAAAATATCACATTATCGACTACGCCAAAGTGGGTAGGACTACGCACATATATATAGCATGAAAAGTTGAATAGAACCAATCATGGAAACTACCGTCGCGGAATAATTTGAAAGATAGGTTGTCTCATAATAGTCGTTGAAAGCGCCATAGCCGTTCACAGGCCTAGGCGCGGATTTAAGGTCAACGGAGCTCCCATTACGAAAAAACGCACCCGAAAGTGGCCAAAGCGACGAGACTGGCGCCAAGGACAGTCAGCCATGCATCCAAACCGCCGTCGGGTGGTTCTGAGATCAAGGCTAGGGGCTTCCCGCCGACTCCAGATTCAACGTCGGAGGGCGGGAGACTTTTTTCAGCAATCGTTGGCGTAGGGGAAATGGGGGTGGACGTCATGGTGTGCTGGGAAAAACCAGTGAATCCTCGTGGAAATTAAAAGCAGCAAGGTGGACGCCGGAAACCAGACGGAAGGCGGAACGTTAGCCGGGTATTCCTTTTTTGGGAACTTTGGTCATCACAGGAGACGCGTTCGATCGGCAGCGGTCATCCGTTGATAAGTAAGACTCAGGATAAATTGCCCTTCCACCAAAAGGTTGGTTCGGTTTATTCAGCGATAATTTTCAGTAATTTTCAGCAGATTGAACGCTGGTGTTATGCCTTGGCTGGTTTTCTAACAAAAAACTAAAATTCAAAAGCCGTAAATGCTTCTGTTGCCTTACCTGCTAGAATGTTGTTGTATGTCCATTTTGTCCCACCAAGTAACGGCTCATTGTTTTGGGACTGTCCAATTTCTCCCCTTCCGGCGCTGTTTAAGCATTATTTCTGAGGGAATCACCACGTGTCGTGATATCTGGACGCGCACACGGAGATATGTCGACGCGACTGACGGGGACGACAGTACACGTACCTCAGCGCGGAGATCACTGAGTCAGAGTCGCGGATTTGTCGTCGAGTCTTAGGTCGAGAGAGAAGGATGTGCACCGCCACTTTGGGAGTAATGATCCGCACGACCGTTATTGCAAAAGTTGGATATATGGCCGAGTAGCAAATGTATTCATGCCGGCGATGCAGGACAAGACCCTGATTCTTCCGAATTGTCGGCACTCAAGCTATGGGAAGAATGAGAGCGGCGCAATTTAGCTCTGACACGTATCTCATTCGCCAGGATCTCTCGCCCCAGATCCGTATCCCAACGTGCGGCATTGCGTCATGTTCGTCGCCGCGCTCGAGGCCGACCAGTTCTCCGGTCACCTCTAGGATTGTTTACCGATTATAAGTCTCCAATATCCCCGCCCAAGACCATGCCACCGAGGGAATATTTGAAATGATCGCGAAGGAGGAAGGTGTCGACCTTAGCATTGCGGGTCGAATGACGGGGGAGGTGCGTTAGGAGAAACGAAAGAGCTGGGCCCATGTCTCGGAGGACGACGATCCGATGACGATCGTCGACGTTCACGCTAAAATTGCTGCTATGGAAGTGGAATTTTAACCCAGTCCGCATCGTGAGGACATTCTCGGCGGCGACAAAATCCTTGTTGAACGAATCATACCAAGATGACTTTGTCTATAGTCATAAAATGAGCTCACCGATTCCGGATAACAACTGACGGAAGGGGGCTATAGTACCTGGTTCTGATACGCTGGAATGATCCGGGACAAAGAAATGTCGTCCGCCGCACCGGTCAACCGACACTTCTGTTGGTCGCGGGCCATCAGGCTGTCTTTCGATTTCAGGAGGGAATTCATACTTAGCATAATGAGGATCAGAGAAAGATATCTGCCGCTGATAAATGCACTTTACCTTTTGGCGGCGTGTCTCATCATCCATACCGGCTGCCATATATTCAAAGCTAGCGTCCCATTTTCGCATTAGCATTATGTCCGGGGTCCAGTCGAAATGTACATCGCTACGTAGAAGATCAGGAATGAATGAGGCGAGATGTATTACTCACAATGGTGGTACAAGCCATAATTGCCAGGTGGCAGAAAAGTGGTCGAAGTGGGGTCGATGCAAGTGTCGCTCGGTGTGATATAGTATTCGAAGACGCGAGATGGTGAACGACGACAGGGCTAATAACGAAGTCCCTTGTTTAGGGTTTTATACGAACCCAACGTTGAATTGTTGCACTCGAGACCGGGCTCAGTTTTTGATTAAATCCTGCAGAGCGCCACTGTGAGTCAGTTATTTCACGTGCACGGCGCGTATCAAGTACAAGGCGGGAAGGAAAAGGGTTACAGCTGTTTCCGAAAACCTTGAGACAAACTTTTTATTTTGCCAGCGCCGAAAATTTTGATGGCTGCTAAGGATTACCAGATCTGGCGTCGGATCAGCTATATTTAGACATCTGCCAGCGGCCAAAAATTCTGCGGCGTCCACACAGAATGCAATCTCAATGTGCTCTGCCCGTAAAGTCCAGCTGACGCGAAAGGCGGCTAGGCAAAACTGAGCGGAGTGATAAATTCTGGCGCTTCGGCTGTCCTCGGTTAGGCTCGGCAACACCCAAACGGGCAATCCTTAGCAGCCATCAAAATTTTCGGCGCTGGCAAAATAAAAAGTTTGTCTCAAGGTTTTCGGAAACAGCTGTAAGGGATGCAAACACGAAGGTGCCGCGGTTGAGTAGACTTATTGGAAAGGGCGTGAGGATCATGGTGGAAGCGCCCATTAGCAAATGCCGAACTGCCGAGAAAAACTTCCCGATTTGGGCGGAAACTCAAAGTCAAGTTGCGAAATTATTACAAGCCCGGGCTCAAGCAGTACAGCGGCTCGGAGAACATCGGGGCTTGAGATGCGAGACGTAGCAGCCAGATGACGTTCATGCGGGATCGGGTGTATATGGTACCGGTACCCGTATAGACTCTAGAGAATAGAGGGACGTATTAGGCGTACTAGGAGCTGGGGTGGAAGACGCAGCTCAGACAGCTTATGTGGCATCTGCTAGTCTCTCTAAGACAGACATTGTCATTGTCAGGACGCTATAACGAATCTAGCTCGTTCAATGCCCGCATGAAACGGCCAAAACATGCACCATATGGAGTCGGTGCCTATTTCAGACGAAAACGCTGATCCTTCACAGCATTCAGCCTGTCCACTTGGTGATTGCATCACGGAGCTTGTCGCGGAGACAAAGAAAACCGACAAATTAGCTAATAGACAATTGCCGTGTGCCTTGTTCTACGATGGGAGGTAATTATAAAAAAGTGTCCACAGTAACCTCGGGCGCTTAGCTTCAAGCTTTCCCCCCATCCCGCGATGTCGACTTCTGCCCAAGGCCATGTACTGGAGCCCACGTCCGACACACTCGTCGACTCATTCGAGTACGAATCCTCTAAACGTCCTTCTTTGCGAAGCGACTCGGAAGGCTCGAACGCGACTGCCGTAGAGTTCACCGCCAGTCCTGAGCCAGCTGCTCTGCACTTCTTCGAAGAAAGGGATCAACGCGACGCCCGCCCGCCCTTGACGTTCGTGCCCCCAAAGAACGACCATCGCTGCCTCATCCTCTGCTTTGATGGCACTGGCGATCAGTTCGATGCAGACAACTCGAATATCGTCCAGCTCGTGTCCGCGCTGAAGAAGGACGACCGAAAGCAGCAGATGGTTTATTATCAGGTAAATTCCCTGTCCTGCTGGGCGCGTCAATTCTCTGCTGACCGTCCTCTCCGCCAGTCCGGAATCGGCACGTACACGTCGTCCAAGTTTGCGTCGCCGATACCGACGAAAATATCGCTTGTACGTACCGTCCCGCCCATATAATCCCGCATTAATCCTGTCCATCCTTAGACATTGGATGCCATGATCGCCTGGAATCTGGATGACCATGTGATGGGTATGTACACCATACGCTCTCCCGCCCGTTCCACCCTGATCCTGATATATTTCAGCGGGTTACGAATTCTTAATGCAAAACTGTCAGTTCCCCGCTGACTTGATGTACCTGGTGCTATGTCCCAGCGCTAACTTCAAACGTTTGACTTGATTAGACACCGCTAACGACCGGATATGCATCTTTGGTTTCTCCCGCGGCGCCTACATTGCTCGCAGGTGTGTGGAGCGGAACCTGTTGGCCGTATTCGACCCGCGACTGACCTAACATTAGTTTAGCGGGCATGATTCACAAGGTGGGGCTGCTGCCAGTGGACAATCACCAACAAGGTGCGCTTCTCCCTATTTCGTCCTAGTTCAAGAGTTACTAAGATGCGCCATTATAGTCCCTTTCGCGTATCGGATATACACGCGTACAGACGCGACCGGCTGGGCTCAGGTATGGCACACCTTCATTCAACGGAGCCGGACTGACGTTCGGTCCACAGTCCAACGCATTCAAAAAAGCCTTCAGTAATGACGTGCATATCGATTTTATCGGTGTCTGGTGGGAATTTTCAGCTGTGAATGACAGGTGGAATCTTACCTTGACATTCCAGGGATACCGTCGACTCCGTCGGTCTCATCCCGAAGCGGCTTCCGTTCACGACTAGTAACAAAATCGTCCGGTACGCCGAACTAACCAGTCCCGAATCATATTCATACTGATGCACCCCTTCACAGGACTTTCCGCCATGCTGTTTCTCTCGATGAGCGCCGTGCCAAGTTCAAGGCCAACCTGTGGAATTTTCCGAGCGACCAGGAGCAAAGCCTTGGGACGCACACACCGCCAGCGACGCCCGGCTTACGGCACAGGTTCCCAGAGCACGGATTCACCTTTCCCATGCCAAAAATCCCCACGCACCTCAGGACCTCCAGCCAGCCAGATGACGATGTGGAGCAAACAAAATTTGAAACCGCGTTTTCACGTCGCAAAACGCGCCGTACCGATGTCATGGAGGTCTGGTTCGCGGTATGTGACCTATGTGTCGGCGGCGAATTTTTCTAAATAATTCAGCAGGGCTGTCACTGTGGTATGTTTCGCGCTCTTGGAATGCGACAATGAAGCTAAAGACCGGCCGCAGATGTCGGTGGAGGTTCTGTTTCAAACGAGACGCGCCACAGTCTCGCGCGCATTCCCTTGCGGTGGATGATAAGAGAATGCTTCAAGGCAAGTTTTTACCTTCACTAAATAAAATAAATTAGAAAACTTCCGCTGAACGCTTACCGCTAGGCCGATACGGGAATTATGTTTGATGCCCAGCGCCTACAAGAGCTCGGTCTCGACCCGGCAACGCTGTACCCCTTCGTGCTTCCTCGCCCGCCGCCACTGCCCGTCGGCGCCGCCAAGATCGAGAGCATGCCACCAACCAAGGGATGGCTGCGCAGAGTCTTCTCCCGCAAATGCCAAACCTTCCCCGTGTCGCCCGAGCTGGAGGAGAGACCACTAGAAAAGCCCGCGCACGGCATGGAGGAGGCCGAGGACCTCCAGGACGCACTCTCGCCGATCTACGACCAGCTGAAGCTCAAGCCATGCTGGTGGATCCTCGAGGTCATCCCGTTAACCTTCCGGTACCAGCGACGTGACAACCAATGGATCACAGAGTTCCGGTACGTCTTTGTTGTACCGTCAGGCTGGGGAGATACTTATGCTTTCCTCGACAGAGCCAATTTTGGGCGGCACCGGACGATACCCCACCAGCGGCCGCACGAAGTGGATGCTGATCATCCGCACTACGACGCGGACCACAAGCCGGTGGTGCACCTGAAGGTGCATCGAAGTGTAAAGACGAGACGCGAGGCGCGCGATGCAAAGGGTAAATGTTACGTCAACCGCGCTCATTTCCACGCCGAGCCGGAGTGGGTGGATTGAGGATGTTAATGAAGATTTTACGCTTTCTTTCTTGCCAAACGACCTAATTATCAAGTTATTTACGAGTAGTGGAGACCTCACGTACATTAACGAGCATCATATTTCATACCTTATTGTACGAACACAAATACAACGATCTTGCTTTTTGCCAAAACGTAAAGGAAAACGGTCTTATATTATGATTCCTTTATATACAAGTAGAAACTGTACACCGAGCAGTGCGTATTTGTAAATAAAATGTTAGGGATCCGGAGCGATGAAGGCTAGAAATACAAGGAATAGTGTGCAATATGGGTAGTTCTAACTTCTAGCGTGATAAACAGAGTTAGTGGCCCGGCGTCTCAAGGCTCTCTAAGTACTCGCATCCGTCTGCAATCCGCAGCGACAGCTCCGCGATCTAGCATGGGATCAGTATAAGGAGGATATTAAAGAAAAACGGGTGCATACGTTGGACGAATGGAACGGCTCGAAGTGGTGGCCTGGAATGTCGAGGACCTTGACGGAGCAGTGGGCGAGACTCTGCCAGCCGGCAACAGAGGTCTGCGGGTTACCGCGGTCGGAGAGCCAGGTCGGGATGTCTGCGACGCCCTTAGGCTTGTAGCCCTCGCTGGAGCGGAGCAGGACGAGCGGCGGGCAGAGGCTGGCGGTTGCGTGGGGGACGTACTTCCCGAGCATGCGCGCGTTCATCGAGAACTGTTTCTTGACCAGCGCGCTGAGCTCGGAGCGGGCGGCGCGCGCGTCGAGATCGATGACAGTGTCGATAAGGGAGTCAGAGAGGGGGATGTGGTTAATTGGACTTGGGGAGTCGATGAGGAGGATGCCCTTGACTTGGATCCCTCGGCTCGTGAGTTGGAGGGCGATCTCATACGCTGCAACACCTCCGAATGACCATCCTAATAAGGTAATTTAGACAAAGTGATACGAAGAAGCGAAGGTCGGAAACCTACCACCGAGCAAAAGCGGGCCAGAAGTGGCGCTGAGTATGTATTCCACATAAGCGGCCGCCATGTCCACGAGACCGTCCCAAGGCCGCCCACTGACGAACCGAGGATTATGAATTCCCCAAATGGCGCGATCAAGGAAGGATAGACGGTCGTAGTAGTTGACGAGGCCGCTTCCATCGTGAATGAAGAACAGGGGAAGCCGGCCGCTCGTTTCAGGGCGTTGGATAGGCACGGGAACGGTGTCGAGCTGGAGGGCCTGGGTGATGCGACCGAGACTTGCGCTGAGAGGAGCGTCCGCAGGTCCGGGACTCCCTTCCAGGAGAACCGACTTCTCGGCCTTTGCGCTAGAGATGAGTGTTACGGGGGACGGCTTATCGACCTTGGGGCGGATTTGGGCCCGAGATGTACGCCTGAATGGCGCGCGGTGTCGCGTACTTGGTGAAGAAGTCGCTAGGAAGCTCGAGGCCAAACTCGGTCTTCAGTGCATGGAGCGCCTCAATCGCGGTCATGGAGTCCAAGCCTAGCGCATCTAAGTCGGCGTCCGCACCGAAGCTGTCCACGCTGACTTCGAGAACAGAGGAGAGGATCTGGATCACATTCGGTCCGCCGTCGGGGATCACAAAGTCGGGTTCCAAGGTCTTCTCGTCAAGGAGGGTGCGAGGGGACGACGTCTCCTCGCTCACGGTCTGCGTCATGCCAAGGACGGCGCCGTCTTGTTGGAGGACTTGACCTTCGAGCTAACCTCCTTACAGATATCGGCGACAGTAGTGCAGAACGAGAGGACATGCGCGTCGAGATCGGCTCCGGGGAACGCGCTACGAAGACCACCAAAGATCTCAATCGACATCATGGAGTCGATCCCGATGGACGCGAGATCTGTATTGATGTCAACAGAGGACGCGGGAATATCACAGGTCTCAGAGATTAGTTTTAGGACGATGGTATTGACGTCCACAATAGGTGGCGAGGGGGATCCGTGGCTCTCGGTCTTCGCGATACGCACTGACTTGGTGGGTTGCGGCGCCTGAAGGATGGACTTCCCGGCGGCGTGCGCGAGGCTCTTCTTCAAGCTGCTGAGACGCAGCCGGCGGAAGTGCATGCCTTTCATGTGCGCGACGATCCGACGCGGCTCCGCGACCTGCACCGCGTACGCCTCCGCGAGCATGATCCCCTCGTCGGGCAGCCACGCGTTGTTGCAATACACCAGATAAGGCTTGTCGTTGTTCACGAGCGCGGGGAAGACCTTCACTGCGCCGACCTGGGTGCAGATGTACGCGTCGTTGATCCCGCCCTGCATGTTCGCCACGAAGCCCGCGACGTGCAGGAGGGTGTCCATCCAGACGGGGTGGACGACGAACTTGCCGCGGTCGTAATCGCTGGGCAGCTGGATGGTCGCGCAGCCCTCCATGCCGCTGGCGTCAACGGTCAGCGACTGCATCGTGTGGTACGGCTTCGCGTAGTCGACGACACGGGGGAAAATGACCTCGTATGCGGTGCGTGTCGAGAACACCTCGGGAGGGTTCCCGCCCTGCGGCTGGACGACGGCGGCAATGTGGCGCGTGATGACGGGGAGGGTCTGAACGAACTTCGTGGTGGTGCGCAGCGTCGACTGGTACTTGAATTCGCCATGAACGTGGACGGACTCCTCGCCGGTGGAGGTGACTCGAGAGCTGACGGTGAAGCTGCCTTCGTTCTTATTCAGCGCAATCTTCGTGACCACCGTGCGGGCGACGTTCTCATCGTACACGAGCGGCTTCTCGAACTCGGTGCGGCGGAGCACGACGTGGCTGTCGTGGTGAGATGTCTGGAGGTGCCGCCCGCTGAGATCCACGCCGGCGAAGACGAGCTCGATGTATACCGACGCAGGGCAGAGCGGCATGCCCCCGACGCTGTGACCGACAATCGATCCCGCCAAGTCGCTGATGGGTGTCTCGAAGATGGACACAAAATCGTTATCCGCGGCGGGGTACTGCGCCCACTTGTGCAGCATGGAGTACTCGGTGATCAGATGGCGTGCTTGTGGGTCGCCCGCGGCGGCGTCCACGTCTACCACCGGCGCCGGCGCGGTCTCCTGGAACTGTACCCAGAACTTCGTCTTCGCGAGCGGATATGACGGCAGGCTGACGCAAGTGACGCGCGGCAGGTGCGCAAAGGTCGCGCGCCACTGCAGGCTGAGGTTCGACGTGTAGAGCTGCACGAGACTCGCCGTGAGGGTGGCGCATGGCAGCTGCTGCTTCCGGAGTGACGCGAGGAGGAGGGTGCCCTTCGAGAGCGCGGGGTTGGCCTTCAGCATCGGGAGGCACGTCGTGTGCGGCCCAATCTCGATCCAGGCGTCGACCTTGCGGAATTCAGGCCGGGAGACCAGTGCACGCACGCCGCGGTCGAACTGCACGGGCTCCGCGCAGTGGCGGGAGAAATACTCGGCGGTGAAGACCGACGCATCGCCCGGGAGGACAACGTCGCCCAGGACGTTCGAGATGATGGGGATGGTCGGCGGGCGGAGGGTGAAGCGCTGTGCTACCGCGGTCAGATCCTCCAGCAACGGCTTCATGGCGGAGCTGTGATAGCCAAACGGCACGGAGATGAGGACGCTCTTGCATCGCACCTCGCTGTCGAGATATACCTTGAACGCCTTGAGCTGCGCCAGAGGGCCCGAGAGCACACAGTCGACGGGGCTGTTGTAGCATGCAATAGTGAGGTCCGAGAAGTTGCTGGATTGACGCAGGGCAGCCTCAATGGCCTCAGGGCCGAGGTTCACCGCGATCATGGCTGTGGAATCCACAGCGCACTTCTGCACCATCAGGCGGACGCGGTTGGCCACAATCAGCAAGGCCTCCTTCACCGTGAGCACCCCGGCGATGACCAGGGCCGCGTACTCGCCGAGACTAAAAATAAAATGTATCAGAAATTGATTATTGAAGACGCGCAGTAGGACGAACCTGTGCCCGACTACCGCAGCTGGCACTAAACCCCAGGAGATCCACAACTTAGCGAGACCATATTCAAGGGCGAAGATGGCCGCTTGATACGCTTCGAACTCCTCCAGCGTAGTCAGCCCGCTCGTCTCCGTCCCCAGAATAATCGCCAACACGCCAGGGAACCCAGCCGTCGTGAGAATACCCTGGCACTCGTCGATGTATCCCCGGAAGAGCGCAGACTCCTCGTAGAGTCTGCGACCCATGCCGATGTACTGGCTCCCTTGACCGGAGAAGACAAACACAGCCTGCGCGGGCTCATTCGACGGCTGCGTGACAACCGCGCTTCCAAGCTTCTCGATAAGCTCTGCACGCGAGCCTGCGGCGACGGCGACGCGGAAGTTGAAGATCTGGCGCCGGGCGGTCGCGGTGTATGCGATGTCTGACAGTGGGATGTCGGCTGACGCAGGGCTACGGAGCCAATCAATGTACTTGGCGCGCAACTCCTCGAGCGCGGGAGCGGTCTTGGCAGAGAGCCCGAAGACGAAGGACATGTCGTCAGGTGTGGGACGTGTGGCCGGCGGCTTTATGTGTTCCTCCAGCAGAAGCGCGGTGTTCGATCCCGCCGCGCCGAAGTTGTTCAGCAGCGCAACACGCGTCATGCCCTCGTGCGACGGCACCCACGGCGCGTGCGTCTTGTCGATAATGGTGTTGTCGTCCTCGAGCGGCGCGATGAGTGGGTTGAGGTTCTTGAACGAGATCTGGCGGGGAATGAGCCGGTGCTGGAGCATCAGGAGCAACTTGGCGAGTCCGGCAGCTCCTGACGCCGCCTCCAGGTGCCCAATGTTCGCCTTTACGGAGGTGATGTGGAGTGGGTTGTTCGCCGCGCGTTTGACAGCGAGCACGCTGCGGAGACTCTCCACCTCGTTCGGGTCGCCCGCCTGGGTACCGGTACCATGCGCCTCAACGACATTGACACGGTTCGGGTCGATGCCTGAGTTCTCCAGCACTTTGCGGAAGAGCGAGGCCTGGGTCGCCGCGTGGGGGTACGTGATCGAGTGTGCGAGGCCGCTCTGGTTGACCTCAATGCCGCGGATGACGCCCAAAATGTTGTCGTTCTCGGCCACGGCGTCCCTGAGTCGTTTGAGGATGAATATCCCGCAGCCCTCGCTACGCGAGTAACCATCCGCAGAGGCATCGAACGCCTTGCACTGACCAGTGGGGCTGAGGAAGTGGCCGCGGTCCAAGCCAAGGAACATCTAGAACACAAAACCGTTCAGATATTTTTTTTTACCCACAAAAAATTAGACGCACGTCCGGGCTCGAAACGGTGTTGACGCCGCCGACCAGCGCAGCATCGCAGTCCCCGTTCATGAGCGCACGAGCTCCCTGATAAAGAGCAATATTGGACCCTGAGCATGCAGTGTCGACCACGATAGATGGCCCGCTAAGCTGCATCGCAAACGAAATACGACCACTCAGAAACGCGCGCAGAGTACCTGGCGCATCCAAGTCATTATCCAGCTCTCGGGAAAAGATAACATCAACTCACCAGTGCTGTAGTAAACGTCGATATCGTCTCTGAGATTCTGGACATAGTCTCCAGTCGCGACGCCAATATAGCACCCAAATGTCTCGGGCTGAGACGTTGGTGTGGCATTGGGAACATAGCCAGAGTCCTCCAGAGCCTGATATGCGGTATGAAGCAAGACACGTTGTTGAGGGTCCATGCTCTTCGCTTCTCTGGGGCTTATCTTGAAAAATCTGTTGTCGAACTCGTCTACATTGTCCAAGAAATTGCCCGTATGCGCCTTCATCTGACGCCCAGGATATTTTTTGCCATGGTAATCCTGGACCTTGAACCGGTGCTCAGGGATCTGTATAGCGTCGCATTAGTTAATTATTTCTGCAACAAGACGTTAACTTGCCTCTGAAATGGTGTTGATTCCGTTTTCTAGGACCTCCCATAGTTTGGCCGTGTTTGGTGCCCCTGGCATATTGACTGCCATTCCCACGATCGCGATCGGTTCCTGCTTCGCCCTCACGTGGCTGGTCTCTGTCTGCGGCCCGCGCGTGACGTCAACGCTCGACACGCGTTTCCGAGGAAAGGCGCGTTCCATCGTTTTAAGCAAGCCTGTACCGGGCCAAAGTTGAGCAAACGGACAGAAATAGTGTCCGGAAGCGACTCGAGCATCTTGGACGTAACGAGGTCCCAGTTGACCGGCTGCGTAAGAATCATGTCGATCACAAGTTCAACGAGATTGCCCTGCGGCATCCGCCTGGTCAAGGATTCGCCCGAAAATGTGGACTGGATGGGCACTTTGAGGTCGGCGAAGTTGGGGAACTTTATTCCGCGGCGGACAACGTCCGCAAGGACTTCTTGGCGTGTACCGCTCGTGTGCACGGGGGAGTGGTAGAGCGTGTCGAGGCTGGTCTTGTGCACCACATATTGCGGCCCAAGCGTCGTGGAGAATTCCGCGAGTAAGTCCGGCCGCCCCGAAATAGTAACACACAAGTTGTCCATAACGGCCGTTATGTAAAGCGAAGTCGAAGGGGATCTAGCCTATAACCCAAAGCATAATTAGCTCATACTGGCGCAAATCTATTTTTTCAGGAGACTGAAAAGCCAAATCTTACCGTTTGAAACCCCTGGAGAAGCTCCTCCGCCTCGTTTTTCGATGCACCGAGGATCACAAAACTCCACGGCGAATCACCATCGATGTGGGCGTCGCCGAGAGTGGTGGCGCGGTAAACCTGGGTGCGGAATCCGATCCAGATTGAAAGCCGGTAGGCCTGTACAGCATGGGAGATGTAGCTGGCAAGATCGGAGGACGAAGCAACGACACAAGCCGGCAAGATCCCTGATGAGAATCCCAGAATCCCGTTGCTCCGCTTCAGGACGTCGCTAAATGGCGTCAGAGAGCTCTCGGCGACTCCGGCACTCTCTATGAAGCCCAGATAGCGTAAAGACTGCAGGAGAAACAGCGTCGTGCCCGAAATAATGGGGTTGTGGTGATACGCTGCTCCTGGTGGTTCGAGCAGCGATTCCCTGGTTTTGAAGTCCCCGAGATCGATTCCAGCAGCAGAAAGCTGGTGCGGAGGCAGTGACGCAAGCTCTGCGTGGAATATCTCATGGCAGGCGGACAAAAGGGTCGCCCCAGATGGGGAGCGAGCGTCCTGGAGTGCCTGGGTGCGAGCGGCGGACATCCCGGACGTTCCTTGCCCAGCAAAAATCGGGATATCCATCGTGGCTGGCGGCATGGTGGGATCTCTGTCTGTAAGTATCAAAGTGCCTGTGTTAGGGCCAGGCTATATACCACGGAGGGTCGAAGAAGGAGAAAGAAGAGTCGTGACCTAACGTGACCCGGAAAGGCCGCTGTGACGGAGGTCCGTGTGGGTCAGGGCGCAAAACACAGTTTATACACGCACCGACTTTGGAGAGCGAGGCGTCTCACCACACCATTGGTAGCAGCGGAACCCACATGGGGTTCCAATCAATATCAACAAGGTACACTGGCACTTCCCATCAAAATGCCCCCTCATTCAACTCCGATTTCTAAAAAAGCAGGACATATCAAAGCTCGCCTTCACAAAGCCTCAACGCTAGTTCATTTCTTGCTTGCGGTCTTGTTCGGGCCCCATCGGAAGCTTTCTAATTCTAGACTCAAATGTGGCTGCTGCGATTGTTCAGTAACCGGGCTTTGAACGTCTTGGCCGTGTCTGTCAGAGATTTTGATAGCGATAGTAGCAAGATCTCCTTCTAGATTTTTTTGCTCAGTACCTTGCGAGTAAATATTCATGAGAGTAGGCGAGAACGTCAGGGATCCCAAGAAGGACGAAACATGGTCATCGCAACCGGAAACTTGATACTGATAAAAAAGATCTCCTTCCGGATTATTTTACTCTGTACCTGCCAGTGGTTGATTAAAGAAGCGCACTGAGATGGAGTCAGACCGGGATCTTCAGAAGCACTGGCATACACTTCCTGTAGCAGGCTTCGTGGTCAAAAATGGTAGCGACGTAAAGTGTCTTTCGAGAAGAATGGATAGATGATTACAATAGTAGAAACCAGACCACGAGTCGGCGGCGTCGTAATTCCGCTCCCGACTGATGCGACATGTACACCAAAGACCGATGGAGTCTGGGGCTTCTCCCGAGATTAACTGTTATCCTCGATACCGAAAGTGGCATAGATCTTCATGGGACAAACTTTAACCAAGAACCGGAGAATCATTTCGGTTTCAAAATTAGTTATGTGGAGCCCACCCTAAATTCTAAAGGAAATTTCGGATCGAAGCTCCAAGTCCGAAAGATAAGAAAATGGCTACACGACTCGCGATGAACTGGGATAGATGTCGGCGCCCAGTCGCGCCCGTCCACCAGTCACCTATCTTCCAAGGTCTCCACATCTCGGGAAAACCTTGGCCGGGGCTAATTAAATTTATTGTAGCGACTGCGACGCGGCCAACCGCCTCGTCGGTGCTGCGGTAGGCAGAGTTTCATCCACAGCGCCCTTGGACGCCGGTTGCTCTCGCGAGCGTCTGTCAAAAGTGACAAGAATGGAAAATGATCAATATTTGTCGAGTCCTCCCAGGTTACTTGTCTCCTTTCAGATTTTTTTCCTCATTGGTCGTGGCTGTTGTTGTACGGAGCACTCGAAGGTCAGCCATCCCGATCGACTCGACCGACTCGGAGAACCCCCCCGAAGCCCGACAGACCGAGTAGCTTCCGAAGTCTGGCGTGGTTAAAATCTAGGGCGACGTAAAATGTCTGAGAGGAACGGCGATGAGAAGAACCCGCTCAATTCCGATGTTCATAAGCGAGCGTACCGGCAGTACACAATCAACAGTCATAGTGTCTGAATTGGAGGCGAAAGCCGCAAAAAGCCGCCACGAACTACGACGAACTCCACAAAATCTCGCACGCGCAAGCAGACAATTAAACCAAGTATTGATTATCCGACCGGGAAGAAATTCCTCGGTATTTCGGTCGGATACGGAGGAATGCTGGCGGATGCAGAATTTCTTGAGTCTCCTTGAGTCGCAAGAGTCGGCTATATGTGGGGAAGATTTTCCTGATGGGCCTGATCCCGATCAATCATGGTTCAATGCCTCCAACGGTGGAACGAACCCTCTAATCACTTGACTCATTACAACCTGGAACCTATGGCCCGGACGCGGACTCACGGCTACATTTTGATCTCAACTGATCCTTTGCACGTCGCCCTAACTCCTGAGCACGACAGCGTATGTCTATGTTTCCCGATCCTCGTGTCCAGGCTCGGGTCACGGATTACGTAGCTCAGTCGCATCTCGTTGTGCAGTTTGTACGGAATTCATGAGCAAAAGAGTATGAAATTTGTTTCAAGTTTAGGGACGGGGACTGACATTGACAGCGACGGATATCGGAATGAACCGAGGGAGAGGATTGTGAACTTGGAGGTCGCTCTACTGCACCGCCCCGTAGCTACAGTGTATCAGTTAGGACAGCCCACTCTTCAGCCAGGACTTGGCTCAGTCATGACTCTGGCCTCCCTGAATTTTAAACTTCGGCTTGTGCATGGGTACAGGGTTAATCAACTGGAAAGGGAAGACCGCCTTTCTAAATTATTGTTTTGTATGGCGGCGCGGCTCGAAAAATCTTTCTATGGTCGTCGAGATCACTGGCCATTTGCTTATCGAATAATGAGGGCATCTCGGACAAGTTGAATATGATCGACCGACGTGGAGATTCAACCAGTATGGGTGATTGAGTAGATTGCAATTCATTAACAAATGCGAGTGCCCCACTACAACTGTTTAGTGCACCCGTGTTTGGATTTCGAGCAATGCAAAAATACCACTCACGGTCATATGGGGGATGACCGTAAAGTCAAACAGTCTTTGGGTCCATCAGCGGAAAAAATTGATCCGGCAATCAAACATTAAAGAACATGCCGTGTTGGACTTGGTTAGTTTTCAAGGAAGCATCAAAGAACTCATACTACTATCTGAATGTTGAGAACATGGGACTGAACCCAGGCTATTTTTCCTCGGTGACAGTCGTGGGATTTGAACGGACATAGCGAAGGAAGAAGTATTGATCTCACGCTCGCTTATGAATGTGTTTGATTTTAAAGGTGCAAATGCGGGTTTGCAAGCGTTATAATAGGCACGAACTGTAACCGGAACGTGCCTATGAGATTTATTATATATTATATGAATCTGTGGTCCCGACAAACTGATCCTAATCTTGAAACATAGTCGATGTGTAGCCCCGATGCGCCGTTTTTCTCGGCGTTGCAGTGCTCGAAATACCTCAGCGCTGGGTGTCGCCAAGAATGGGAGGATGAGAAGCGATGAACAAACATCGGCGGGCTGAAGCTCCTATGTGACTGTTATCAGCGCCGTTCAGCCCTCCGCGATGCTCGGTCAGGATCAACTTGATTAAAACCAAGACATTTTTCGTTTCGCACTGGAATCCTTGGGCGGTGCAGCACATTTTTAATGAAATTTTGGGCCAAGTAGCTGTCTAGATACTGCGCCCCATAGTTAGCACCGACCTCTAAGCGGAGTAGAAACCTGATATAGATCGAGAGCGCATAAGATGATTCGCGTAAGAATCACGAATTTTACAAAGCCAGCAAATCCAGATGACATTCTCCAGCAAAACGATGTTGAACATGACGAATGCTGACTGTAGAGCTGCAATTAGCCATAGTTCAGTTCAGAGACTCTGCTTTTGAGCGCTGCGTTGAACATTGTTGT
Organism: Mycena leptocephala; assembly: GCA_029378395.1. Lineage (NCBI taxonomy): Eukaryota > Fungi > Basidiomycota > Agaricomycetes > Agaricales > Mycenaceae > Mycena > Mycena leptocephala. The sequence goes on from JARJLF010000103.1 coordinate 204,503, forward strand.
GGACGAGGAAGCCAAGATGAACCAACCGAAGAAGAAGCAAAAGGAATTGAATAAACACGGGAATCGAAGTAGGGTAGGCCTCGCGGCAGATCTGAGGTCAGGTCAGAAACTTTCAAACGGGTGATGGGTGCAATTTCTGATTGCCGCAGACAACGGGTACAGTTCCTCCCTTCCTACGCGATGGCACTCTGGAAGATAAGTATATATCGTTTGGGAATGCATCCCAATGCACTCCACCAATTTATGATCTCTGAACAGACCGCGAAGAGCCGTCTAACCTCTTGAGTGTTAAATATAGCAGTAAGTACTAATTAAAGTTTCTATTGCCGTAATAGGGAGGAGGAAGAGAGTCTTACCGCAGGAACAAACGGGTGCTGCACTGGCGATAGCCGAAATCAAAGGGGTATCAAACGTTTACGTACTTGATTCACTACGTTACATCTTGCCGATACGGTCGCCCAAATGGCTTTATCTTTTTATAACAGTGTGACATCGAGTGACTTTCGCTCCTTTCCCCCGAACAAACTTGATGCGTTTAACGCCATCGAATCTTGGATATTTACATATATCTCCTTCTTCGCTAAGCATCTCATGTTAGGGATCCCCCTTCACGCCCACTTGCTTTATGCCTTCCACCACGGCCCAGCTGCAGGACAACACCGACACATCGCTCTCCAGAATGCGGGCGCACAAGGGCAACGTGCCATCTCTTCCTCAGACAAAATACTGCTCATTGTGTCCGGCAAAGTTCACGCGAACTACCCACTTGAACCGGCACCTGCGATCTCGTACGTCGTGACTGAATTATTCCCCGTGCTCTGACTGACAGACCACCCAGATACGAACGAACGGCTACATCGATGCAACGTAAGTCGAATCGTTCTACATACTTGTCCTGTTCTCTGATAAACTCTTGCAGATCTGCAAAAGTTCGGAATTCACACGGAGTGACTTGCTTACCCGCCATAAACGCACCTGCGGACAGTGAGTCCTGATGCCACTGAGCTAATAATGATGGATTGACACATTGCCTTTAGAGTGTCAATCCGCTCTCGAAGAAAGTCCTGTGAGGTACGTTTTGGAACGTGGATTCCAAGAGCACCATATTTACCGAGTAATCGACAGGCCTGTGCCGAATCCAAAATCAAGTGCAACCTGCAGTATCCCTGTGCCAAATGCACTTCCCGAGGCCGCGAATGCGTGTTCCAGAACGATCCTGAGGAGTCTCGCAGCAAGAGCCTCAGTTCCAAAGGAGGGGCTCGAAAATCTAGCAATTCTCTGCCGGCGCATGGGTCGCCCCTCATACCCCCCCGCCTCTCCCAAAATCCCTTCCTGCTACTAGAAGACTCCTCACGAACGACCAGCACTTCACCCTTCTCCCATTTTTTGAGCCTTCCGGCATTGTCGGAATCTGGGGCTTCTTCGGAGGAGTCGTCGAGCCATTCGTCCCCACGCTCCGAAGATTTCCAAAGCTTCGACGAGCAGCAACCATTTAATTTCCCCTTCGACATCGGAACGTACGAAGAACCGTTGACGTCGACGCTAACTCCTTTCGACCGATCCCTCTTCCAATCCCCATCACCTGGATTCCTATCTTCGACCCTCATTGATGAAATCAAGGCGGACTCTACATTGAACAGCGACAACGAGGTTTCTCTCGATGTTGATGAGGATATGGATCTGTTTGCGTCGCTGATTCGCCCCCCAAACTCACCACCGAGCTTGGCGGCAGGATCGTGCACAAACCTGCTGATGTCTCAGCCCACCGTTACACTCAACTGTCTTGACGCGCTCGATATGCAGTGTCTCTCCGGCACATCAACCTCGGCCCTGGACACTTATCGTGCGTGTCGCGCTCCATTGGGCGTGTTTAAATTTTTAACATTTTATTGTTCGTTTCAGTGCATCTGTTCTTCACGCGCTTCGTCGCCCAGGTTCCCCTCATCCACGCCCCGACATGGAAGATGGCAGAAACGCCGCCGACGTTGATGCGCATATTCCACGCATGTGGCGCGCTGTTCGTCAAGACGCCCGAATCCGCGACCTTCGTGGAGACGACGCTCAGGTCTGTCACCGCGGATATCAGCGAGCAATTCAGCTCGGTGCGTCGCGTACTATACAGTCGCGTCGCGACACTGTAACTCACATCTCTTGCAACAGGTTAACGACACACCAGATTCAAGCGTTTCGCGCAACCACACCCATTTGATTATCGGGCTGGTGTTGCTGCAGACAATATGTCTCTTCCAGCGCGAAGGCGGAGGCTTGGCCCCGCAGAATGCCCAGCACCACGCCATGCTCGTGTCGGTCAGTCGCGTCTTTCTTACGTTACACCCCAAAATTTTGGAATTGATGTGATCCCCAGATGATTCGGCAAACAGACCTGATTGAGCGTGTCAAATCGTGGACGGCACCAGACTGGAGTGATCCTATTTCGCTCGAGACAGCCTGGATTGAATGGGCTCAATTCGCGACGATCAAACGGTGCGGAAGGCATGATCAATTCAGTGGTGTTGAATACTGATTTTTTATCTTTATCCAACGACAGGGCTTTGCTCCTCGCTTACTTCCATGACTGCTGCCATTGTATGTATTCCGCCTCGCCGCCGGCGTTCTCGCCGGCGGAGCTCGACGTTCATCTCCCGTGTGACGACGCCCTGTGGCGAGCGCCAAGCGCTGCCGAGTGGTTTGCGGTCGCACACACGCCGAGCCCTTACGGGGTTGGCATCGCCAGGATCTACGGTGTGAGCATGCAGCAAGCACTCACAGTCCTCGCAACACCCCCCACCGTAAATCTGGATACCATCAACCGCAATGAGACCGCAGCGCGCCTTCACTTAACGCCGTTCGCATTGTTTCTCCTCATCCACACGGTCCTGCGGAATATCTCGGTCGCGCAGCGCGCGCCGCCGCCGGGGGGCTGGTCGTGTTTCGCGCTGGTCGCCGCACAGGTGCCCAGCGGTGCGGAATTCACGTTCCGGACGCAGGTGATTCTCGACAATTGGTTGCAACTGTGGTTGTCAAGTCCTGAGGCGGCGTTGCCGGCCCAGGAGAACAGCAGCAGCGGACAGGAGCCGCCGTTCGTGTGCAACTCCCTGCCATTCTACTGGCTCGCACAAGTGTCGCTGTGGGAGAACTCATCGGGACCGGCGTTCTTGGATCTGGACTCGAAGGCTGATTGCCCTGGCCCTGTGGGGTGGGTAGGGCACGCCAAGTCGACCCCGAATCACGCTGATTCCTTGGACGCCACCACGACGAAAAGCCCTACGGGTCACCTAGAAGAGATGGCGATAGATCGGGACCTGTTATTATAGTTCGAAATTAGTATTATTTAGAAAGGATCACGAACCAATGTATTGGTAGTCATTGTACAGTAATTTATGTATATTGTATCTATCAGGGTAGAGAAAGAATATTATACTTGAGGCTCGAGGTCTCTAATGTCTGCCTAACCTTGAAGTTCGCTCACCGAGTACAGACTCCCAAATTCGCGATCGAAAAACAGATGATATTTAAAGCAAACATAAGACAAAAGTATGCACAATAACGAAAGAAGAACCTCAGCAGGTTTGAACGAGTGACGGACGTACTGTTATCGCCAGCACTGAAAAAAGAAATGGTGGTCAGCCTCAGTGCATGGAGATATACAACACAAATAGAAAACGGAGGGGTCTCATCAAAAAATAAGATGTCGTCAAGTTGGATCCGACTCATTAAATCAGTATATATTCAATCTTCGACCCGCAGCAAAAGAGAGATATAGGAAACTCACGAATCCGAGGTTATCTTCGCGAAGGTAACAAAGGTTCCTTGTGGACATACTTCGTTGAGGTGCCATCGTCGTCGTAAATCCTAAGAGAATAGGAGGTGAGCACAAAGCACATGGAAGATCTACAGAAAATAGAAAAGGAAGAGTCTGACATCCAAAGAAAACCGAGTCAAACTCCAGCGAGCCGGATCCGACTCATTAAATCAGTATGTATTCATGTCCATGCACGATCAGGTAGGAGGAAACTCACGTCGTAAGGTCCCCCTTCCTCCAAACCCCCTCGAATCCATGCTCGTCTGCGCGAAAACGGTGTACCAGCGATAAATCGACATACCGCGGCGTACGAATGCAGCCGCGATATTTCCTAGTGCTGGGTTCTTCTTGAAGGACAAGTGACCCGAAAGTCAATTGGCACTGAGTCGACGGTGGGCATTCTGCGACAACCAGCGTGGCATTCCTTCGAAGAGAAAATTTATCGTAAACGTGCCTTATATAGCGGGCGGAGTTTGAATCCGGCACGACTATGCCGTGTGCACGGACCTGCTCCACCTGCACGTGTTTGAGGAGTCGCGCCAACACCCTCCAAGTCCAACCCTCTCACCTCAGCTCACCTCAGATTACCTATGCCTGTTGAACTCAAAGGAAGCTGCCACTGTGGTGCAGTTCGATTCAGTCTACAATCGAGCACTCCTGTCCCTTACCAGGTGAGCCACAATGCCGGAATATCAACAAATTTCCCCGCCATTCATTATGAATGTTAGCTTTGCGTATGCTCAATCTGCCGTAAAGTCGGCGGTGCGGGGGGTTCTATTAACCTCGGCGGTCATTTCGAAACGTTGAAGATTGAAAAGGGTCAAGAACACATCAGGTTCGCATCGCGTTGCGTATTTTTATTTATTGTCATCCCTTGACTTTCTCGTCCAGCGTCTATAAAGCCGTGATGAACAGAGATACTCCCGAGGAATCTATCGCCTCTTCCGAAAGAAATTTCTGCTCCAACTGCTCGGCTATGCTCTGGCTGTATGACAAGTCCTGGTGAGGTGACCAGTCACCGTTCACGCCGATATCACTCATTGTAGTACACACAGGCCGGAGTTGATCCATCCTTTCGCATCCGCCATAGATTCTCCCGCCCTTCAAGCTCCTGAGAACATGGTGATTTGTGCGGGATCCCTGGGATGCGGTGACTGATAGTCAGATCCAGGTGTGCGTCAGAGCCGACAGTAAACCAGATTACGTTCGCCTCCCCGAAGGTCCAAAGGAGGTATATACAAAATATGGACCCGAGTCACTCGAGAGCTGGCACAAAAAGAACAATTTGTACGTGGAATAAATATGCTAAGAGGAGCAATCCGCTTGCCCCAATGTATCCGATTTTTCCAAGTCAACCAACGTTACTGCCGATGTTTGATGTGCCACTGCCGACGTTATATCGACGCTTTCATCTCAAAATCACGCTAGCTGAATCGCTGTGGCGACTGTATCGCCGACGGCGCTTCAACCCTGTCCGCACACTGTCGCCTCTTTTCTCTATGAGCTCACAGCCCATATTTTTCAATGGCAGACTTGACTGTTTTCGGATCCCGCTACCGGTTTTGGATTTCAGCCGCCCGTCAGTGTTACAAATTTCCTCGGCTATCGGAACATTGGCGCCTTGGCCACCTTGGCTGAATCCTTATCGAATGCCGTTGGCGTTCTCCGACGTCCGCTAGGCCCTCTCGATATCTTACATCGGCTCACAATTGTCTTCGAAGTGTATCACATCCGTTCCTGGGTCCCGACGTTGGATTTCAATGCAATGTGCCATTGACAGGGATCTGCAACTTTTTTTGTACACAGCTACATCCCGATATCTTCGAAGTTCCTGGAAGACAATAATCTGTCGTGTCACAGAAGACTCTCGGGAGCCGATCGAACATTGGAAGCTGACTGGCGAAGAGCCTCAGTGAGACAAGAATCAGTTGCTGACACAGCGTAACATTCCGCGCAGGTGAGTCGGTTCGATCAGCGAGAGTGTGCAACACGAGATGACAGCAGTCTCTGAAAAACCAAAGAGTTCAGCGCCTTTCTTTAGAACGCTTTTGGATTTCGCGCGCCAGTCCGAACAATCGTCGGCCTATGTCCGACTTATAACTCCAAGTCAGGGAAATTAATTAAACATCAAGGTGTGGTCGCAGCTGTACAGCCCCGCCTGGCGTCTCGGGAGCTTCCATCGACTTCTCCGTTCTGCTCGTATGCAGATACATCTATCCCCCCCCGTGATGTTTTATCGTTTATTTTTTGCTAATGCCGTGAACTGCGCTGATCGTTACCACGGTAACCTCAAATAACCCGAGCAGCGGGAGCACCGCTGCGCGAACCACAGTCATGCAATCCTAAATGCTCCTGCTGATGAATAACTCGTAAAGGTAATCACGCGATCACCAGACACCGTGGCATCTCTTCACCGCGACTTACTCATCACCACAAATGTCGACCTCGATTATTTTCTACGATATCCCGTCCACTCTCCCCGACAAGGCATGGTCCCCCAACACTTGGAAGACAAGGTACGTACATCGAACCGGTCCGATGCTAAATTGGCCGCAAATTGATCGGCAACTGCACAGATATGCATTAAACTTCAAAGGCATTCCGTACAAGACCGTGTGGCTTGAGTATCCGGAAATCGAGCCGCTCTGCAGGGAGATCGGCGCACAGCCTACGAGGAATAAACCAGATGGTCGCCCGCATTACACCGTCCCTCTGATCCATGACCTTTCAACAGGTCAGTTCGCCGCACTAAATTGCATATCTTGTTAAGTTGCCGGTCCATATCCTCAGGCGCAATTATCGCCGAGTCAAGCAAGATAGCGGCATATCTAGACGCCACGTACCCGAAATGCCGCGACTGATGCCCGAAGGCACTATCGGAATTCACTTCGCCTTCGAGGACGCGGCGCTTGGTTTGCTGCCCCCAATCTACAAGTACACGATTCCCGCTTCGAATGCGAGGCTCAATCCCATGAGCGAGGCGTATTTCCGCCCCACGCGGGAAGCGACTTTTGGTATCACACTGAAGGACATGACGCCGACCGGCGAGGCGCATGCCATCGAGTGGGCGAAAGTCAAAGATTCATTCGGGAAAATGGATGGCTGGATTCGGGCGAATGGAGAAGGGAGCGTGTATCTCATGGGCGATACTCCCTGCTATGCGGACATGTGGATGGCTGCGTATGTGGTCTGGATCAAGCTCGTTCTGCCTGAAAAATGGGAGGAGCTTAAATTATGGCACGACGGGAGGTGGGCGAGATTGTCGGAGAACATGGCGAGGTACGAGACGATCGTGTAGGTTGCGGGACGGTTCAAGCATGTACTGTTCTTACTCCGCATGGTAACTTGGATCCAAGCTTGACTAGCAGAGATATTCTTGGTCACCGACAATTATATATTTTTTGATGTTCCAATGTTCGAACAGAAAATACCATACGGCCCAACTTTTGACTTCCTGCGGGAAATCAAAGTATAAGTAACTGAGCGCCCACGCATGCGGCATGAAGTTATCGTCGACGGATAAAAGCAAAGCCGTTGCCGAACTCGAGGCTGCGGCTTGTGCTTTCGGTGAGAAACAGCATTCCTTTCCCGGCCATGTTCTTCAAAAGGTGCTGTGCGATGAAAGTTGCCGCCCGCAAGGATCGTCGCATGAAACAGAAATTAACGGCATGAGATAAGATGGGCCGCTTGGAGACCTTCAGGATTGGATGGGGTGGTGTTCTTTATAAAGGACGTGGGCTTCAGCTTCGAAGACTAGGAGGTGATAATTGTTTAGAGAGCCTGGTGTACCATCGACTCGGATACCACTACCGATATAAACTTTTAAGACTGTAGGGATCGAGACTCCGTCTCAAATTTCGGTATCCCGCCCTATCCCGCCTCCGCCAACGTATATATATACAAAATCACCACGTTTAATTTTCAAATTAGTAGCCGGTGATTCAACATTTGGCAAAATTCGTGGTGTCCGTTTTGGCATGGGACGGCGTAGTACGCGGCATTACAGTGCTCCATAATCGATAGCATCTCGAGCTAAGGAGCGTCCCTAGACGCCGGTGTGCAAACTCAAAGCGCTTTCGAGATCCACGGAAAGCCGTAGATTTGATATCTAATATTCCTGTGAAGTGGTAGCCCGGCGGCCGTTCACCCGCTTTACATTCGTTGAATGCCAGCGGATATTACTGGTAGCAGGGAAATTTTTATTTTAACCTTCAACGGCAGATATCCTTTAACGCTACATCCCGGTTGACATGGTATCCTGGCGGCCCGTATCACATCATGCAATACATGTAACTCGCTGCGCGCCATTATTTTACCGGGCCAATCGATGACGAACACTGCATATAATGCGCTTTGACCGCTTTCCAAATAAGGATCCTGACAGCATGACAGTGCCGAGATCACCTTGCTTTAGTAAGGTCTCCCTATCTGACAATTAGTTTATCCGAAACCTGCAAGGAAGAAATAGAATCAAACTTAGGATATGACTGGAAACTCGCTCCTGCAAGGAACAAATAGATCCAAACAATAGCATATCTCTAAACCTCGAAACTCGAAACCTGCAAGGAACAAATAGATCCAAATCTGCCGGAACGCTGAACTAAAAATGTGTTTAAAAAAAAATCAAGGTTGGAGACGGCAGCAGCCGGCCCCTAGTTGGGAATATATGGTTCAAACTTGTACGGGCGATTCGGTCGAATCCAGCCCATTTGTCGTTGCTCCACTAACAAATCCGGGCCGTACTGTCCAGTTGTCCGAATACAATCCCCGCCCTATTATTCTAACAATTACGTGGGCTTATACAGTCAAGAATCTCCTACTATGGTTGGAAGAGACATCAAGAATTTCCTTCCTCGATGTATCCGCAAAAGGGAAATCTCCAGCTTCGGGTTCGGTTCGATGCGCCGATCACAAGTCCATAGCTAACGACGGGTGTTCCCTTCCGGATAGCGGCGCTCACAAATATCCTCGCCGTGGTTGCCCGTTCCAGTTATTTACCTCGGTCATCACGCCGATTTATCTCTGTCATCCGGCTGACGTCAAGCGTTGAACATTAGACAGGTTGCGCAGCAGCCACCGAGCCAGCTGGTGGCTAATTCTGTGTGCGCAAATGGTGGCTGGTGGCTCCGGTAAATTTGAATCCGGTAGCGAGTGACTCTGAAAGGCGGAGTAATAAAGGTAGCCATGCATTTCCGCCTCGGCCACCACTCTGAACGCTCACCCAGCGTAATTTCGGCTCAAATGAGAATTTCTTCGCCTTCCTCAGCCAGCTGGAGGTGTGGAGTGACCATGCACCTGTGAATGCTCATTTGGATCCAAAACGATTCAATCAAACCAAAGAAAATGTGCCCTGATTTAGCCATTCGAGCCAGCAGCCACCATTTGCGCACAGCAAATCAGCCACCAGCTGGCTCGGTGGCTGCTGCGCAAACTGTCTATTGTCAATCGCACGAAGGCGACCGTGCGGAAATCTGCAGAAAGAAGGGCAGTGGAGGCCGAAACCCACGTTATTTTCGGGCTGCTGAGTACCTCAGTGTCCACGAAACTTCCGTAATTATGCTGCTATGTGGAGTGTTTGGATTCTTCTTCTTCCTTTTTTTGTTCCACTAAAGCCGAATCAAGGTTCACTATGAATACTAACTCACGGGGCTACGTTGGAGCTATCGTGAAATGTGAATGACATCCATCGCAGACGCCGCCCGAACGTGGCCTCAACGTCTGTCGCCGATTATTGCGCAGCGACCTCAGAAAGATAAAGGAAACTGATTCATTATTTCATTTCCTTTCGTTGACAAGGTAATTTACCTTCTCTCGAGGATGATCGTCGATGAGAGTGGTGTTTGCACGGCGGACACAAAGATAACATCCCTGATGTTCCCGCCACATCTGCACCAGACGGGTAAACCCGCTGGCAAAATTGCCAGGAGCCATCAGACTGAAGTCTCGCGTTGATAAAAAACGCCGCAAGCCAAGCCAATTTACATACAGGCAGAGATAAGCAAGTCCTGCAATCACTGCGTTCCGGCCCCCTGTAGGCACACTCTGTGTCTACTGCCGTAGACAACATGTAGGCAAACCTGTTCGCCTACATATGCCTACAGCATGTAGACACTCTTGGTGTACATGAGTCTACATTGATCTAGTATGCCTACATTGGTCTACAGCAGTAGGCCCATGTAGAAGAACGTGGCGAGATGCAGATTTTTCAAGTTTGGAACAAATCATTTTAAAAGGCGAAATAAGGGGGGGAGACCAAGGTTTGTCTACAGCTGTCGACAAACTTAGGCAAAGTTCGCCTACGTGACGTACGCTGACGTAGCCCAGCGAACACGAGCGAAGGCAACGCTGTCGATATCCCCTTGCCTACAGCCATCGACATACTTTAACCTACGTAGACCAGCGAACACGAGCGTAGGCAAAGGTGTGCCTACAGGGGGCCGGAACGCAGTGAATACGTTAACGAGTGGAGGATGCTTTAATTATTGTTTAATGGACTCCGACGGTGTCAACAGATAGTAAGCATTTCAACCGAGCGGCCGCCCTCTGCGTACTTCTCAAGTCTCCGCAACTCTTCATTGATTGCCGGTAAATGAGCTGGCCTCACATCGCAAAAACCGACACCAAGGCTCGGGACCTGCCCGGCTATGGCAGCCTCCCACCGCGCCTCGATCATGTCGACCAAAACCGGGGTCTGCGCAGGCGTCGGCCGGATGAGCAGCGCCTCAAGCTGCGAGAGAATGTCCGCGCGCCCGACACACTCCCAGAATGACAAGGGAAAGTGCTCGGTGGAGATGGCAAGGATCACGAGTGTCGTGAGATCTGAGAATCGCTGGAATAGGCGTTCGACGTCTTCTGCTGGGATTGGGACGACCGGGATGAACGTCTTCAGCACGAAGGCGGAGCGCGCCTGAAAGTCCGTGAGGGAGGCGGTACTGAATTGTGAGCCCATGAGAACAAAAAGGTTCAATGCTGGGGCAACGAGGCGATCGATTAGTTCGTCGCCGCCCCCGCTGAAGGCAGAAACAGAGAGGTAGGTGAGGCAGTCCAACTGGATCCGATGTTCGTGTGTGGGGTCACGTTCATCGTTGGGGGAAGGCTTTATAGCTGCTTCGAAATGCGCAAGTTTGGGACACTCGGCTAGAATAGAGCACCACATCTCCGGGGTCAGGGCCGTAAAGGAGAAGCTGATGACGCTGAGCTGCGACCAAGGTAGTGAGAATACTGGCGCAAAGAAAGGGTGATTCCCAGTATCGGGGTTTTCCAGTGCACGGTCGAGGACATCCTCCACGATATTCTCCAGCTCCGCGAGTTTGAAAAGTGGTGATGGACTGAACGTTATTTCGCGAATGAGAGGGGCCGATTCAAATGCGACGGCGCTGCTGGGCCAGTGCCAACCTGGGTGGCCAGTCTCCAGTGTGGCCATGTCGCTGAGGACTAGCAGCGGCCGCAGCGCCATCGTTTCGAGACATGGAAACGCACCGCGGGGCAGCTCAAATAGTGGGAGCAGCGCCTCGAAGGGAAAAGAGAGATCAAAATGCCGGAGGTGGTGGGCATGCGATACGACCATCGGGACAAATGCTGCTACTAGGGTGGGATCTTGGCAGGTGGAGGTGGCGTACGCGCCGGTGCATTCCGCGACTATGTGTAATGGATATGTGTTGCCGGCGCGAGACAGCCATTGCCGTGAAATATCGGTTGTGCGCTCGACATTATTCTTTTCCTCGGTGAATGAAACAGAAATGCTGGCCCAGAGTTCTGGGACGTCCAATGCGAGTTCGCGCCATGTGCGACAGATCTGGATGAGCGTCAGGAGTGGCTCGTCCGTCCTCGGTGGAAGAGAAACGGCGGGGGTGGTACAAAAAAGAAATATTTCTGTCAAAAGCTCCGGAGGAAGTTTCTTGTGGGGCGCCAACTCGATCTGCAGCGATGATATATTTCTTTCGAGGTTTTCACGTTCAGAAACTAGCTCGTCATCCGGATCTGGCAGATCAAAATGCAGGTCATCTAAGTAGTTGACCTCTGCCTCTGCATCGAGAAGCTTGATTTCCATTTCAGATTCCGTTGAAATGCCATTTTTGTCGATGCTCTGGGGCTGTAAATCAAGCATCTCTTCGTGGTCACCGTGTCAGCGATATGGCGAAAAACTTGGCTTCGGAACCAACCTGGCAACTGAGGAAGAAGATAGAGGTTATCCAACCGGATGTAGCCCACAAGGACCAGCGTAGAGGACCGCAAAGCTGCACAGTATGGTGGTGGAAGATGAAGGGAATTCGAGTCCTCATGAATCATCTCATCTGATGGGCCCTGGGGCTGTGTAAAGAAGCACGTGGGCGCATTTCTTTTCAACTTGAACGCCCACCATCCTCAGTCGGAGCATCTGGGTTTAAATGGCCAGTCACATTTCAGGACCCGCAGCGATGGCCCTGGATTCATTGAGCCCTTCCCAGCTCGAATTCATCCAGACGCTCCCAAAGGCCGAACTACATGCCCATCTGAACGGATCTATTCCGATCTCAGAACTCCAGCAAATGGCTCACGAATACTCCCGGTCCTCAGACAAGGCTGCCTCCGATGTCATCCAGGAAGGAATTACCAAACTTCAGGACGGGGTTGTCCTCGATGAAATCTACGATTTCTTCAACTTGTTTCCCGCAATTTACGCGCTCACCTCGAACCCTGCTAGCTTGCGTCGAGCGACGCGGGCGGTCTTGGCCCAGTTTCTCGACGGTCCTCATCCGCAGTGTGCATATTTGGAGCTTAGGAGCACACCACGAGAGACTGCAGAGATGAGCAGGCTCGAATATGTGCGGACTGTTCTCGACGAGGTGGAACTGTATCCCAAGTCCAGAGCCGCCGTGATTGTCAGCTTGGACCGGCGGATGAGCGCAGATGTTGTACTGGAATGCGTAGGAATTGCCCGCCAATTGAAAGCAGAGGGTCGAAGAGTCGTCGGTGTTGACCTATGCGGCGATCCGCAAGTAGATTTTTAAAAACCTTTATATATGCATCCCATTCATACTGGCTTCGTTAGGCAGGAGACATGATCATGTTCGGGGACCATTTTTCCGCAGCTAAACAGGCGGGTCTGGGCATTACTCTCCATATCGCTGAAGTGAAGTAGTTTCACTACCCAGATTTCAGTCCACTAAATTCCGTCAGACACCCGCCAATTCCGCAGATGAGACCCTCCAGCTGCTCTCTTACGCGCCGGACCGCCTGGGCCACGCCACCTTCCTCAACAACGAAGCCAGGGCCGTCGTCGGCGGAAACAAGACCTGCATAGAAATCTGCTTATCTTCAAACCTCCTGTCCGTGTCCCCGTTTTATTTCACTTCATTTTTTTTTCTGTACTTAGAAGAAAGACATCTCATAGCTGCAAAACCGTCACAAAGCTAGAGGATCATCACATCCGATACTATCTCCAGCACGACCACCCCATCGCAATCTGTGTATGTCTCTGCTCTTTATCTTGGGCTCTTCATGTCCACCTGCGTGCTCTGCGCACCTTGCATTTTGCGTTCCTTAGCACTCCTCGCTGACCCCCGGGTAGACAGATGACACGCTACCCTTCCGGACATCGCTCCCCGGCGAATACGCGCTCTTGCTCGCCGCGCCCCCGCTCGGCTTGGGACTGAGCGAGGGGGAGGTGCAGCGCGTCGCAGAGATGGGCATGGCGGCACGGTTCGGGGAATGAGCCATGCGGTTCTGCTGCGGATTGTGCGGTGATTTGTTGCCTTATCGTTGTTTTCAGGTTGAATCGAAATAATTCCGAAATGATCAAGGATGTTAGTGGAACTTGGAAGTCCCGAGGAGCTGACATGTCCACTAAGCAAAGGGCCCAAGTTCACGCTTAATGATGTGGCCGTAATGCGTTGGGCAGCGACTTGAATCAAGAGTAGATATCTACAATTGTGCACATTGGCAGAGACTGGATTTCCTTCCTCGCGCAGGTGCCATTCGTCACGTTAAGGGTATATAACTGGCCACTAATAATATAAGGGGGAGGATATGAGAATCTGCAGGCCCGTACAGAAAATGAATACCTTCGATTTCACCCCTCCGCGCGCGACCTATGAAATCGTGCTCGTTGAGAGACTTCAAAGACGCGCGCGCACGGGGCGAGGATCAGAGCGCGATTTATAACGAAGCGATAGAACGCGTGCACTTGTGCAAATTATTTTCCTCGTCTCGACGTTTTTGTTCGGGTCTTAGGATGCTTTTGCGGTTGGGCATACTGTATATCTTCCATGTGCAGCAAAACCAGCCACTCGGGCACGGGGATTCATTTAGTAATAATAACTCGATCCATTGTCAAAACACGTGAGATCAAAAGTTTTCGTAGCATTCTGTGCGTAGGTCTAAATATTAATCACAACGGGACGTCGTACACTTGGCAAATTGAAACTCACCAGTGTCAGATAGTTCACCGGACCATCGTCGTAGTTTCTTGGTCCGCTGGTTATGCGGGGGTCGTGGTAAAAGAAGTGGAGAAGAATATAAAAGGAATCTAGAGAGACCGTGGCACGAGTACAGGGTATTTTGGTGTCAAGAAAATGTCTCCCTCCTGCGGAGACGAGGGTGGCATCGGGAGTGACTGAAACGTCGCGAGGGTTCGCCATGAAGTGCTGAAGTGGAGGACGGATCACGCGGCGAGGCGGGAGGGTTCGGGAGTGACTCTTGCAGCCCTTACTCTCCAGGGGCCCAACCAAATTGCCATCCCATCCGCAACCAGCCCTCGAAAGATGTCTATTACGTTTTCAGGTGCATTTCTGGAGAGATTTCTTGTGGAGAGGGAGAGGTACGAGGAGAGGCGGAACGACTGCAGCTTCGCGGGCAGACGTCGGTCGGTACGGCGGAGCGATAGCATAGCAGCTAGCTGCCCGTACTCAGAATGACGAACGACACCATATACGGTTATCCCAAGATCGATGAGATTTAGAAGGAGCTGGTTTGAAGGGAAGTCGGAGAGGATATCGATAACGTTGACTGGTGATGCTTGTGACGACGACGTCGTCAGTTTGAGATGTGTGAGAGTAGGGATGAGACTGAAACACTCTTCAATTGTGCGAAGTGGCAACGAGGTCTGTACCAAGTCGAGGATCAGTCTCTGCAGGGGAGGGGAGGAACGCCTCAGAAATGGAGGAAACCGGATTGAATCGGTGCTCGCGATTGAGGTATCGAGTTTTTGCAGCGCGGGCAATGTAAGCAATTGCAAAAATGCGCTGTTGGAATCTCCGTGAAGTGTCAGAGACCGAAGATGAGGGTGAGTGACATGGAGGTCAGCATGAATGTCGGAGATTTGAAGGAGAGGGAGGTATCGGAATTCACATTCTGAGAGGCGCGTCGCGGACTGCAAAATGCGAAGAAATTCTTCCACGCCAAACTTCAAGTTCATCCCACAGAAAAACTCCGTCGGTAGCAGCAGCCGTAACGTCTGCAGCTGGTGCGCATGTTGGGTGACGATGGCCAGGATGGGATGATTTAGAGTCCCGGTTAATGATATCGAGATTGGGTGACCACGCGCACGGTCGAAACGGTCAGACAGGATTTCTACAAATCATTCTGTCGAAACCGTACGAGATATCTGCAAAGGGTCCGTCGAGATATTGAGCCCCGTCCAGAGAGCAGGGGTGTGGAGCGCAATATTGGTCCAGGAATGGTATACTTTGAGGAGAAGTAGCGGAACCTGAGAGGCGTTTTTCTGATAGTCAGGAACAACGGGAAGGGAATGGACGAATATTTTAGATGATAATTCGAGTGGCAAGTGCATCATAGGGTCACGGAGGTCATTGAGTTGGCGGCGAACAGCACTTCTGGTGCGCTCCATATTTCTGAGGATCTCTTTTTGACGGTCTATCCCGGTAGCAAGCTCGTCAAGACGCGCGAAAAGTGTGGCGACCGACATGGTACAGGCAGAAATGACTGTTGTTTGGACATGAACCCATCGCACTTCAGCCCAAATAGATCCTTATTTGTAAGGTGGTCACAAAAAACAGAAATCTACAAAGGGGATGCAGGCATCCCTCGGAATAGTCAAGTATGGAACGCAGATCGGTGTTTCGTCTCGTGCCTCCTAAGAACGGAAATGGAAGCCTGCACACTCTGGAAGCCTGCACACTCTTTGTACTACCGAAGTAGCATTCGAGCCTCCAGCTTCCTGCACTTTTTCTCTACGCGTCCCTACTCCTTTCCATTCTCGAGACGTTCCGCCCCAGCACGCACTTCGATCTCACAGGCAGCTGAGCCATTATCCCCATCCCTCCTCTTCGGGCTCAGGCTCAGACTCTTCCGGTGCCGCGAGGGGGCCGCCCGTCAACCGTTGCATGAATGGCGACCGTCGGTGGTTTGCGGAGGTGGTTTTCAGCTGGTGGCGAGGGCGAGGGCGCGACCAGAGCACACCAGAGCACATCGCGAGGCAGTGGTGAGGCGTGCACAGAATACAAGGAGCAGACGCAAGCGGAGCGAGGCGGGCACAGAGCAGGCGGGCACGGAACACACCGCCGCGGAGAGGTAACGCATCGGCGCCTCGTCCTCCCACTCTGTCTGGATGGGCCGCAAATCAATCCGTTCTTTGAGTCGCCTCCCATCTTCCATCGGCGGCGCGCAAAAGTAGGACCACCGTGTGGAAGCACGGAAAAACGCCCAGTCCAGAGCACGTATCAAGCAGGCGGAGGCGAGGAGCAAGGGAGGAGGGCACAGAATACGCAAGGGCGTTGCAGGTGTTCATCGCGTCGAGCACTGCCAATCGTTCTCCGCGCGCGCCCTGGTGGCCCTTATTGGGATGAAGGAGCCACAGATGGGAGTGTGCACGGACCACGCGGAGGGTGGAGCAGTCGTGACGAGAACACTTCGTCCTGCTCTGCCTAATTTGTACTCCTCTTCGACAGCGGCCAAACCCCACCCACGCAGACGACATGGTGAACGTCAGTTCTCGTCCTCGACGCATGACGAGGCACAGAATACGCGGAGGGAGACCGAGACGAGAAGACTTCGCCTCGTTCCGATGCTCGGGCTCATATCCTCGACATCTTATCTTCCGTGAAGTGCGATTCTCGCAGAGTACGAAGTCAGCGACCAGCGTCACGGCGGGTGTAAACGTGAGGAAAACGAAGAGAGCGCGTCGCGGAACAGCGGGGTGCCCGACGAAGACGTAGACGCTTCCGCTTCGCTTTTTTCGACGACCAACTTGAGCCCTCAGGCTCCGAAGACGTCGGCGCCGGACTTGGAGGAATATCCATTCTCGCCCACCGCGACTCCCGAGATCAGGCCGCGCGCAAGGGAGAAAACACCAGAGAAGATAGTGGGGCAGACGGCGACGGGTAAATGCTTTGTACACCGGAATACGGAATACGTGGAGGACAGAGTGATGCTCTTGTAAGAGAAAAGCGGAGATGCGAGATAATGGCACAGACGGCCGTACTTCGTACGCCGGAATATGGAATACGCGGAGGACAGAGTGATGCTGCTGTAAGAGGACGACGGCCTAGTTGAGCAGACGGAGATGTGTGTACAGTGTCACCGTAATATGTGGGTCCGGGTGGGGGAAAAATGTGAATTGGAATCGAGACCCAGGTAGGCGAGTTATCGTAAGGCGTCCATGGCATACGTGGGCCCGGGTGGGGGAAAACGTGAGTCGGAATCGAGACCCAGGTAGGGGTATCGTAAGGCGTCCATGGCACCGCCGGCACGTAGACCGCATAACCCGCGCAAGAGTAAGACGCCATCCGCCGAACAGGATTTCGGCGTCACCGGTGTCGGCTGCGTGTCGGAGTCGAGAGAGGGATGGGCTGGATGGGCTTGACGGGAGGGATATTCTTCGGCAAAGTTGTAACGGGAGCCCATCCACGGCCACCGTACAGTCT
This sequence comes from Mycena leptocephala, assembly GCA_029378395.1. Lineage (NCBI taxonomy): Eukaryota > Fungi > Basidiomycota > Agaricomycetes > Agaricales > Mycenaceae > Mycena > Mycena leptocephala. The sequence goes on from JARJLF010000103.1 coordinate 222,167, forward strand.
AGTATTGTCCCAGCGTTCTACTGGCTCCTTCCTACGCCTCGGTGTGGCTTCCCCTCCTACACCGTGGTGAGGTTTCGCCCTACTCCCGCATCGTCCTTGATTATGATCCATCGGTCCACAACCCCACCGTACCGCTGTGCACAGCGGACTGCGGGAGAGGAGCAGAGGGCTTGGGTGGGAGGCCCGGTGCAAGTCGATATGCGTCCGAGTCGCACTGGAGGAGGAGGAATGCATGTGGCACAAGGGATGAAGGAGCAGAATATTTGTAAAGCGTAATTGAGAGTCTAAGGGGCCGGGCGGGTGCTGAGAACGTCTACATGTACATGCACTTTCTGTCTTCTCCATTGTGAGCTTCGTCGGCGGCCCCGTAATCTGCAGAGGCGCTACGCAGAGCTGCCGGGCTGAAGGGTGTTATTTAACCCTCTTGCGGCCGAGCGGCGAAGGCGGAGTGCGTATCCTCAGAACCCTATTCTGTATGAAGTGCGGTTCTCCGAGTGCGAAGTCAGCAACCAGCTGGCGTGCGTGTAAACGGGGGAAAACGAATAGAGCACGTCCTGGAGCAAGCGTAGGGTAGAGCAGTTCCGAAGAAGACGCTTCCCCTGCTCCACGACCCCACCATACCGCTGTGCACAGTGGACTCTACGGGGGACGAAGAGGGCTTGGGCGGGAGTCTGGGCGCAGGCCCGGTGCAAGTCTAAGGGGCCGGAGATGAACGTGGGCGGGTGCTGAAGATGTCTGCATGCGTTTCGTTTCTTCATTTGGCTGAGCGTCGTCGCCGGCCCGTACTCTGCAGAGGCAGAGGCACTTCGTACCGCCAATCTCGTTCGTCATCCACCTGCGGCCGAGTGGCGAACGGCGGAGGCGGGGCACAAACAACGAAGGGAAGACGGGGACGCTTTGTAGGTCGAGGAGAAGACTCTGGGGACTCGGAGGAGGACGCGGGAATGATAGGAGAGGTCCTTGATTCTTTCTTGTCGACCTGGCAAATCGCCTCGACTTTTGCAATGGTCTTATGCTGATGCAGGCTACCCGACGGAGAGGCAAGCGGGGGTCGGAGGTCGTTTGTCCCCCTCCGCCGCACGTTGGCCCGTATGCGCGGCGAGTGTGGTCGTGCATGGTGAGCGGGGGCAGACGCAGATCCCTCTGCATACCCGTCAGCGCTACAAATCGAATATGACCACATAAGACGACATACGCATGGAGCGGATGAAAGATGGCGTACCTGCGGAGCGCGCCTGTGGAGCGTCGGCACCCTGTCAATGTCGATCCTCGACGAAATGGACCCGCCGCAAAACCGCTGTACCCAATAGGGCCCACCACTCTGGACTGCAGTGGCCGAGACGAGTATGCTTGCGTCATACGCGGCGGTCGCCGCGTATCCACAGTGACTAGTAGTAGTACACCATCCATAGCCATATCGCTGCGAGAAGTACCATGTCAGCGTAAACGAAATCACCGCCGACAGACAAAGGACCGTATCACGCACACTTTAGATGAGATCCACTACCTTCCTCTCGATTCTGAGAGCCACCATGAAGGTTCTTCACGGGAGAGTTGGTGGTCGTGATAGTGTGGCCGACAGGAGGAAGGCAGAATGAGATTCGGCCGTACTGCGCAAAAGGGCAGAAAATGTGCAGAAATTCGGAAGAAAATCGCGACTAGAAAGAGTCGAGAGTTTCCGTTGAGTATTGAGCCAGAAAGCTGGATATAACCTGGGGGACGGATTCCTTCCCAATAGGCATGCGGAGTCAGTCCCAATTTACGGTTTTGGGCCAAAGTTTCGGCGTGAATTATCGATCATCCTCAACCCAAACATACGGTGCAGATAAGATAAACGCTGGAGGCCCAGGCAGTGGAATGCGAACCAAGAATTCGAATTGAGAGGTCGGCAAGGAGGCGCCAAACCATCACGTGAGAGTCGTGTCGCACAAATGTGAACCAAAGAAGGACAAATATGACACAGTTCGCATTCCAAATATTTATCCCCCTCAATCCAGGTCCGTGTGTAATATGCCTGTTCGAACCTCATCAATACGTTCAAAAATCTGCCTCATTTCTTTGCCATATAGGCGATTCGAATTCAACCTACTAGCGCTGATTTCTCCTACTGGGGTCTTTCATTTGTTTTGAACTCGTTTGCGAGCGGCATAAGCAGTGGGTGCGCATATTTGTGGGAGTGCTTGTAATTGCGTACACTCCGGTTTTGCACTTACAAATTACGGCCAATACATTTTACAGAGGTATGTATGTTCCTGGCCCTTGCCAAAATTTAAAAGTAAACAGCCGTCAGAAAGCACACAATTCCAAGAAAAGGCTCGACCAGCAAGTCCAATATTGCATTGCTCTCTGAAGCGCCCGGAGTTCCCATGAGACGCAGGATGAACGGCAGCGCAAACATCGTGAGGCCGTCGCATTGGACGTCTCGTGAAACCTCGGGCGTCCTGTCAGACATCGCACGGGTTAAGGCGTATATCTGCATGCGAGAGATTGAGCGCATGGAGGGCAAACGGCGAAGGACGAAAAACATACCGCTACTGAGAACATCGCTCCTCGGCCACCCACAAATCGCGAATCGTACAGCAATGCTGCAGCCCCACCGGACTCCTCGACAGAGCGTTTGATGACTGTGAATTTACGGCCAGTGTCAGCCTTGGGCTTCGATGAGGACGAAGTACATACCCAGTGCAGTGACGGCCATATACCCCACGGCAGCTGCACTACAGACGACTCTTCTGCGCGTGTTGAAGGCGCGGTCTGTGGTATCCGCAGGGCTGGAGTCTGCCGCCTCAAGAAGCGGGCTGCCTTCATTGGGGCTCTCGTTGACGTTGGGCTTGGATCCATCTGCGCTTGAGGAGCTTGCTGGCCCGCAGTTCACGTAGTTGTATACATATAGGTGACCGAGGCGGATGAATATCACCAGAAGGATTCCAAGGTAGAACAAAAGATCCATATGTAGTGGTCGTTGGAGGGAAGGAACCTAGGTGAGCCGTCCCTTTGGCTCTCTACAGAGGGGAATGGACTCAGAACAGCGCGCAACACAGGTTTCGGCAACAGATGTGACATTTGTGCGACCATTTTCTAACGCCGTCCGGTACAAGGCAACGATATCGAAGCGGAGGGGAAATCGTGTATGGATGCTAGGACGAACCGGTGATTTGTGCAAGCAAACGCTATGTATGCAGCAAATCAAGCCCCGGAGGTTTGACGTTTTGGAATGCGATCAACCATCACGTGCGCTGCGCGTCGCGAGAATGGGGACCAAAGACGGACAAATATGTCCCTGTCAGATATTAAGGGTCCGATTTTTTGCTTTTCTGTCGAGCAAAAATGGCCCAACGACGGTAAGGTGGATTTTAGCACCTGAAGTGGCGATGCCTGGGCGACCGTTGAGGTGGGCTGGGATCAGAACTGAATCTCAGCCAAAAAAAACAAAACAATGAAGTCGTGCATGTTCTTGAAATCTTACAGCTGTGTGAAGCATACGTAAATGTTACACAGCCGAACCGTGGCTCCACACAAAGTGCAAAGCTCAGTTCATTCCACTTTTCCATCATTAAAACATTGTGCTTCGATCCAAGAACTTGTCTGGCATGCAGATGCAGGTGGTTCCTTCCATTCTAAAGAACCGCGCCTTGCATGATTATATGCAAGGTGGGGCGCTAGATGGCACCCGTTGACCGTCAGATTGGTTTGACGAGTTTAACGCGGCCGAGGGGTCCGAGGTCTTTTTTTTGGAGGTCCATTTCGTCGAGCAGATAAAATAACTGGCGGTCAAAGTAGATCATATTCACTACAATTTACATGACAAACGTCGTTCAAGGAATGCATATAATTTCAAACTCAGTCGTCATACTAGAAAAAATCAGCCAACCCTATCATCTCAACGACTAGAAAGAGTCTTACCACAATAAACATCGATCCCGGCCACGGGCTGGTCGTCCCATATGGCGTCATAAACATGTTTGTCTCCGTTTCGTTGATGATAGTCTTGAATCCCGCGAGCCTGCCTGCATCACCCGCCGCGCGGCGCACATTCTTCAGCTTAAAGACAACCTTGACAATCTCCGTGATCGTCTGCTCCGCGTAGGTCAGTCCGGGGCAGGTGTGGAACCCTGCGCCGTTGAGGTTGTACGAGCCTATGGGGCGAGTGGGGTCGACGGTGGTCGGGTTGGGGAAGTCCGTGGGCTGTTCGCAAATATTCAGGATAAGTATCACAGGCGACTGGAGGAACGTACGTTGATGTGAGCGTTCTTGAAGCTGGCCCAGATACGGTCCCCAGCTTTAACGTTCATGGGCGGCAGGTCCTTTCCTTGCGGGATCGTAGCGTCGACGGCAACATCACGCCAGAGGCCGGTGAATTGCGGATTGAGGCCTAGCATCATGATGAGTGCATAGTCTCGGTGAGTAGTGTGTGAAGCTAACGCATCGCCTCTCGCACGTATCCGCGCAGCATATCCGTGGATTTCGAATCATCGCTCTGCACCAGCTGGAGAATTTGCAAGCGTTCTTTCTCGTGTGTGTCATCCAAGTAGAAATCGACAACATGGACCGCGGCTGGGTGAGATAACATTCAACGTTATTATTACTAGAACAAAACCAGCATCCTGACCTTGCGCGTAGTTGACTGACGATCCCACAGCAAGCCCTATAACCGTCGCGACGAGCTCGTTCAGCGGGCGCCCTGTCTCGGAGAGCTTGCTCAGGAAGGGGTAGCACGGCTTTTGCGACTGTGGCCGGAGGAACTTAGAGACATTCGCGATGAAGCCTGTAATCACGTCCTAATTTTTATCAAAAGATTAAATGCTGATAAAAATTCGACGACTAAGAAGCACACGCACGGGCGCACTCTGTGGCGCGATCTCCAGAATTGATTTGGCAATCAGGGCTTGTATTACCCCGCCGGATTGGAACGCCGCCCAGCGGATGGAGAAGAGATGTTCGTTGTCGCCGATGCTGAGGAAGGTAAGACTGTACATGTGAAATTTCAGTGCTCGTAGGTTGGCTGATATTTGTAAGAAAAAACATACGCGAACTAATAACAAGAATCTATCAGATGAGAATTCGCGCAAAAGTTGGCAAGGACAAACCAAAGTCGCAAACATATCATACACTTCCTGCTCCGTGTATAGACCCTTCGGGTTGTCGCTCGTTTTCAGGGGAAGACCGCACTAGTTGATGATCATATTGTTAATTAATTGTTACGCCCCGTATCAGAGAGGACGTACCAGGCGGTCGGCGGCCCAGTGGACAGAAGTGACATTGATGACACTCTTCACGATGTCAACGTAATTCCTGGGACGCCGTCGTATTTCCACGAGCGTTCCTTGATCAGCTGCGCAGTCGAGTCGCGGTACCACACCCGATATTGGCTGAGCGAGCTCTCTGTGGGGAAGAGGGCGTGCAGCGCCTGCGTTTGGGTTAGCGTGGGGTTGATATTGGTAGAGTGCCACCCACCAGACCCCGATCCGGGTCGTGCCTAGTCATGGGATAAATTTGGGTAGTCCGCAAAGATCAGTTATGAACGTACTTCGCCGCCTGGTCAAAGCAAAGCATAAATCCGTACCCGTTTCCGAGCCCTGGCACACGGAAAAATATTCAAACACCCTTCTCCCGCGAACGAGCGGGACGACCAACCTGCCATGTCGTAAACAGTCGGGAAGCGCACAGGATCGTTGAAGACATATTTGATCCCGGCGAAGGTATTCAAGACTTTCGGTTCGGGAGCGGGCACTGGGCGGTCGAAGGTGTAGTCGGCGGCGAGGCCTTGAGCCGTCAGGCTCTGTTTCATTTTCTGGGGAGTGAAGAAGGGGAAGCAGCCGTAGACGGAGTTCTGTGAAGACACGTTCAAAATGGCGAAGCCGGAAGAATGTGAGAGCTACATACATAGGGATAGTGCCGAGGAAGATGGCGCATAAGGAGCTTGGGCACTGGAAATTGTGAGGAAGTGATGGAGGAAAAAGGAAAAAATCAGATTTACTTTCGCCGCCCTGGAGGTGACGAAGATTGAGATGCAAATGCCACCAGAATGTGCAAAGAACTCACGAAACCGCCATTGTGGGGATCGCGGACGCAATCTTGAAATCCCCACGTCGTCAGATTAGCAGCTACATGAATCGTGAACGGCCCTGTACGGGTAAATCCAAAGAGACACGTACGAGTGTAATCCGTGGTGTAAAACCTGTCGCCTCGGACCAATGAGATCGCATCCCCGAGAACGGCCCTCATCATCTGTGGTAACTAGTGAATACGAGAAATATAACCTTCGATTTAAATAAACATACACTGTAGCCAGATGCAAACCGAAGGCCGGGGCTCAGAGGCATCGTCTCCTCGCATTGCAAACCAGTATACAGCTCAAGGTTGTCGATATGGCCGTACAGACGCCGTGCCGCACTCTGAACATGGCATTGGAATAATAGATGACGCGTGAAATGGATGGCTTACCGCTATAGCGGGATCCGGATTCCAATCCTCGAAGTCCTCGTACTGCTTCAGGCCCAGGAACTGCCTGAACTCGTTCATTGTGCACACGCCCCACTGGCGCGCTTGGAGGATACCCATGATTTCGATCACGCGGAGTACACCGGGGGTCCCGCGCGCACGGTATGCACCGGCGGGATTCTCAGTGGCGTCGAGTAGAATTTTAGCAATGTCGTCGTCGGAGAACTTCCCATCCGGACCGCGTTGAAGTCTATTTTTACAAAGTCAAATAAAGTACATAGGACGAAGAATAAGACTCACCCGCCGAAGGTCCGCTTGCTGGGATCCGGATTAAGAGCGGCAAAGGACCGACCAAAGCCGGAGCCAAAGTCTTGCATGGTAAGCTGATCGAAGGGCTTGTTGTTGAAAACCTTGTTGAACACATCTTCCGTCCATTTTACGTCGGCCGCAGAAAGTGTGGGGTGCCACTGAAATCGTTGAGGAGAGAATGAGTAGACGGATATTAACGCTTACCCGATACAGCACGCTAAATTCGACGCTGCAGTGATTGCCAAGTCCACGCTCCACTTCCTGGCCATCCTTAGTTTTGATGGGATCAAACGCATTCATGTTCCATGCGTTGCCTTCCGAAAGTCTGGCAAGTTGTATTAACAATCGAGAAGCCGAACACGGAGGCGTCGTCTGTACCCGAGGAAACCCGCAACATAATCCGACATGATCAGCCCCATGAAATGACCGCAGCTGTGGGAAGCGTCGAGTCAATTTTTGGACGTCCACACGGCGTCGTGTGACCTACTTGACAAGCCTTGCGGTCTGGAAGATTTCTTCGTCTTGCTGGGCTCTGAGTTTCTCATCCGTAGGCGGAGGATCCGTCCAACGCCCGCGCTCATTAATTTTAAGGAGCATATCGGCAACGTACTGAGAAACTCAATTTTAGACCTGCGAGGCAATAGAACGGTAGACGTACATTGTGGTTTCGGTTCAGTATCACCAGAATAGCACTGGCAGCCGGGGGAAGAAAAATGAGCCGCTCTTCAGAAAACGTATCGGGATACATTAGCCCGCGACCCTCTCCTTTGTTGCGGACCAAATCCTGTGTGGCCTGGTCTTCGAGGTGAAGTTAATATTCCATCAAGTTAAGAGAGTGAATCGAGGCTTACTGATGCCGTACAAAGGACTGAGATCGAGATAAGAACTGGTATCGTTGACGTTCCAATCTTTCTGATCTGTCCGGAACAACGAGTGTGTTACTATACTTGCGAAGGCGAACGTAAATGCCGAATTTCCCCCAATATGGTCCTTCCGCTGGGTAAACTGTGAGATTTGGGGTGCAGACAGAAATAAGATTGGACGGACGTCTCGTGCTTTCATCAGAGTGTCGAAAATTACGCCGGGATCGGGAAGGGAGGTAGGTGCGTAGCACCATTTCCCTTGTACGCTGCGAGCATATGGCGTGCCTGCTTTGCCTAACTGAGGAATCTGCAGATTATTTCCTCCCCCGTCGGCTTCACGGAAAGAGTGAACGGGCCCCAACAAAGCTGCACGAGGCTATGTGGCGTTAGAGCCTGCAACAGAAAAGACAAAAATTTGACGAACGTGCGGAATAGTATTGTAAAGGAGAGAAATTGCGGAGTTCGACATGTCCTTCGCAACAGCTGAGCCAGGAGGTATCCGTGACAGGAGAGTGAGTCCATCCGCAAACTAGGTCATAAGCTAGGTTAAAAAAGGTCTGTTATATTGCGTTAAAGACTCACAGCGCCCAAACGGTCGTCAACCGCATCTGGGTGGAGGGATGTATCAAGAAACGCTCCCTGTTGTGCGTTCTCAGGAGGGATGAAAAAAAAAAGAGGCATAAAAGACGGACCACTACGCGTGGGTCCGGGCTGATAGCACCCTTAGATTCGATATTCTCAAACTATGAGAGGCATGATTCAATAAGACTTGAGTGGAATAGGAAGAATTGGGCCACCGTGTTGATGAGATTCGTCACGCCAGCATGGGCCTGCGGACTCGTATTCGCATCAGCCTGATTTTCCCAGTCATAGTGACCGTCGGGGGCAATGGGAAGAGGTCTTTTAGAGAGATAAACGGCGTCGGCACCGAGAGAAAATCCTTGAATGGGTGTGATGCTGGCCATGGTTATGGGATTGTGAAACTGCCGTCAGCTCTTATATAGAAACGGGCCAGTCACCAATATTTACTGTCGCACGAGACCAAGACCCAAAGATAAACCCAAGACATTAGACATATGAGAAGCGAAATTGACACCCTCCACGAAAGGCACAGTGCGGTGTTAGACAGTTCACCCCGAATCATGCGGCCGCCGCCGCCTAGTCATCGGATCCAATGACCCAGGAGCAGAGTTTGGAGCTTCAGCTTCTCAGTTTTCAGCGCCTGGGGCAACAAGACCCCTTTTTAACTCGGTTTGGCCTCGGTGTGGCTTCGGGTTTGGCCGTCGTGATTCGTGAGAATTTGAAACAAGCACAATCAGATCACATAAGCTCGGCTATACAGGTCTGTTCTCTCTGTCAACATCGCCAGCAAGGTGGCCCTTCCCCTTCATTTAACGACTAAAACCTCCCACTGTCTGACGGTGAAGTTTTGCAATTGGCAAATATCATGGCAGCGGCGCATCGAAATCAATTTAGTTCCACCCGGAGAACTACTAGTGCCTGTGCCAGTGGCTACGGATCCGGAGGCCCGGGTCGACGAATCGCCGACACCGAACATGATGTGAAATGAGCAATATAAAACGTTATTGGAACCTCAACTGCCACTGCCGGCCGTATAAATCGGGCGCACAGTGTCAAATGACCTGTGCTTCTCTCCCTTCCTATCAGCGGAGACCCTCATATAAACCTTTTGCGGCTGATATCGTCTTCGTCTCATCCTCAATGCAATCATCTACCATCACCAACGGTCACAATCGGTCGGAAACGGAGTACACCGTCGTCGACCAGAATGGGATTTCTGGGTTACCAGTGGCAGCATCACCTCAAAGCTCCTCGTTCCCGCAGACAACCCTCAATGGATCAGCAGCGCCCACAGTAATTCCGCCTGAACATCCGTTCAGAACTTTGGTGCTCTGTTTCGACGGAACCGGGGATCAGTTCGACTCCGACAACTCAAACATCGTCGAATTTTTTTCGATGCTCCCCAAAGCAGATCGCTCAAAACAAATGGTTTACTACCAGTACGTCGAGTCGGGTATCCTCCTGCCTAAATTATCTGAAATGCGCAGGGCTGGAATAGGCACGTACACGTCACCCGAAATTGCAACCCCATTCATGTCGAAGATTTCCAAGGTGAGACATAATGGCAAGGTTCGACTGCACCTGCTACCTCAGCACGCCGAAGGACCTAGCTGAGTATAATATTATCCTGATTATCCGCCCATTTTTTTCAGATGCTCGACGAAGCGATAGCGTGGAGCTTGCATGCACATGTCATGGGTTTGTCCCGCTCTACCAGCGTTAGTCGGGTGGAGTGACTTACATGTGAGCAGGAGGATACGAGTTCTTGATGCAGAATTGTACGTACGGGTTCCATTCCGGCTATCCGCACTTTTGCGCCGATCTAACTGAGTTTTAGACACTGTCAATGACCGTATTTGTATTTTTGGGTTTTCTCGAGGCGCTTATACCGCCCGCAGGTATGCATCCAAATTTGGTCCTCGCCATTCGCACAGCTGATTCTTTCCCAGTTTGGCGGGAATGCTTCACAAGGTGCCAAGACCTAGGATTCTTTTTTGAGTCGGAAACTGACTGATAATATAGGTTGGACTCCTACCGGCGGACAATCACCAGGTCTGTCATTACGTTGCGAGTTATTCCTACTAAACTGTCGCACAGCAAATTCCGTTCGCGTATAAGGTTTGTGAAGGGTATCCAACGAGTCTTTCCCGCTAAATTACGGCCCACAAGATGTATACAAATGAGAGTGAAACTGGATGGGCCCAATCCAACGCTTTTAAGAAGGTGACTCATGCACCAGTTTTATTCACCTATTCTACTTTTAACGCTGGTAACAGGCCTTCTCCATCGACGTGGACATCGAATTTGTCGGGGTTTGGTGAGCATTGACCTCACGCTCTAGTTCCGCAATACCACGTCTTTTTGCGGACACTAATACATTCCTATTAGGGACACTGTTAATTCGGTTGGACTAATCCCAAAGCGGCTTCCTTTCACAACCAGCAATAGCGCCATACGCACATTCCGCCACGCTGTGTCACTTGACGAGCGTCGTGCCAAGTTCAAGGTCAATTTGTGGAATCGACCCAACGCGCAGGAGCAAACCCTCAGTATATCCGATCAGAAAGCGCCGCCGCCACATCCCGCACATCCGCCCAAGAAGATGTCCCAGCGTATTCTGGAGAACAAGTACGACAAGGACCGCACTCAGCCCACCGACATTGATGAGGTAAGTTTGCATTCGCGTGCATTCAGCGAACCCGTTCTCATTTCAATCGCAGGTGTGGTTCGCGGGGTGCCACTGTCTGTCTTTCACCTCAATCCAACTGACCTTGTTCTAACCCCAACTCTAACCAGGCGACGTTGGCGGTGGATCAGTCGACAACGCGACCGTGCACAACCTGGCGCGCATCCCGCTACGTTGGATGATTCGAGAGTGCTTCAAAACGCACAGCGGGATCATGTTCAACTGCGACGGACTCCGCAGCATCGGCTTAGATCCCGACGGCCTGTACCCGTACGTCAAGGCCCGCCCGCCCGCGCTCCCCGTCGGGAACCTGCGTATCCAGGCCATCCCGTCCGCGAAAGAGACGACCAAGGCGCAGAAGGAGGCGGCACTGAACAACTTCGCCACCACTGAGGCGTCGACGCAGGTGGCTCTCAAAAGCGAGGAAGAGCTCGACTTGCAGGACGCGCTGTGCCCGGTGTACGACATACTCGGTCAGGCGTCGTACTGGCCGTGGTGGATTCTCGAGTTCCTGCCGCTCAGACAGCGCTATCAGAAAGGCGACAACACCTGGGTATCATATCTCGGATGGAATATGGGCAAAGGGCGATTCATTCCGAAGCAGAAGACGAATGGCGTGCGGGTGCATAGGAGTGTCAAGACACGGCTGGAGGCGCGGACTGAGAGCGGCGGAAAGTACGAACCGAAGGCCGCGTTTGACTTGGAGAGAACGACATGGGTTGATTGATTCATTGAATGGTTGCGTCTTGTTCGAATAGTGTCAATCTATGTTATCTCTTTTGCCCTTTCTCGTCTTATGCGCCATTTGTTTGAAAATGTGGTTCAATAATATTTGATTGGAGTGAGTTAGTTTAATTTCTCACCTTTACACATTAGAAAAATGTTTCACGAAGCTTGGTTGCGCGATTGAATGATGAATCCCAGGAAACGTTCACACACAACCTTTTGCATTTCGCCATTACTATTGCATATTGGCTCACTCCCCTTAACAGTCCTCTTGGGGCGAACTTGAGGTGATGCATCAAGCGATTTATTGATCCGGCTCACGGGTTCCTCGTAACAGACTCGGATGTCTTTGCGGATGGCATCCGAGCTGACTGACCCCATCATCGACTGGGACATCCAGCCTGATCTGATCAACCAGGACTTGCGAGGAGCCGCTTTTCTAAGTGAAAGAACCCGAGTCAAACGTGAAAAAAAAGCCCATTAATCCATACGCTTACTTACATAATTACATATATTGAACGTGCCCGGAAATTTTCTCCGTCTGTCTGAAATTTACGTGAAACATGGTTCATGAGTATGACATAGTTTATCAACTTCCGACGACGTCCGTTGAGTTTCGGACTGGATAAATAAATAAATAAAACCCCGGCCATGGAAGAAGACGTTAAACAGGAAGCGCATGATCCTAATTGCAATCTCCAAACACTCCCAAAGAAAGAAAAAAACAATTGCAATCGGGACGCCGCAAATTGTGTGACTGATAACAGAACCATACGTCATGGGCTCTCACTAGATCTCATTCTCCACCCCTCACCTCTTCCCACTGGGAAAGCCAGCGATCTTTGAACTTTGGCTGGGATTATCCCGACTTCTACTTATCTAAGTTATCCTGCCAGATGTTTTGTCGCGTGCCGCCCGAGCTGACAGACCATATCATCGAGCTTCTGTGGGACAGCCAGCCCGACCTTCGCGCGTGCTCGCTGGTTTGTACGCAATGGCTCATCGAACAAACACCACCTGTTCGAATCCATCACGGTCCGATTTCTCATTCTCCTACAATCTCCGTCGGATGTCATTCGAAAACATGCATGGATCCTAGATTTTCGTCTTTGGTCACCCGAAATCAACACTCACTGCATTCAAGGCCCCCCTAGCCTCAGTCTGTAAAGGTGTGTATAGGTCTGTAAAGGAATGCCTAGGAGGCTAAACAGGTCTACTAGACTGACCTGATCACAATTGTGGCAAAGTGTGCGTAGTGCCTAGGTCACCTAAGCTGACCCTGTGTAGGCCAGTGCAGGTACCTAAACTCATCTCTACCCAACTACACTGGGGTCAGTCCCGTGTTTATTCAACCAAAAATTAAATTTTCAAACACTTCCGACTGTATTCGGAGAAGGTGAGTCTAGGAAGCTAGGCAGACCTGGCCTGACATATACATACCTTGGCAGACCTACGCACATCTACCCACAGCTACACAGAACTAGACAGAGCTGCAGAGAGATTGTGTAGGCCCCTGGACAGATGTGGTCTGCCCAGCTAAGCATAGGGACCTTGCCAGATGGAAGTCTAGGGGACCTTGAACGCAGTGACTAGTATCGCGCTAATACCTCAGCGCCTCCCGAACGTTTCACACTTGAGAAAGATATTAGTAGGATCTTTCTTACCTTCACGAAGGGATTTTCCAGTCCTCCCCATGACGCAGATTTGTCCCTTCAGCACACGAAATTCCCCTCTTGCGCGGTTTGTTTCAAAATTTATAGGCCTCCGGGAGCTGGAGTTGGGGTCGGTTACTTGGGCCGACGCTGGCGGTGACGTCTGGCCATCCCTGTCATTAGAACTGGAACACCTGTCGATCCTGGGATTTCATCAGGCACTGGACGTCCTTCCGTGGCTTTCTTGTGCTGAGTACGGCCCCCGGACGCGCGGACTCGCTCTCGATATCCCGAATAACGCGGACCCTGCCTCTCTCAGGCTGGTCTCGATATTCCTGCATCGTCTTGACGGCCATTTGCACTACCTGCGGCTCGATGTGCACCCGTCGTACCTGCAATGTGCGTCTGATTTCTCACGTCCTTTCTCCATTGGAAGCAATTCAATTTTCTTACGCCGCTGTAGGGACCGTTACTTGAGCTCGGCGGGCTCATGAGTCTGCGGCGTCTGCGCATCCGGCATGGTATACATTTCCATCCTCCCAGCATGCCGGGGACCCAGGTACATGCAGCACATTTCCCGCTATTCTGGAAATTGCTCTCTGTTTCACGCCAAGCAATCAACTCGACGAGCTTGTTTTCGACGTTGACATTATGCCTGATATGCGGTTATCGAACTCTGATTATATGCTCAAAAACATCCTCGCCAACCCGGCTGTAAAGCAGATCCCCGCAGTCCAATTTCAAGTACTCCGGGGCCGCCAAAGCTGCGAAGCTATGGCCATGCACCGAAGACAGTTTGCGTCTTTCATGCGCGAGAGGGGCTTGATTATGGGCCGGAATGTTGTCTGCTGCCGAATTTACGTGCGTGGGTTTCTCGGTTTAATTCTTCTGTCTCAGCTTTACGAGGGGCTCCAAATGACTGACCTCAGTTTTCGGCCTCAACGAAAGGCCAAATTTTCCTACTGTGTTGGAACCCAAAGATATGTAGTACTATGATATTCCAATGCAGGACGGACCTGTGAGTGGCCACCGACATTCTATAAATATTTTTACCTTCGAGTGCGCCCGCTTTCATATTTTATGTATGGTTTCTATAGCAGTCCGGATGCATATTGAATCGCCGCAAACGATAGAGTCGGCTCTTACGGTTTGCCAGCTATTATGTAGTTTACCTCCTACGGCGCCCGCTCTCATACCATAGTAAATCGTGTGGTTTTGACCCTTAGGGATCTCAAAAACGTTCCCAAAATTATGGCTAAGCAGTCTTGAAACCATTAGTTTCAGGAGCAGTTTTATCTGCACAGAAACAATAAGTTTCGGCTTGATCCCGCAGCTACAAGTACTTATCAACCAGCCTAAAACCCTTGAAACCAATAGTTTCGGGAAAGCTCTCGGCTCCTGACCACCATGGATTTCGAAACTCGGCATAGACTTCACTCGTAGCCTCGTCCTCCGCTCGAAGCGGTCTGATATCATCAATATTCGATTTTTTCTTCGTCTGGCACCCCGATATCTGTCCAATTACGAAGGAACTCTCGTCGACGACTCCCCTATTTCTGGCAACAAACTGTGTCCTGCTCCTGGCCGGTTTGGCTCGACAACATGCATATGTGCAAATAAGATAATTGTCTCGATGTGCAATGGCGCATAGGAACGGTACACTGCACAGCAGTGACCGAGGTGCACTGCAGTAATCGCCTGCAGTGACCGGCGGGTTCATTGTCAGAATATGCTTGGAATATGCACAGACTGATGCCGGACATGAACACCGTTTCCCTACATGCGACAGCGCATAGGAACGGCACACTGCACCGAGGTACACTGCAGCAGTCATCTGCAGTGACCGGCGGGTTCATTGTCAGAATACGCACAGATTCGATGCCAAACATGAACACCGTTTTTCCTACAGGTGACATGAATGGGAATGGTAGGCTGCAACAGGAGATTTTCCTTTACTGCAGCTGCCGCAAGAGTGGGCATCGAGTTGGCATCGAGTTTGCTGCACTCCCGGGCTGTTTCGGACGGCGAGGAGTTGTCTCGGTATACCTGAAGGCTTGAATCTCCCCGATCTGGTCTCTCCGCTGCCAACTGGCTGAATATCTTCACCAGGAATTATTATCTGGGCGCATCCGCCAAGCCGGTGATCCTCAACAAACGAGGTCTGACTGCATGCCCGGAGGCATTCCTGGATCTTTCCTTGGAACTCGAGAACTGAAGAAACAATAAAGAAGGCAGATCTCCGTCACGGACTGATAGCGTCTTCATATTTCCTGTCTATATTGCCCATTTTGTGAGAAGCATATGGTCATTGGCGTGTATGTCTGTCGAATCTATTAGGCAAGTAGACGACTGTAGCATACATTCGAGTAGTGTGTGTAAGTACAGCGCCCCGCACGCTTCCTCAACGGGACCACCGCGGTTATACATCCTCCTCCTCCTCCTCCCGAAACTAATTTTATCGGCACAAAATAAACTGCTCCTGAAACCATTGGTTTCAGGCGCACTTATTTCTCACTGATACTAAAAATTTCAGAAATGTTTTGGCCGCCCCGAAACAACCCTATTTCCGGAGTGAGTAGCGGCACATACGGATGCATCGAATCGCTGAAAACGGTTTCGGCGTGCCGGTAATTGAGTTTTTGACGCCCTCCATGCTAAAATGAGGTGTGCAGTTTGCCCGAGCCGTCGTATATTCCGATGAGTGCCAAGGGGGTGTGGATACTTACGTCCATTTAATTCCTCCGCCCTAATTTTACGTCGATTTAAGATAAAGAAGTTCGAACTCACCTATTTTCTTAGCCTGAAATCATCCAAGCTGGTCGTTCTAGCCAATGCCCAGTACAATTTTCTTTTTGAAAGAACCCGCCATGGATGTCGGGCACGGTGAACCCTGGTCACTGAATGACACCAGAACTCGACGTAAAGTGACTCCGGATCCATGATCACAAATTGAAGCGCTGAGACAACGGTTGGTCATTGCGTTTACTGTGTGAGTGTTGCAATTGAGCGGCATCCCGTGCCGCTCGGCCATCAGCGAATGCGCGTGCATTGCATTTCGCCTGATCCACATTTCGGGCTGGATTCTATTTTACAAGGACGCCCATAGCTGGCAGCTTAGCGGTTCGGACCGAAAATTGGACCAAAATCATGATGGATGTATTCTGTCTTCACGCAGAAGATGGTTACCTCGCGGATTGATCTATTCAGATCTACTCTAATTCTACTGTACCTTTAACGGCAATGGCATGCGTATAAAGACGAGAGGAATGCCACGTCAAAGCGCGCTTTCTCCACCCCTTTATCGATTCACTCATAGGCCCGCTAACACACTACTCGACTCCGAGTCGAGGCCTGCTTTCCGCGTCTAACTAGATGTCTTCGAAGATGCCGTCCGAGCTGACAGACCGTATCATCGACTTCCTGTGGGACAGTCAACCCGGTCTGTGCGCGTGCTCGCTGGAGGAGGAAGAGGATATATTATACTGACGCGGTCCCACAATTGGAACAGCCAGTTTACTACGTATGACATCGTAACTGGTATGTAGTAAATGGCTACCAGCGAGTAGGCACCATCTCTTCGAGTGCATGGCGATCCGTCCCGACCTCCGATTTCTCACTCTTTTCCAATCTCCCGGAAATTTCGTCTCAAATTATACTCGGACATTATATTTGCGTCTTTGGTCGCCAGATATCGAGGCCAACATCCCTACAATGCTTCCCAATCTCCCCAATTTCCTGCGCTTAAGAACAATAATGATAGGATCGTTCCCGCCTTCGCTCCGGGATTTTCCAATCCTCTCAGATGCCGTAGAACTGTCCTTGCAGCACACGAAATTTCCCTCGCGCGCTGACTTTATGCATTTCCTCTCGAAATTCACCGGCCTGCGCAGGTTGGAGCTGGACTGGATCGCTTTGGACGATCAAAACGACTCGGTCGGGCTATGCATCCCATGCGACTTAGAATGCTTTACTGTCAAAGGGGCTGGGCAGAACCCGGGCGTACTCGCATGGCTCTCAACCCCCGAGTATGCCCCACGGACGCGCGCACTGTCCCTATACCTCCCGTACAACGAGGAGCCCGCGCTTGGCCTCATCTCGAAGTTTTTTCGTCGGCTCAATGGCCATCTTCGGTACCTGCGGCTCGATGTGTACGATTTGCCAAATCTGCGGTGTGAGTGCATACACATATCCCATCTTAATTGATTATTGAACCAGGCTATTTCAGGGAGCATCAACCTGCTCGAGCTCGGAAGCCTCACGAGTCTGCAGCGCCTAAGGATAGGCCACGGCATTTATTTCTACCCACCGGAGACGCCGTTCGAACTGGGCACCTACAGAATATCTTCTACCGTCCTTGAGATTGCTCTACGTTTGACCTCGACGAACCGACTCGACGAGCTGATTTTCGACGTTGACATTGATATTTCGCCGAACGATCCATCATCGACTTCTGATTCGAGGTTCAGAAATATCCTCACCAACTCCGCCATAGAGCAGATCCCCAACGTGAGATTTCACGTCCTCCGGGGTCACCAAAGCTGCGAACTTGAAACTGCCACCAGGCACTGTATGCAGTTTATGTCCTTGATGCACGCCAGAGGGTTGGTGAGCCGCGATGTCATGTACTCTGACGAATGCCGGTAAGTGTGTAGGATTCTCTGTTTGTCCCGCTGCATTATTCCATCACTTCCCTATCGGAACGGACCTGCGAGTACTGAATCGCCGCAAACCATAGTCGGCTCTTGTGCTTGCCTAGGTATCTTACTTCCACGCTCCCGCAGCCCCCGCTCTTACGCTGTAGTGATACGAATGCATTGATCGTCAACTATATCAGCTATTTCGGTGTGCCCAGTCTTTTGATGCCGTCCACGCCAAAAAGAGAGACATACACCCATGATATTCCAGCAAGGTTCTATCAGCAAGTCTCAAAGCAGCTGGTTGATTTGTCGGACCGTCGTATTTTCCGATGGACGTAGGGGTGTGGATTCCTCCGTTTAATTCCTCGGCCGGTTGAACTTTGCGTCGATCCTAAGTCAACGTACTTCACGAGTTTACTACCCTATTTTTGAACCTGGGTTGCTCGTTCCAGCCAGTGTCTACTACCTACATATAATTTTCTTCTTAAAAGAAACCGCCGTAGATATCGGGCATGGTGAACCCTGGTCCCTGAATCACACCTGTCCGACCTAAATTTACTCCCGGATCATAAACCGGAAATTGAATGCTGAGCGGCGCATATCTGCTAAGGCCGCAACAATGGTCGAAGGGACATTGCACCCGGGATGAATATATTTTGCCCTTCACGCCACCTTCACGCAGTAGATGGGTACCTCGCAGACTGATATACTTTTAACGGCATGTATATAACTATACAACGGACGATCGCCACGTCAAAGCGCGCTTTCCCCTCCCCTCCACTTGACACTCAAGGCCTGCCTTCCGCGGCTAACCAGATGTCTTCGAGGATGCCGCCCGAGCTGACAGACCGTATTATCGACTTCCTGTGGGACAGTCAACCTGGCCTTCGCGCATGCTCCCTCGTATGTAGCAAATGGCTTCCATCGAGCAGGCACCATCTCTTCGACTCTATTACGATCCGTCCCGACCTCCGATTTCTCACTCTTTTCCAATCTCCCGGAAATGTCGTCTCAAATCATACTCGGACATTGGATTTTCGTCTTTGGTCACCAGAAATTGAGGCCACTATTCCTACGATCCTTCACAATCTCCCCAATTTCTTGCGCTTGAGAACGATAATGATTGGATCGTTCCCGCCTTCACCTCGGGATTTTCAAATCCTCCCAGAGGCCGTGGAACTATCCTTGCAACACACGAAATTTGCCTCGCGTGGTGATTTTGCGCAGTTCCTCTCGAAATTCACTGGCCTGCGCGAGCTGGAGCTGGGGTCAATCACTTGGGGCAATCAAGACGACTTGGTCTGGCCATGCATCCCATGCAACCTAGAATGCTTTTCTGTCAAAGGGTTCGAGCAGAACTCGGACCTACTCACATGGCTCTCATGCCCCGAGTATGCCCCACGGCCACGCGCACTGTCCCTCTACCTCCCGAACAAGGCGGACCCCGCCGCGTTAAGCGTCATCTCGAAGTTTCTTCGTCGGCTCAATGGCCATCTTCTGTCACTGCGGCTCGATGTGTACCCATCGCCATATCTGCAGTGTGAGTGCATACACATATCCCATCCATAATTGATTATTGAACCGGGCCATTTCAGGGAGCATCACCCAGGTCGAGCTCGGCAGTCTCACGAGTCTGCAGTGCCTAAGGATAGGCCACGGCATTTATTTCTACCCACCGGAGACACCCTCCGAATTGGGCACCTGCAGAATATT
The DNA here is from genome assembly GCA_029378395.1 of Mycena leptocephala. NCBI lineage: Eukaryota > Fungi > Basidiomycota > Agaricomycetes > Agaricales > Mycenaceae > Mycena > Mycena leptocephala. Next base: position 241,776 of record JARJLF010000103.1, read on the forward strand.
TCCCGTGGTCCTTGAGATTGCTCTCCGTTTCACGTCGAGGAACCGGCTCGACGAGCTGATTTTCGACGTTGACATCTCTGCTGAAGTATTATCGAGCTCTGATTCGATGCTCAGGAATATCCTCACCGACCCTGCCGTAGAGCAGATCCCCACCGTCAGATTTCACGTCCTCCGGGGTCGCCAAAGCTGCGAAACTGTGGCCAGATGTCGCGTGCAGTTTAGGTCCTTGATGTGTGCCAGAAGGTTGATGAGCCGCAATGTCATATACTCTGACGAATGTCAGTGTATAGGGTTCTGTATTTAGTCCTGATCCCTCATACTTGCACATTCAAAGACCAAATTCCAGATGACATATGGAGTGATCTGCGCGTCTTTTCAAACTCCGCCGGATCGGTCCGTGTCACGATAAGATAAGGGCCAGAACATCTGGGTTATTCCGAGATAATCTTGACGCGAGGCACGAGTTGGGCATGGCTTGAGATTATCAGAGGACAAGACGCGCCGCCGCTTCGCTCCGGCAACACGGACGATAATAAAACCGAGCATTGTGGTGGGAACACGGATTGCGGGAATACACAATAGGGGATACAGAGTGATTTGATCTCAAAGTCTGTGAGTAGCTCAAGCCCTAAGTAGTACCTAGTCGCAATGGCACGCACAGTCTCAATTTCTCGGCAGTCTCGACGAGGCTCACGATCACGGAGCGATCCCACCGCCAAGAGAATATCAATAAAGAGATAAATAGAGACATCAATTCCCAATTGACCTTAAGAACGTACTCGGGACGTAACAGGTTGAATAAAGCCGCAGCACAGAAAGGTTGCTACGAGCGACGGGGCCGCATAATGAAGTTTTGGCCAGGAGTGAAGGATTTGCTGGGCTGAGCATTTAGAGAATTTCATTGAAAAACGGCCGAGACTGGGCACTTGGAAGCAGAGACCCACAGTATTGGAGGTCAAGGTGTTGGGGAGCAGGTTGCGCAACGAATGAAGCAAATTGAATATGAGATGTAGAAGTCCAGCCCGAGGCGAGATTCCAGAAGTGATTGATAGCGGAGCTTGGTTGAATATTGATCAAGCGGTAAAACAAACACCAGAGTGCAGAAGCAAACAGCCCAAAACGCGGTCGGCTCCACAGAACAGCAATGGGCAGAGAGCGTGTGCAGTCGATTTGAGGAGGGCGAAGCGAAAAGTGACGGGTGTATTGAGGGAGGGAAATTCCGCTATTTATTCCTCGCAGCCGGATCTATTGCACCGGAAGGACTCAAGGGAGACTACGTACCCTCTCAGCCGGATAAGAATCGAGTGCTGGCAGCAACTGCGCTGAGTTGTGTGCTGTCAAGAAAAGACTGCGCGTACTAGGTCAGCTGGGCAGCGGTAAATGAAAAGGCTGTGTTGAACCGGACGGAAAGTCGACGACGGAAGGGGATGACCCAAGAGAAAGAGGAGAGGAAATGCGGAATGAGAGAGTATATGGAGAAACAGCACAGCCGAGGAGCCATTGCTTAAAGAACGGTTAATAAGCCAAGGATTAAGCGAGTAGTCGTGACGCGTGTGTGACTCGGTCACATCTCTCTGTCTGCCTACGACCACGACATCCCGAGTCTCCCGTCGTTTCTCGTGTTTTCCTCGCGCTTTTCTCGCTATTTTCTTCGCGTTTCTCGCTCCATTGGATCCCTAGTACCCGAAGCATTACTCGTCTGCCCGGTACCAAGACTCGCTGGTGTCCTCAACATCATAGCAGACTCAAACTTTGCCCATCCGCGTAAACCCACCCAGCGCAGCCTCAAAGACATTCCCTGCACTCCCACTATCCCCAAGAGACTCTAAAACATCCCCGAATCCGCGCAACGCATGCAAAGTTGCCGCCGCGTTCTTCCCCTTGCATGCCCACGCGAGAAAGACACCCCGATAGTGCAAGGTGCCAAGAATGTCTTGTAGATCGCGGCGGATATCCCCCAGTTTCTCGAGACACAGTATTGGAATTTCCGCATCCCGCCCACGTGCGATGCGCAAACTCTTCTCATATAACACCTGCGCGTCCACGAGCTTACCCGCACGATAGTCCAAATCTGCCTGTATGACGTCACAGTTGCACAGACCACGGGGATACGAGCACGCGGTGAAGATTTCCTTCGCCCCGTTCAGACTCTTCAGCACCGTCTCGTCCGCAACACCCGTGATGACCTCAATGCTCGCAATGTTCACAAGCGCGTACGCCTGGTCCAGCGGGCGGATGGTCGCGGATGTCAGTTTCGCGGAGGACCGATGGATTGCCAAGGACGCAGAGTACTCGGATTTCTGGTACAAGATCTCCGCCTCAAGGTTCATAAGTTGCAGCTCAGTGTCCCCGCCGCTCAGCGCGCATGCGAGTAGCAGCTTGCGTGCGTCCGCGCAGAGAGCCACTCCGGCCTTGAAGTCGCCCAGCGCGACGCACGACAGCGCCTGCGCGCGCATACAGTCGGCTTGGAGAGGAAAGTGACCGGCGCGCATCGCAAGGCGCCGGCCCTCTGACCCGCGCGCGACGCCGGCGGCGTACTCCCCGCGGCGGTAGTGGATCTCCGCCATCCAATGCACCGCGATGCACTGCTGCACATAATCGTCTATCTCTCTCGCGACCTCCAGTGCTAGCTCGGAATACTCCCATGCCCTAGAGAACTGGCTGCGGGCGTGATAGTGCGCCGCAAGGGAGCTGTAAAACGAAGCTTTCCGTAGCTTGTCAGGATAACATTGAAAAGACATTTCAGTGATCACGCACCTTCGCCGGAGCGGTTCCCTGCATTCCTGAAATGCTGGATAGCTTTCTTGCTCAGCGCCTCGGCGTTCGCAACATCGCCATTGATGAACAGTCTGATCAGATACCTGCCGTGCAAGTCGTCGTCCCCAGCCCGTTCCACGACGTCAGGAATTATTTTGGCCAGCTCTCCGCCGCCTTCATGGGACGTCGTCGCCGACAGAAAATGCACAAATTGCAGCAGCGTCTTGCCCATCTTTATCAGATCTTCTCGGGTCTGTTCCATTTTCGCCGCATACAGAAACACGGACCGGAAGTTGCCAGTGTTGGCCTTGAGTCGTGGCACGAGATCCCCGGACGGCAACTGGCGAAACGTACTCCAGATACCGATGAGCTCCTGGAGAAATTGCAGCAACGGCTGGACGAGTGTGGGGGCGGGCGGGTCAGTCTTGTGCACGTATTGGCGCACAGGTGCAAGCGTTTTGATACGCCCGTCCGCCGCGTAGGCAAGAGATGTGCGCAGGAGCGCCGCCCTGGCCCGTCCTACGTCGACGATGGGGAGGCCGAGCATCGCAAGCTCTGCGTCCGATATCCCACCCGGCAGGAGTGATAGCACGCTGAGTAATTCGCGTGCGCCCGGTGCAGACGCCATGCGCGGGCTCGAGAGCGACATGACGATGGACTTGTCGAGGTTCGAGTCCTTCGCGTAGCCCTCGCTCAGCAGCGCGGTGTTCTCCAGCTTCCAGCGTTCGATGGTTTGAGTGTAGCCTTCAAACGAGATGACAGCGCCGAGGAGCGTCACGGCGAGGGGCATGTTATCAGTGAAGTCGAGAGCCTCATGGGCCAGGGAGCGTGTTGTTTCATCCTCATCATCGACTATATCCGCTAGCGTCCGCATCGCAGCCTCGCGGGAGAGCGGCTCCAATGGCGGAAGGAACGGCCGCGTCCATCGCACCTTGGCGGGTCGTTCGGCTCCACGCATCGTAACCTAAAGTGGCTGAATAATAATGAAAACGAACATGGCACGGCAAACTAACCAGCAGTCCCAGGTGGGGAATATCCGTCAAGTGTGTCAGCACGCCCTCAACATCACCTCGCGAAGTGGGGGGCTCCCACGGCGTCTCCAAATTGTCGAGCACTAGGAGTGTTCGCTCTGCTGCCGCCGCACTGGAAAGGTGCCGCACGACAGCCTTCAGCGCCTGGGCTGAATCTGCAATGTCGAGCTGCGCAGCGAGGGCGGAGACAATGTCCACGCTGTTGGAGGCCGACTCGCAGGAAATGAAATAACGATGAGTGAATATCGCCTCAATGTCGGAGTGGTGAATCGCCGTGAGCGCCAGTGCGGTTTTTCCGATTCCACCGGTCCCTAGGATAGCTACCCGAGGCGAATCTTGCTTGAGCGTTGTGACAATGTCGTTCACCTCGACATCTCGGCCGTGGAATATTTTGGGACGCGGTGGCAGAAGGGAGAAGACTGAACTCGAGCTGAACGAGAGAAAAATCAGCATCTCCGAACCAGGAATCGCCAGTGAATCAATGCGCTCACCTACTGTAGAGACTCTGGCCAGCAAGGCAATGAGACGCATCATGTCAAAACTTTCAGTGACTTACCAAGACTGTGCTTGAGGAATCACAAGGATCCCCTCGAGATCCAACTAACGCCAGCAGCTCCTCTTGTCGCTTCTCGTGATCGGCCTCCATTTCTAAGACGGTCTTGATGGACTTTAAGTCTGTATGAACCTGATCATAGCTGAACCATGAGTCTGTCCTTGCTCGTTGGTTGTCATCAATACCTTGAACCGGATCAGTGCCCTGTTCAAACCCGCTTCGCACTCATCCAATTGGAGTGTATTCTCCGCGGCTCTGAAAAATCGCTTGATAGTCCTCATCTCCACCTGTGCGCTGATGTAGGACTGGATTTTTTGGAGTGTCCTGCGAAAACTGAATTTATGAAGTCCACTTGTCAGCAGAATTAATACTCAGCAAAATCTGCGATCGCCTGGAGCATCTCTGGCGAAAGTAAGCTCTTTGCGTCTCCGCAGAGATTAATCAAAGCGCGTAAAATGTCATAGATGCGCTCAACCAACTGCATGCATTTATCTTTGTTCCTTTTGACAGACTGGGGGTTTTCGGGCATTCAATGGGTACTCAAATGCACTCAAAATAAGAAAACAAAGGACACGTACCTCGACTGTGTTCATAATGAGTACGCTCACACCCGCAACGACATTGAGGAATGGTACATTATTCGCAGATTTTCCGATTTCTTGGATGAAACCGGCCGCCGCCGCCGCATAGGTGACCACGGAGTTGCCGGTAGATTGGCTCTTGATGATTCCTGAGGCAGGAGCACGGTCTGGCATGAGGGGCGAAACAAGGGATCGTCGCCATCAACCATGTAATGATCGCCGCAGGATAACGGTTGATCACCGGATGTTCACACGGCCAAAATTCCAATACACTCAATACGGATAGTTATTTGTGAGGAGATATTTTCCATGCTCAATTCCGGCCCTATGTAGTTCGAGGGTCTGACTACACGTGTAGGCGGAGGTAGACTGATATCATAATATGTTGGCTACTGGTATCGTGTAGACACTACTGCTGGGTGCCTAGTGTGCCTGTCTCTTCCAGGTACACCCATGTGGACAGGGTAGTAGGTCATATTTATAATGTAGAAGACTTCATTGCTTAACAGCCATGGTAGGCTCGGAAGCGATTCGTAAGTTATCGGTGTTCGATTTTTCGTTGCCGATTTTTCTTTGTTCGATTTTGTCGTATTGATCTCGCCATGACGGCATTGATACCCGGCGTATTGTATCTCTGAGGATCTCCTAGTTGAATCCTCGGCCAAATTTCAAACAGCAAAATAAATGTAAATGTAAATGCGAATCAGGCCTAATTGTACAGCGGCGACGAAGAGAGAAAGGACTATGAACAGACCCGTCTCGGGGCATCTGAGTTTCAAATCAAATTCCCCAAGTTCGTAGGACGTACAGTTGCAGTAGGAACTGAAGCCCAGACTGCCCAGGCTCCCGCAGACCATCATATAAGCAGGTAGGTAGGTAGCCTAAGGTAGGTAAATGGTCGGCAAATAAATTGTTGCCCCCATCATAATGGCAACGCGCTCGCCATTTAACTAACCGATTCCCGAGGGTCAACTGTCACGATTTTTTCAGCACTTTGAGACGCGTATGCAACAGACAATTTGAATTCCGAAAGATGTAATGCTCGGCACTGCGGTTCAATTTTAAATTTTCAAAAGTTCAACTCGAGCGCTTTTTCAACATTGATTTTGCCAAAAAAAGGCTAAGACTGTGGAGCTGTGATGTTCATCTCATCGTTGAACAACTGTTGCAGGATAAGACTCAGGATAATATATTAGCTTGACGCGGTCACTTGCATTTCGATTCTACCTAACGACGAAGCCATGTCGTCCTTTTCCACGTTGGCAAGGTGTCCACGTTTATTTTTAGCGGTCAGAATCCCACGCAACCGCAGAAAGTATAGCACCTTCTAATCCCGAATTGAACACCCTCGATGGCAAGACTGGTGAGGTACGTAACCACAGCGGATATGTAACCTTGGAATACTTCTGCAGACTGAGGCTCTTTACACCAAAAACGCAATAGTTTAGCGGATGATCATGTGGGGTACCATGTGCAGGATCGTCCTTGATGATTGATCGTATTAAGCACATCAGTGATGAGATGCGGTTGCGGTTGCGGATTCAAGCTGATATAAAAAGGGGGAGATGTCCTACAATTTTGCATTCCTCTTCCTTTCGGCCGTGCCCTTTTCTTCTTTTTTCGTTCTCCTTTTGCATTTACTACGAACTCGACGTTCTTCTTGCCAATCCTTCTCTCTTTTTAACAACCCTACTTTCACCACAATCAACAAAATGCAGTTCTCCCTTGTCGCTCTGTTCGCTGTCCTCGCTACCGGTGTCGCTGCCATCCCGGCCCCCCTCTTCCTTCGTCAGGACGCCTGTGACATTGCGAGTGCGTCAAAAATTTGTTTCGTCTCCTGGACATTTATTTATCTACTACCTACTCTCATCCAGACTGTGTCCTCGACCTCGCACCGTCCGTCGTCTCGTGTGGGAGCGCTGCCGCGCAACTCGGCGTCGGTATGACCCTTTTATCTCAACCTGCGATTTATGTATTTATCTCCCACATAGACCCCGTCTCCGACGCCGGCTGCCTCATCGCCGCCGCCAAGGACGTGGTTGACCTCCCCCCTTCCTGCAACGGCTGCTTGGCCAAGTTCGGCGTCACCGCGCCGGCTCCGTCAGGGGTGGTGGGTACCATCGAGGGCGGCCTCGAATCCGCCGGCAGCGCCATCACCGGTGGACTCTCCAGCCTCGGGGACGACCTCAAGGGCCTCTTCTGATCAATCCCACAATGTGCCTGGTTCGATACGACTGTTATTTTATTGTACACTGGTTAAAGGACGTAATGGAGAAGTAATTTGGAGCAATAACAATAATAATGCGTTTTGTGAAACCGAAACTGTTGTGCGTGTGTGTCCAGCTGAGATTGTATACAAAGTGAACAATTGCGAGATGAATTCAAACAGCAAAGATGGCCAGCTCCGGAGCAGCTGGGGTGTGGTCGGGTATACTATCAAACGGGCAGCGTTCCATATATTTGTTAACTGGTTAAAAGTGAATGGCGCAACGGTAATCGGTCATTTAGTTTACTCTTTCACACACAGTTAACGCAGTTGTCTGTGAAATCAAGCGCGAACGCCGAAAACCCATTTTCCCCCGTAAATCATTTCCCACCCTGTCTGCGGAGGAGTTTCGAGGTCAACAAGAGGTCAACGGAAATAGCAAAAGAAAAGATCGTAAGGCAGGAGTCCGGACGACCCGGGAGTTGAAACCATGAACCGGTGGATCAACGCATCGCCTTGATGGCATCACTGATCCCGTCCTTGCTATCTTTTGTCTTTCGACGCCTCTCTCCACCTCGTCGACTAGTTTTTCGGCGAGCCCAAGGAACTATACTTGGACTTTGGATTGTTTGGTGCTTTGTAAGCGTATTCACCCATGCTAGTTCCTTCCTAATACGGCTCAGTTTTATCGAAAAATGGAGTCAATGGTGCAGCTCGAAACGCCGATACGCGATCTTCTAAGGCAGAATATATTGCCTTCGGATGCCGAGACGCTCGCGATTTCACATTCCCTACACGCCGCTCAGCGTCGTCTTTTTTATATCGAGGTTGCTAGAACACATCAACCCTCGGAAACGATCGCCCTACGGGTCTATATCTCAGAATATTCCTCCCTGCTCTCAAAGATCCGCCAACTTCCCGAAGATATCCTACGGCTCATTTTTCTTCATCCGGATATCCACGATCATCTTTACACTGGAAGCCGCGACGCACATCCTGCGGTTCGTGACCATAAAAGCCTTAGTGGCCATGATGCCGTACAACCGCATACACCCCATATTGCCGCAGTGTGTTCGTATTGGAGAACCATCGCCCTCAATACCCCAGAGTTTTGGGCATCAATTAGCACCTCTATCACGACCGGAGAAAGGTGCCTTTCCCTTCTCCGACTATTCATTCAGCGCTCTCAGAATGCCCCACTATCCATCGATATACGTACTGGGGGACCTCACCCGATAAACCTCCAAATCGTCCAAATAATCATGCAACAGTCTGGACGGTGGATTCGACTTTCGGTGCCCACGGGCCCGGTGAGCCGCACGGGCTTCATTTCCTCGATTCCCGACAGTGACATCCCTTTACTTGAATCTATCGCGTTCAATGGGGACGCCGTCGCCATTGGAAGGATTACCGACGCTCCCAGGCTCCGTTCCATCTCCTTTAGAGACATAAAGGAGATGGGAGACATGCCTGAACTCCCACGTGGTCAAATACGGCAACTATCTATCCGCCAGTTTGGGAGGGGGTATCTATGTGGGCCAATTTTGGCAATATTTCCTCGCCTCAGTCGCTTGACGCTCGGTGCGTCAAGCAAAACGGATTGGCACAACCAACGCATTCCGCAGCCCAGCCCATCAGTTCGAACACTCACCTTGCTTGGCGACGAGGTGAAAGCGTTTTCGGTGATGGACCTCCTCAACGGCATGAACCTCCCGAGCCTCGAACACCTTCAGCTCTTCGAATGCGACAACTGGGATTTCCCCAGCATCAAATCATTCACAGAGCGTTCAGGATGCCAGCTGAAGACGTTATTGCTGCGGAACATCCGCATCCGGGGCTCAGAACTCCTTGCGCTCTTGCGCATACTCCCCACACTCGAAACCCTCGAGATTACCGGCCCGTTCCCAAATGCTGTGGTCAACCTTGTTCTCGCGGCACTCACTCCCCAGCCGGAATTGGGCGACCTCGTTCTCCCGCCGCTGAGGAAGGTAGCCTTGACTGGCACGTATTTGTTTAGCACAGACGCCCTGCTGAAGATGCTGGAGTCCCGGTTGAGCGCCGACAATCCGGACAGCGTGCTCTCCGTTATAGACATCACGCTCCCTGATCGTGCAGTTGCAATGCCCGACCTAGAAAGATTCGCAGCCCTCCACGGCGCGAGTTTTGCTAGCCTTACATGCTTTGACGGGGAGAGGAAGTGGGTCCGTATTTGCAACGGCCGCTGGTTCCGCTAATATGCCGTAAAATTCGAGGCACTGATGATTATATTCTGTGCATTCTTAGGCGCCTTTGCGATATATATTGAAAAGAGTAAACTACTCTGAATTTATTTATTCAGTCCAGTCTAAGTCTGGGCCCCCTTTTCCGGATCCCCAGTTTTACGCACCGGCTCACTCTTCTCGATACGGAGATTCTGAATGAACGCCGATGCCAGAAGTGCGAGTCCCGCGACGGGTACGCCGAGTACGAACACGAGCCGCAAGCTTTCTGTATACGCACGTACGACACCTGGAATCATGGCCGCAGGCAGGTCCGAGTAGATCGCGGTCGGGGTCTGCCGGACGACAGCGGCGGGCGCCTCAGGCGCGAAGCGCAGGAGGTTCTTGCCCAGCGCCGACGCGAGCACCGGCTCCGCGATACCGAGGCCAAGCGTGCCGCCGAGGAATTGTGCGAACGTCGCCATGCCCGTCGCTTGCCCGAGGAGGCTCGGTTTGTCCTTGAATTCGGATCTACGGGTGTATCAATTGCTGGGAATAAACGTAACCAATGGATAAATGGTCCCACTGAATCGCGAGCAAAGTGTTCTGGACGCCCATCCCTGTTCCCACTCCCACAAGAATCTGAAACCCCGCAACTTTGGCGGACGAGGAGGTCGTGTTTACGGTGTATAGCAGTCCGGAGCCAACACCGAGAAATAGCGGGCCACAGACGAGGAAATGCCAGCTTCTTGGGGAGGTGAATACATGAGCGATTGCGAGTGTATAACGCACTAGTAGCCTGTCCTGCCTACAATTTGACCGGCGGCGATGATGGTTAATACCTGGGCGAGCATGAACGGCAGGAGATCGATCCCCGACTTGGTAGCGCTGTGGTGTCTGACCGCTTGATAAAATATAGGGATGTACTGCAGGAGTCGTCAGTCAACTTCAATATCGCAGTGCTGTGGGTACTCACATAGGAGAAGACGAGAATGGCAAAACGAGTGAGAAAGCAGTATGCCAGTATTCCATATCTACGCGCCCGTCAGTGTCAAGACCGAGGGCAAGAAAAAAAAATGGCACATTGACCGCGAATGCAGAACGGCCGTTGGGGTCATAGCCCGCTCGCCAAGATATATCTCCCAAGCAATGAATACTACGGCGAGGACACCGGAAAGAGCTAAACACTGACAGCACAGAATCAAAAATCATTTGTGCATCTGTAAGAAATGATAAACTCACAATTATCACGGCTTTGTCATTCCATGGTTTGGTGTTTCCTCCCCACTGGAGGGCCAGTACAATATTCGTTACGGCGCCGGCGACGAGTATCGCACCAACAAAGTCCATTCGGACGACCTGCTTCATAAGATCCGTCCATGATTGCTTGGCCGGGTCAGAACCAAGAGGAGGAGCGGCCTTGAGAAGCAATGTAACTGCTATGACAGAGACTCCGCCCACAGGGAGGTTAATCTATGAGGTGTGATTTAAAATCGATTTGACCGCTATCCAGAGATCAAGACTCACAAAAAAGCACCACCGCCAAGTGACCTATTTCGATTAGTGTTCTGTTGACTTTATACGAGGAAGAGGTGCATCGTACGTGGTCGGTGAATGCGCCGCCGATCAGTGGCCCGATGATCGAGGACACCCCGAAAACCGCTCCAGCCATCGCAAACAACGTGGGCCGGTCTTCCAGCCGAGTGACTTGCGATATAACCTGGATACTTGACACAACTGAAGTATGCCAGTGGTCATGGAGTGGGTAATTCAGCGGCAATGGGAGGACTCACATATCCCCGCCGCTCCGGCACCGGAAACCGTCCGCCCAGCAATCAACTGGTCTACGTTCTGGGCTACCCCGCACACCAAGGACCCGACTTCAAAAATGATAATTGCGGTGACCATGACCCATTTTGCTGCAAATATTCGGAGGATTTGGCCGTAAAACAAAAGAAACACAGCTGGTTACAGAGTATTGGTCAAATCCGAGCGGGAAACGTGGTCGGGGTGTGAATCAGGAACCTACTATGCGAAAGGACAAATGACGTCGCAACCCAACCTTGAAGTGTGAAAGATTCGAAGTCCTACGACAGAGATAAGGGAAAGTTTCGTAAATGCAAGACCGCGTGCGAACCGATGCAATGCGAGGGAGTGCGGTGGCTAAGAAAGACAAAGCAGAACTTGATTGGTAAATTTTTCAACGGAGACGAAGTACACACCTAAAATTGTTTCGTCCAAGGCAATCAACAAAATGGATAGGAGGCTTTAATAAATTCGTTTAACAGCTGTACACGAAAGCGGGAGAACACCTGCATTGCCCCAAATATAATAGCCAACTTTTTCCCGGTCAAAAGTATATTTTCGGTGTCGTTCTTTGTCTGGATAGCGTGGAATTTCGCTGGAGCATTTTCCTGGGACGCGGTTTGGAGACTGTGGTTATTAAGTTGCTCTATATCAGAGCCCATTGGCGTGGCGTGCTCGCACAAGAAAAATGCCAGTTTATATAGCTTGAATGCGCGGGAAATGGCACTTGCGGCCCAAGATACGGCATCTCGATTGCGTAAAGTCGATCGTGTCTCAGAGTTTTTGCTTTTTGAAATGGGGTTCCAAGTGGGCAAGTGGACTTACAAGAGCTCAACTCACATGAAGCTATCCCAGAGTCCATTATGAGTTTCATTCTAGGCACTCAAGCGGAGACGATGGGGGCGGTAGACAAGGGAGATGATGGCGATCAAAACTGATCCCGGGAGCGCGGCTGTGCGGCTGAACCTATAATTTAAACAAAACCTCAGGGCACAAATCGATGACCTGTGCTCCCTCGCATTATCGTATTATTATTATTATTATTATTCATCGACCCACACCCATTTCAACTTGTTTTCTCTTGCCGGCGGACAACTTGAAAAAGCTCGAACTTGAAGGCTTTCAGTGGCACTCTGGTAGTATACCAGAACAACTGTACAGAACTTCTGAATTACACATACGAAAAGACGGTCACTCTCCCTGAATCATCACGCACCAGAACCAACCCCAGAGAATCATCGAGAGCAATCTTATAGGCCAGAGTCGGGGACAGCTTTCCAATGTCCAGTTTTCGAAACGTAACATGCGGTGTCGGAGTCGAACTGAAGTGCAGTAGTCCAAGGAAGCCGTCTCCAACATAACCGCCCTCATCTTCGGTGTATGCCCCTCCACGGTAGACGAGAATGAGCATATATGTACCAGATGCACCCACTGCAATTTTACGGATCACATCTGCGTGTTGGTAGAAACAGGCCTGCCCAACGTCGAGGTGACCCTCAGCCACATCTGCCGGCCAAAAGTGGACTACAGATGTCTGTCGGCCCTTCCATTTGAATTCTCTGCATGTCGTCGCAAAAACGCCGTAATCAGGTGTGGGTAACTTGGACATTGCTGATCTCCTCAGCTTCCTTTCACTATGGGCAATTATGTGCTTAACGACGGAATAACGTGACTCCTAGCCTCCAAGATCTGTCGAGATCTGTCGTGTCATTCGCGAGCTCCGGTTCCAAAGGATCCTCTGGCTCGATGCTCTTATCCGAATAAAAGAGGTTCAAAGGCAACCCCTCCCTTTGTTGAATGGAGAGGCACTGGACACGCTCTCTCTGAGCCGACTTGAAGGCGCAGTGCGACAGGCTAATCGGCTGATGGCGAACTTCAAGTCGGATAACCCGCGTCCTGTCCGGGCGCGCACTTTGCGAATAACCGAGGCCGTGCGTCCTTGGACCACAATCTTCTGCATCCCGGGAGCCAATCTTGTGGTGGCTTATGATTGTATGCTGGGGAGTTTGAACTGTTGGGACATTCTTACCTCCCACCGGGTGCCAGGGCACCTGAAAATTCCGGGTCTTAGAGTTCAAACGGAGTCAGTATGTATGGAAATCAAGGGAAAGGCTCTGGTCGGCGCTTGGATCGGGTATGTCGCATGGTGGCAACTCTACAGTGACTGATGTTGTCTGCATGGAGATTAACCGTTCTGAAGCTGGTGGCAATCTACATTGACTATCGCGACCGCTCTCACATCACATTTTCTCATGTAACTTCCCCGGCTACCACCGACAGTCATGGCTCTCGGAGTGCATTGTTCCTCACATCTCGCCTTATGGGATTCTGCACACACTCCTGTATAGTCTCGTGGTGTATGGATGCAAATGTCCCAGTACAGATCCAGTTGCACGACATTTACGCTCCGGTGCGGACCTACCTACCCTCGTATTTCTCACTTGCGTTGAGCTCGATGACAGATTCGATCACTCCCGCCTGCTTGTGTCGCATACGGACGAAGCTTGTACATATTTCATGAGGGCAGCGTTTTGACAGCAGCCGCAGTGCAAAGTGTCGGCATTCTCTCGACTTCCGACCTCGCTAATCCAGTACCCAGCACAACCCAATTACAAATTCCGTACCCTTTCGCGTCCAGCCAAGCCGAACTGTCGAGAATTGGAGAGCTTCGCGGCATGACTTTCCCCTGTGGGCCACATTTCTTGGCGAGTCCAAAAAGCACGTCCTGAGGAAATTCGGTGATCCTAAGAGGCATATGTAGTCGAGTGAGAAAAGGTAAGAAGAAGCCGCAAGGAATCACCGATGAGTGATAGCCGGATTGCCGACTACGCGTTCAAGTTCAAACACAATAACAAGTCTTCTACTTGGACAGAAATTTTGTTTTACCACTATGAAACCCCCCTCTTGTTAGTTCATTTGAGAGACTGGATTTAGAACAAATTAATAGCCCAAATCCACTCCAAAATGCAGTTCAGCCCGCGCCTTGGGGAAACACTAGTCTCTTATAAACAGACGCTACAACAATGGAGTGCTCGTACCTCGCATGTTGTAGGGAAACACAGATACGTAGTAGCCAAAGAAATGTTTTCGTCGGGTTTCAAAAAATTTAAACGCATGTACGTACAATTAACCATGAGTTGTCTGGGAGCAGTTAAGTATTTTACGCGCAGTGAAGTAGTTTCCGGAGGCAGTGATATGCCAAGTCGAGTTATGGCCCTTCAGCTTTCACCGGAGTCAAAGAGCTAGCCTTGGAACTTATTAGAACCTTGGAGTCCGGTCACACCCTTTCTGCAGCCCGGCTTCGTTTCGGAACCTGAGTTCACCTCATCTTCACGCAGGAAATGATTACCTCGGCCCTCGGGACTGATCTATCTTTGACTGGCCTTCTGTGCATACGTAGCCCATGCCACGTCAATTCGCTCTTCCTCCGCTCCACGATCGGCTCACTCCTGGTAAGATGATTGAGGTCAAGACTTAACTCAAGGCTCTTATCTCCCTTCCGTACCGAAACAGATGTCTTCTCGCGTGCCGCCCGAGCTGACAGACCGAATAATCGACTTTCTATGGCACAGTCGGCCCGATCTTTGCGCGTGCTCGTTGGTATGCTGTCAGTGGGTGCCATCGACTAGGCGCCATCTGTTCGAATCTATCACGGTCAGACCTGATGTCCGATTTCTCACCCTCCTGCAATCTCCATCGAATGTTGTCGCAAACCATACGCGGACATTGGATTTCCGTCTTTGGCCGGCGGACACCAGCACTGGTATTCCCCCAATTCTCCACCATCTCCCCGGCCTCTGGCGCTTGGGAACCATGATCATAGGATCGTTCCCGCCTTCGCCTCAGATTTTACCGGTCCTCTCGCAGGTGGAGAAGCTATCCTTCCAGCACACGAAATTCGCCTCATGCAGTGGGTTTACCTGGTTCATCTCGAAATTCACTGGGCTCCGCGAGTTAGAGCTAGGGTGGATAACCTGGGCAAATGCCCGGGATGACGTTTGGCCGAGCCTCACCTCGAACTAGAATCCTTGTCAATCCAAGGGTTGCAAAATAATCCGGACGTCCTGCCGTGGCTCTCGTGCGCTGAATACGCGCCACGGACTCGCGGGCTCTCGCTCTCCATTCCAAATAATGCCACTCGTGCCGCCCTTGCTGCCCTCTCGATATATTTGCATCATCTCGACGGCCATCTGTGGTACCTGCAGCTCGACGTGTACCCTGTGTCGCATCTACAGCGTACGTAGTACTTGACTTTACTTCATGAAACAAATACACACCTCTGCTGTTCCATTGTAGAAACCATCTCGTCACTTGGGCTGGACTGCCTGACCAGTCTGCGGCGCCTTCGGCTCGGGCACGGGATGTATTTCCACCCACCCAGCAACACATGCAGAATATTCCCTAACGTGTTGGATATCGCTTTGCTCATCACGGCGAGGAACCGCCTCGATGAGCTAACTTTTGACGTTGATGTTACCCGGACGGGGCAATCCAACTCCGATTCCGACGAGGCTGCCTTGAAAAACGTCCTCAGCAGCCCGGTTGTAGACAGAATCCCCAACGTGCAGTTTCACGTCCTACGGAACCCAGGCTCCGAATCAGTGGACGTATACTGCAGACAGTTTGCGTTGTTCATGCGCGAAAGAGAACTCGTGGTTCGCGACGTCATTTACACAGCCGAAGGTGCGCAATTTCCAACACAGTAGACGATTGCGACTGAGCCTGCGCCAAAGCGGTTAAATGATGTCAAATTTCAGCGACTATGAAGACGAATTTCTGGATAGTTTATATTCGAGTGGTGCGAGTACGAGCGATACCCCGCTTGGACTTCTAATTCCAAGACATTTGAGGCCGCATGTATATGCATTGACTTGAGATTTTCGACTCTACTTGAAAACAAGTACCGACTGGGGGACTCCGCTAATCCATCTCCGTCCGAAAAGACAGACCCAGACCTCAAATATCTAGCCAGCGATACCAAACAATAAAATATGGCGGGAAGAGAGAATAGTGAACGAAACTCACCAGGTACATCGGTATCACGTTCATGAGGACCCGGTACCGAATATTCTGAAGCTGATGAATATGGGTGAGTTCATCTGTCAAAGATCACCCCGAGACTCACCTTTTATTTCCCCCGACCGCCGCTTCTGAATGAATTTTTCCGCCACGATCCAATAATCCTCTCCACCAGTTACACCCATCTCCCAGTCCTTCAAGAAGTAGACCCCAGACATTATCACGGTCCTAGGATCGGCTCGGAAGTCTCGATACTCGTCGATAGACCCATTACGGTCTCTCTCATTCGTGAAAAGGACAACAAGAACCTCGAGGAACTTGCAGTTCTGAAGAATACCGCGGAGGAGGTCAGGCGTTGATTCGAAGAAGTAATTGAAAGACAGATGTGTCAGGCACGGGAGGCGTCCCAGGTCACTGCCCCATGTAGCCCGAACCTGCGTCCCAAAGACATCGAGGTGGGTCAGCCGAGCGAAAATAGAGTGGTCGAAATCGATCTTTCCACCGAAGAGCGGGTCCAGACCCGCCGAGAGACGAAGCAGCGGCATTACTGCAATCATCGGGAGCAATTTTGGGTCGAGAAGTGTTTGGAAGATGGCGAGACGCACAACCCCGCTACAGTTTGGGAGAAAGTGTGCGACTTCGTCTATTGGCACAGATGTCAAGGCGAGATGACGGACATGGTCGCGAAAGAAAGCCTGCGGTTTGGAGTTGAGAGCGTGGAGAAAGGCACGGCTCGATATTCGAATCAACTCGGTTGTGTCATCCAATTCTTCGGATACAGAGAGAATTCTGTACAGCAAGGGCTCTATCCTGCGAAAATACGTAAGATTTGAATCTAAACATTTTTATTTTTTGCTGTTACCAGATCTTGATACGCCGTGCAACTAGGACCAACTTCGGGATACATCTTGGACTGGCGATGGCCAAAAATTCAAAAATTTCCCGTTCTAAATCTGCCGGAAGTACGGGATCTGGCACACCATTAGAACTTGTGGCGGCCATCATGTGTCCCTAACAAGGAAAACTTCAAAGACAGGTGAATGCAAGGTGAATGATTAATCGAGTGGATGGTGGCAAGAAGATGACTCGCACTATTTAGCCCTGTTTGACATCATGTGTGCCGCGGTCCAGATCAAGCCGAGCTCGGCACTCTTGCACTCTTGCACTGCTACTTGCGCTTTCCTAAACTCAAGTGAGTTGACATTTCTCATGAGTCTCAGTCGCTACCTATTGCATGCTGGCACCGTCCAATGTATCCCTCATTACTCACCCTCTCAGCCCTGAGCGCTGAGCCCTTGCACGGAGTACCAGTCCGAGACAAGACTCTGAGAACTTGAAGAGGCTTACTGAGGTTTAGGATGCTGGTTTCCCCCTCATCGCACCTGGAAATCTCCGCCGATTGGATATCTCATTGGTTTTCTTGGCACCACCAACGACTGTGCACGGCACGGCATGGCATACGACTCGGATGTTCTCAAGTTGTCGTCGTGACGACGCCGTCTTCCTGACTCGCACTGCACGGAGGCGTTAGTTGTTCCGGACAAGATATGGGCATTGGTTTCCCGCGCAGAATGACGCCGTGGGTAAGTAGATTTCAAACTCATGCGGCTCTTAGTGTCTAATATTAGTATTTTTTTCCGAGTGCGAGGGATCCTTTCTCACAGGGAGACAAACCAATACCTTCACATCCATTGGCCAACGCCTTTCTAGTTGCTCGTGCAGAAGGCCCGGTAGATAAGCTCGGACTGCCCTCGGTACCTCCTAGGTCGCATCGATATCGTTAACTCGCAGTGTGAAGAGTAACTTATGACGAATGCACAAAGGTACATTCATCGTCCTCAATTTCCATTGGCACTCGCCTCCAAACTATTTGGCAAAACGGCAAACGTTTTTATCCAGTGCTGGTAGCAAAAAATATCGGATATTCCGAGATGCCCGGTACAGTGCGGAGAATGGGCACGGTCCACGCGGAGATAGGAAATGTCAAAAGGTGGTCTTCTAGCTACTAAAGCACAGCAGCCTGGTCGCCTCATCTTTCGCACGGCGGTGGAGTACAACTGCTTCCAGCTGACAGACACGTGCCTGCTTAATCAATCCATGATATTCTCCCGCTACTGTGGGTTGCGGCAGAATTGCGGCATGACTGTATTCGCTGAATCACTGAATACAGTTGCCTTTGCTTCCTGTTGCATATATACTATGAAAGCAACTACACGAGCCATGCCCCCGCTCCCGGCTCTCCATCCTTCCGGCCCCTCGTCAATGTCTCTGGATCCAACTCTGGGGGCCGTTGAGCTAGGAGCAATTTTCAGCACACTCCTCTTTGGCATCATAACCGTGCAGGCGTTCGATTATTACCGCGATTATCCCAATGATTCCTGGACCTTGAAAGCCATGGTATGTACAGTACTATATCCTTCCTCCTTGATGTCTGAACTGTTGCGAAAGGTCGGTTCAATATGGTTGGGACATAACATCCTCCCGGAGCATGGCCGCTGATCTGCACAATCCAGGCTGTTTGAGCTCGGCCATATGATTCTGGTTTGGCATGCGGTATGCTTATTTCCTGACTCCCTCCGCTTTTCAGAACACCTCAAGCAACAGCATAGACTTACCGCTTAACCATCACCCTATTTGGCCAATCGGCAGCCATTTACACACCGCCGTGCTCGCTGTACATGACGCTCGTGTTCTCCGGGCTAGTGGCGACGATCGTGCGAGTGAGTCCCCGTTTCTCCGGGTCGTTCGAATTCAAGTCTAATGAATGGCGCAGATATTCTTTGCGCACCGGATCCGGGTGTTCTCGGCGACGTCGTTCGTCACGGTCGTCTGTTGGGTTTTAACATGCCTAGATTTGGTTGCGGCCTTGGCCGTCGTAGCTGTATTTTATCGCCACGGCGTGGTGTTCGTTCTCGCGGAACATTATCGCTGGCTCCTGTCCACGTCTCTGGTACTCGGCGCAGTCGTTGATGTCCTCATTAGCGCGTCTTTGTGTTACTGCCTGTGGAGCATTCGGCTCTCCGGCTTAACAAACTTGAAGTACGTGCGGTCATTCATATATTCATACCCCTCGTATTCCCCAAAAAACTCAATGTGCTGTTCTTAGGACAAAGAGGATCGTAGATACGGTTATTACTTGGTCCATTGGTATGTCTGTCTCCTCTTCCCCGCTCTACAATATATTCACTACTCATCCAAGAATCAACACTTGTCAAGAGGTATGCGGATTGCATGCGCTGGGTGGGATATGTATCTGATCTAGTGATAGTGCTGCAGCTCTTCTAGAACTCATTCTGGCGCGTTTCTTCCCTCTTTCAATATATCTGTACATTCTGGCTGACACTCGATTCAAATGCAGTTTCTCACCCGCGATGATCGTGCGTTCGTCTTATATAATTTCTGCCGAAACACTGAAAGAGTGCGGCAGTGTCATGGGTAGTCTTTTATCTGATTCAGTCAGCTCGTGCGCCCCACCGTCCTTTCGATGTACACACCTACTGACGCGTAGAAACGAAGTATACTCAAACTCGATGCTCGTCTCGTGCGTCGTAACTTTAGTTAGCACGCCATTTTGATAATCAGACACATTCCGCAGGCTGAACGGCCGACATCGCATCGCAGGCTCCGAGCCAGCCGTCAACGACACCGGACCTCCGACACTACTTCGATTTAATGTCGATGGCATGGCCCCACAGGCAGCCGTGCGACCCAGGGTGATTGAAAAGCTATACCACTTTGAGCTCGCAAACTGAAGGATTGAACTCGACAACAGAATATGGTCATCCAGATGTCGCGCCTCACAGAGATACATGTCGATGTCGAGGAAGGGGGAGTTTCGAAGTCTGAGTCCAAGGTGCAGGTCACTGATTCCGCATTGTGTATGTGGCACTTATGAACTCGATTCAGCACCGGGATGACGAATTGAACTTGGGACAGTGGAGGACTGAAGAGAGCCGGGGTTGAAACAGATACATACAGTAGATATTTGCAGCAAAAACTGAATCCAATCTGATGCTGAAACTCAGCATGGGCGTTTGAGGTCAGAGTTTTGTGATTCCCGACCGAACCGCGCAGAGACGACACCTTCCTGTTACATCAAATTGAAAGGACCTGTCCGTGTACCTTGTCTCTTCCGAAAGGATACTCAGCCGGGATCAGGCATTACACAGCCGAGATTTGGGTAGATTAGCGTCCAATTTTGGCATTTATACTGCCGGTGGTGGATCTCTACCTCCTAACTCTACCCTGAGGGTCCGCGTCTGTTGATTACGGAATAGGATTGTCCACAGTCGAAATAGAAGGTTCTCGTTCAACTCGGGCCTGAGCCGCTTACGTTGGTTCGATTTTATCTCTCATCTATGGTTCAATTCTGGTTCGTTCAAATTTCCTCTTATTTGCTGGATTTATATCCGCCCAATATCGGCCACCATGTTTCCGACGGGTGGACGACGGTCTACTTCTGCTCTTTATGCTCTCTAATATTTGCAACAACAGCAGTCTAGCATCACTTTTGACTTTCCGCCTCAAACGTAAGCACCCGATTTGGCTATTTGATGGCGGCAAAGCGGCACCTTTGATCTGCTGCCGCTGCCGAGAGGACCAAGGCAAACAGAAACACATAACGCGACGCCTTTCCTTCTTCCCTCATCTCACCACCGATGAACCTTTTGCACTACACACAAGCTTCAACCTGTTGGTTTTTGAGCCTAGGGACGAAGCGGAGCTCGGTGACCCTCTGCAAACGCGCAGAGGTCTCAATTGAAAGGCTACGGTACTTATACAAAGAAGGGCTGTAAAACTGCTGTAAAGAACTGTGGAAGGAATACTAAAATAGTGAGCTGTGAAGGATGCTGTTGAACCGAGCTGTAGAAGTGGGCAGTGCATGTACAGGAGTTGTCGGTTCAACAGCCTGTCTACAGTTCGACAGTGCTTCGGTTGTCTTTCCAACACAACCGCCAAGTGTCAACAACACAATCTTCTGCTGCCCAAAACGCGGTTGTCGTCGCCGAATCCAGCTCAGGAGGGCCACCAGCGGGACACATAAAAGGCAGTACCCAAAGGTGCGCGATATGAAACTCGCTGTGGACAGTTTTCAATCTAACAGTTCCCTGTAGTGCTATAACCCGAACCATGAAGATCTTATCCCAGCATTTGGTTTCTTTCTACTTCAGGCCCCCGCTGCTGCCAACAATACTGCTCACCGCTCCCGCTTTTAATGACCTTCCTCTGGTGCTACACCAGTCACAAATTCCAAACAAATACATGCTCCCCACCCTCAATCCGAAGCCCGAATGCTCATACATCTCACACCGCATCGGTCGGCACTGTCAAATGAAATGTGCAAAATTTACTGGGAAACGGCTGGCAGCTGCCCAACCCACACTCCATCTGCATTCTCACATCCTCTCCCTGACCTCTCAGCTCAGGATCTCCGTGTTCTGCAGGCCATCAAATACTACGTATATATACCCGGATCCTAACCCCGTGCTGCAGAGCCCATCAAGTAACAAACATCTCTACGCTAACAGAAACCCGCTGCCTCTCCCCCTTCCCCCTCACTGGTGCGCGCACACGACAACCAACACGTTCTAGCTCAATCTGCCGACCACTCTTTCCCCTTTGTCTACTGGCCTGTGGACCAGCAACCCGCCGTTGTCAGCGGAATCCTGAGTCTTCGACATCTGTTCGACGTACCTGATGTCATTGATAATAATAATAATTTCTATCTTTTGTCCAGAATATGTGTCTCAGAGAGATATTAAGACGTTAAACGAACAGGGCTCGCGTATCGATTCTGACTTAACAGGTGTCGGCAACATCGGCAAGTTAGGAGACTTGCCGATGTGCCGTCATCAAATTGCCAGATTGGGTGCTTACGTTTGAGGCGGAATGTAAACATCTGTCTAGCATGTTCAAGAACGGAATGTGTGTTGGATGAATAAAACAGAACAAGAAACACACCATTGACGCAAAAAAAGTGCCAGAAAATCTTATCTTATCTATTTCCACATTGGGAAACCCTAACCTATAAAAGCCTATAACGTAAACCATTCGCGTGCACCTCGAACTTCCCTTGAACGGCCTCAGTCCTCCGCTTCCTGGCGGTACTCCGGGAGCTCTCGCTGTTTTTGATATATTTTCTCGGGCTTTGGCGTCAAGAGACTGAAACCCTACTGCTGTTGAAAATGCCGAGATCTGCCGGAGTTTTGACCAAGTCTGCCACTTCTGCCAATTCTGCCGCCATCCGGCAGTTCACTTGAATCTCAAAAGAAATATTGAACTTTCGAGGACTTGAGGTAGGTAGGTAGGTAGGTAGGTATTACACGGCACGGTGAGAATGACAGGTTGCGTTATCCGCAGTGGACCTGTCATCTGATTGGCACTGCAGCAAAAGCTGTAGACATGGCAGTGCACATTCAAAGCTGCCTTCTTGATATAAAGCTGACGCCGTATAAATGAGTGGACTGCACGGATCGACATCCATGGCCCCAATCCACGCATCTGAAATCCAACCTCAGGCTTTGACCCTCCATTTCGACAACGCCGCCATCTGGTCCCCGGGACAGACCGTGCACGGACACGTCAGTATTTCTCCCGCGCTCGCGAAGAAGCAAGGCATCGCGCAGGTGCGAGTCGACGTTAAAGGGAGGGTGGAGACGTATGTGTATACACTTTACAAAGATTCAAAAACCCAATGATGGCTCTGACAGGGAACTCATGGAATACGCACTAAACGTGGCCGCGTATCGACAACGCGCTGACGAGGTGCGTGCGGGAAGAACACCGCCATATATCCTTTGAATAACTCACTCTGCTCAGCTGTTCCATTCCTCTCAAACAATTTGGCCGCTGGGGAGCGACTCGGAGGCGTCCGAGGTCGTGGAGCTCCCCTTCGAGTTTGCGCTCCCAGAAAGCCTCCCGCCGTCCTTCATCTTCGTCGGCTCCGAAGTCCAAGCTCGAGTCCTGTACACTATCCAAGTCGTCGGCAAGCAGGCTGGGCTGGGGAAGGACCGCCACATCGTTAAGAGCTTTACGGTGTTCCCTGCTCCCTCGCCCGCCCAATTAGAAGTGAGACGGAAGATGCAAAGCGGCTGGGATGAATCCTGGCGGACGATCTCGCAGGGAAAGAAGGTCCAGAGCTGGATCTTTGGAGGGCATGCGCACATCCATGCCGAGGTTAGATTCCTCATTCAGTGACGAAGCGCGCCTGGGATTAACATTATCTCCTCTTCTCGCTCGTAGCTTAAACTGCCCGACCTCCCCAGCTTTCCCCGGGCGACGGCGGTCCCTATGATTCTCACCGTAGAAACTCGCTCGAAGCGGATGGAGCGCGGGGAACCTCCAGAGGACGGGTCGATGTCCCCCGCGCCGCCGACGCACCCTGCAGACGTCGCACTTACGCTTGAGAAGACTGTGCGCATGAACACCGAATACGCTCTCCGCATGAGCTCGAACGCATCTCGCGTGCGCGGCGGACTCGGAGACCCAGAACGCAGCCGCGCCGTCAAGTGCGCCGTCACCCCGCCCGAGTGGATCTCCGACGCGAGGCCCGGGGCCAGAGACAACAAAGGGGTGTGGAAACGCGTGGTGCGCTTCGTAGGCACGATAACCATCGCCGAGGCGCCGACCTTCGCGAGCGAGGCGGAGGGCGTGGGATTTGAGCTGCAGGTGGGTGGGGATCTACCTTGTACGTCTCGTGCTGAAACCCCAGCGCAGTACTCCCTCCAGTTTGTGGTCAATTTTTCTGGGGTTGGAAATAGCCTTGAGTTAGAGTTTCCGATCGCCATTCATTCTGCTCACGAGTGAGTGCTTCGTGAGAGCACGTAGTTCAAATTATGTATCCGATTCATGAGTTGTCCGTAATGTAAAGTTTATCTGAAGGTAAGCTCCAGAAATGCTGTCAAGAATACATGGGCAGAGTTGCGAATCCAATTTACGTCGAAGATGACCTTGAAGGTGTTCCCAGTGTTCAACTGGAAAGCCGAAAGATCGCCATTCTTTATATAGGACACTTTATTGGTTGTCTTTGACCGGAGATATCGGATACTATCTGAGACCGGCTATCCGCTCTTCGGAAAGAAAACTTCCCTCTTCGAGGCCACCTAATAATTAGGGCCTGCTCGGGTGATCTGGGTAGCCTAGCCGGCCCCGCCAAATCATCCCATATGGCTTGATGTGGCTGTGTTCGCTTAGGCTGCTCCTGCCAAAAATCAAGCCATATGGCTTGATCCCCGTGCACCCGAGCAGGCCCTAAGCATCTTTAGTCTCATTCCCGTACATAGCGACATTGGAATGCGTGTTTATGGGGTCCCAAATGATGTACCACATACTATAAGTGAACCTATTTTTTCTCCGGAATTTAGGATACGATTTCATGCCTGGCTGATTTTCTTTTCTGGGCATGTCCCAAAATGGCAAAAACTAGCTATCCGGCCCCTGCCCAATTCACTCATTGCGAGTGGTGCTGTTTATCCCAAGATATGCCAAACTATATAATGGATATGAATGTATTATTATGTGGGAAGAAACTTCACATCTATGCGGTATCAGGACTGTATCCAGATGCCTTTCTGATGCAGAAGGTGGGTGAAATTGCTTTGTGGACGGAATGGCTTGTGTTACAGATGACGAAAAGTCCCGACGTCCCAGGTTGAAGTGTATATATTGCCTAGGGATATATTTGGATTTAGCTGAACACCAAAAATGTCCCTCACGCACTCACAACCAGCTCAAAAAAATCCATACGTATGCACCAACAAATTTGGCGGATTTCGGTCATATCACGCCGTGAACGAGGAATAGGAGAGGTAAAAGCCTGCTAACTTGACATAGGAAACATCAAGTGGGTGCAACAACATTGGCCAAATCCTATGTCCGTAGTACTAAGCACCGGGTGTGCGCAACACTGGCGGCCAGAACGCGCAACTCAGGGCACATCAAATTTCTCCTTGAGGGTCCTGCACTTGATACAAATCCTTTGTCATTTAGTGAGTCAAACTGCGTGATTCCTCAGATTCAGGGGATGAGAACGAGCCCCCAAAGTCTTGAATCAGCTAAGATTTGGTCGAGAAACAGTCAGAAAGGCAGTGCGATGGCGATTTCAGAATAAGAAATGATGTTCACACGCTGACAATCCTCCCACAGTCTTTGATCGCCGGCTTGCCGTGCCTCCAAATTTGACATACGGTGCCCTCATAGGTCGTCTAACATTGTACAGGTGCCAGATCCAAAAATTTTATATTGCATAGGCTTGTACTATCCAAGTGGCCGGATACGTAGTTCGGCCGGATAGGCAGTCGCATATAGTAGCTGCTGAGTATCTCAGGGTTTCCAGAGACTCTGGCCTTACATCGACGCAGGTCTGCTTACATTGTCAATGCCTACCGTTATGATCCCCACTTTCCGAATGAATCATTGCCTGTGTGATTTCCCTCAGTTTTGGAAGACAGCAGCCTTAGCCTCACTGAAACCCACTTCGAAATTTTCGAAATTGAGCGCCAGGTACGTACATTTAAAATTAAGAGGGGGTAGGGGAATTCGAATGTCATGCCAGTCTGAATTTATCACTCACCTCACGGGACCGTTGGTTGAAAACAAAAATCCGAAGCGTCAACCTCCATCAAAAGTAAACATTGTTCAACAGGTTCGGCAATCAGCGGCCATCATGAAACTTTAAAGGTTCACCATGTCGACCTTTACTCAGTTTCCTACGGGAACAATCCATCGAGAAATTGCTACAAGATATTATAGCGAGTGGGGGACTTTTCCCTCGATCGATTCCCTCATAGATATTCACTTCATCAGGTATAATTATCGATGGAAAACTGAGTGACGTCCTCGAAGGAGATTTTAGCTCGCCGAAGTCCATTGTGTCCTGGTGCGGTACAACGCCGAGAATACAGACTGTCGAAATAATCAATGCCACCGTCGCCGGAGTCTCTGGCTGATCCGGCGTCTTCCATCTATTGACAGCCTCCGTGACAGATCGGCTTGCCACGCCACCACTTAGGCATCCTGGATCCTTCTCCTCCTGCGGTATCTATGACATCCTCAGCATCATCGAAGTCACCAGCATTCGACACAGTTCTCGATGATGCCATTCTTCCGGTGCTGAATCTCGCCAAAACATGTGTTACAGGCATCGGTATCCCGGGAGTAGAGGCTCTCATAAATAGTGTTCTGGAACTCGCGACGATGATCTTGGTAGGTGAATTCACCCCTTCTTACGCAGCTCACGTTCAATCCCATACGACAGACTATGACAACAAACAAGGATGATCTTTCTAGGCTTGAAAAGTGTCTGAATAAGTTGACCAGTATAAATGCTTCGGTCGTGAGCGACGATTTGACACAGCGACTGAAAAATTTTACCTCGTGCGTCCTCCCCACGATCCCTACTCAGCGCTGATATGTGGCCCTCAGAAATCTGAAGGCGATCGCAGACGAATGCAAATTGCTGGCAGGGAAGAGCCGCCTCCAGCAGTTTTTCAAAAGCAAGGACTACAAGGAACGGCTCCAAGGCATCAGGGCCTCGATAGCGTCTCACATCCAAGAATTCACGGTGTGCAAATCCCCCTATTTGCCTCGTTCCTTCCCTCAATCCTTTTACAGTTCTATGGCAATATTTCGATTGAAAAATCAGTAGACGACATGGTGTCGAAGCGTGCGTCCCAAGTCTTCGGACTGGACAATAAAAGCTAATATGAGACCCTCAGTGAACACCGTTGACGGGAAAATTAATACGGTTCTTGCAAAAGAAACGCTCGCAGATACCCGATGCGTCGCGGCACGCTACAACGCCGACAGCACACCCGATAGGTGCATGGAGGGTACCCGGCTGGACGTGATCAGCGGAATCCTGGCACGGTTGATGAGCCCACCTGATTCAGCTCAACGCCTAGTGATGCTCAGCGGCTCCGCGGGATCAGGTAAATCCACCATTGCGAAGACCGTGGCTTCTATCTTGGCAGAGGAGAACGGCGTCCTTGCGGCGTCATTTTTTTTCTCGCGCGACTATTCTGAACGGAACGAGATCAAATACGTCTCTACCACCCTTGCTCGACAGCTGGCAGACTATAGCACGGATTTCAAGCGTCTGCTCGTCGAGTTCTTAGTTGATGACCGTATGGGGATCCTCTCTGCGGAGCCACGCGTTCAGTTTCAGAAACTGGTCGTGGATATCCTTGCCAAATTACCGGCCAGCTCTGGCTCGAGTCCATGGGTGATCTGTGTAGATGCACTGGACGAATGTAGGAAGGATCGCGGCCAGGTTTTCCTCAGGTGGCTGTCTGATAACATGGCCCGGATCCCTTCCCATGTTCGATTCTTCCTCACGGTCGACCAGACGTTCCCTCTTACCTCAAATTTGATACTTTGCGCTCTCTTATGCACGGGATAATTCTTGACGAAATCGACTCGAGCCTAGTTGATCAGGACATCCGTCTTTATGTGGAACAATCTTTGGACGGTCGAAACTGGACTATACGAGATCCTTGGAAAGCTACCTCTTCTGATGTGGACGAAATAACCGGCCGCGCGGGAGGACTCTTTGTTTTCGCCGCCACGGCAGTCCGATATATCTGCGCGGGATTTCCACAGCACCGCCCGCAGAGGTCTCTCGACTATCTTCTCAAGGGCGCCCCACTCACCCATCTCCATGATATTTACCGTCTCATTATCAACGAGGCCATCGCGGTCCCTGATCCCAACGACGATCGCGCTCGGGATTCCTATGACCGTGCCACGAAAATCTTGGGTACTATTTTACACCTTTTCGAACCGCTGGATTCACAGAGTCTGGCAACGCTGCTCGACATGGACATCGACGATCTCAGGATTGCACTCCTCCCTCTCAGCGCTGTTATTCGGTGTCCTGATACCCCTGGAACGGCGATACAGATAATCCATCTGTCGTTCCGGGAATTCGTGACAGCCAAAATCTCCGAGACTCGGCCTGACCTCCTTCGTAGCTTGAATGATCAGCAGCATTCCATGATCTCATTTCTCGTTCGTGTGATGGAGTGCACTCTGACATTCAATATCTGTGATCTACCCACATCTTATCTCTGGAATATCGACATGCCCAACCTAAAATGGCGACTGAACACGTATCTGCCCGGTCATCTCAAATACGCATGTCGATTCTGGATGGCTCATCTTGCTCAGATGCCCTTCAACGCCACCATTGCACAGCGAGTGGCAATTTTTCTTTTCCAAAAGTTTCTCTTTTGGCTAGAGGCATTGAGTCTTCTGGGGATGGTAGGCCATGCGTCGCGGGCCCTTTCAAAATTGATCTCGTGGGCCAGCACGGTAAGGATTTGTTTTTCGTACCTCAGTCACCCACTCACAAAAACGTAGGACTCAGCAATCATCCGCTTTGCTACAGATGCAAAGCGCTTCATCGCCTTTTTTTCAGACGCTATTACCCAAAGTGCTCCGCACATCTACATTTCAGCCTTAGCATTAGCACCGGCGGAATCCGAAGTCGCAAGAAGTTTCCGTCCTCAATTCCCTCGGCTGCTCCGATTTAAAAAAGGGCAACTGAAAAGCTGGCCCGCCACAGTAGCGGTGCTGGAGGGTCACGCCGACCAGGTCAACTCAGTCGCCTTTTCCTTTGATGGCAAGCGGATTGTTTCAACCTCCCGGGATTTGACTGTGCGCATATGGGACTCTGAGAGCGGAGAGGCGCTTGGTGCACCGTTTGAAGGACACACTAACTGGGTGACTTCAGCAGTATTTTCACCGGACGGCAGGCGTATTGCATCTGGCTCTGACGACCACACTGTCCTCGTATGGGATGCAGAGAGCGGAGAGACTCATAATGTGCCGTCAATGCCTCACCCGTACTCCGTGAACTCGGTCGCATTCTCCCCGGACGGCACGCGGATTCTTTCGGGAGGTGACGACAATATGATGCGTTTGTGGAATTCAGAGACCGGGGTTGGTGTTGGTGAGCCAATCGTAGGACACACGGGAAAGGTCACCGCAGTCTCTTTCTCGCCCGATGGAAAATATATTGCGTCTGGGACTGGGGACAAAATGGTTTACCTATGGACCGCCGAGAGTTTGGACCAACCTAAAGATGTTTTCAAAGGTCACACGGACGGAGTCACGGCGGTCGCATTCTCACCAGACAACAGACAGATTGTGTCCGGGTCCTACGACAAAACTGCGCGTGTATGGGATATCCAAAGTGGAGAAATGCTTTGGGCGCCACTGGAAGGTCACGCTCAAGGCATTACCTCCGTCGCATTCTCGCCGGATGGCAAGCGCGTCCTTTCCGGCTCCTATGACTACACCCTGCGCATATGGAATCCAACGAACGGGGAGACTCTTCATAAACTATTGGGACACACCAGCTGTGTGACGTCCGTTGCATTTTCACCGGACGGCATGCATATTATTTCGGGATCTTATGATCGCACAGTGCGCGTGTGGAATATAGATGGTGAGGAGGGCCCTGGCACAGCGATCGAAGTCCAAAGCCCCCTGTAACTTCCCTGGACCTTTCTCCGGACGGTAAACGCATCGTTACCGGCTCCAGGGACCATGCGCGTCTGTGGGATGCAGAGACTGGTGAAGCTATCGGTCAGCAGCTGGTGGGCCCCACCAAGGAGGTTAGGTCGGTTGCATTCTCGCCGGATGGCCGGCGCATTTTGGGCAGCTCTGACATCACTCTGTATATATGGGATATCGGGGCCGGGGAAACTCTCGCAAAGATAGCGAACGGCCACAGTAGCGGAATCAATTCGTGTCCTTTTCTCCCGATGGTAGGTATGTTGTATCCGGGGGCTGGGACGCCACGGTGCGCATATGGAGTGCTGAGAGCATGAACTCGATTTCTCAGCCCTTCGAAGGACACCGTGGCCTTGTCACTTCGGTCTCATTCTCACCAGATGGCACCCGCATCGTGTCCGCATCTCATGGAAAAACCGTCTGCATCTCAGATTTGGAGGGCACGGAGTTGCTTCATGCGGTGATCCCAGGAATGACTACGTATGTTGCCTCGATGGCATGCTCGCCCAATGGCAAGCACATTGTTGCCGCTTTGGATCGTGCGGCCCATATATTGGACGCGAAAACCCTGGAGCTCGTTGGCCAACCACTACACGGGCACAGGGATGCAGCACTGTTCGGCTATAAAGATACAGTGCTACTGGGCCACACGAGTACAGTCTCCACGGTGGCATTCTCTCCTGACAGCAGACAAATTGTCTCGGGTTCGGAAGATAAAACAATCCGCATCTGGGATGCAGAAACCGGGGCGCCACTCGGAGGGCCATTTATAGGCCATACCGAGAAGGTCCATTCCGTTGCATTCTTCCCTGATGGCAGGCGGATCGTTTCTGCTGCAGATGACAGAACTATACGCATATGGGATACAGGGAGTAGGGATCCACTAGACGCCAACAGTCCTACAGTCGAGGCGGAATCTTCTGCCTGCCAAAATCACAGCCGGCGCGCGCTGCTAAACGTGAGTGCGCTCATCCCAAAGATTCTCTCTTCTCATTTCTTCTAGTCTTTGCATCCTGAAACCAGTCTGTTACCGCCTCCGCGCTTGAATATCGAACAAGGCTGGGTGTCTTGTAACTCAAAGCTCCTATTTTGGCTGCCTAGCGCACACCGGATTGGTTTCTGGTCACCTCACAACACGTTAGTGATCAGCGAGCAGCAGACTCTCCTCTCATATAACAACTTTGTGCACGGTGCCGACTGGACGAAGTGTTACGTGCGGACTGGGCCTACCTGAAATGGTATTACGGACTCGGCTCTACTAGCTCAACGAGGATTGTGGTAACGGTGGAGCTCTAATGAATTATTGATTATTGCGAGTAGATACTGTACTATTTCGACCGGATGTTCAACCGTAGTGTTGGCCAAAGCCAAGTAAGAATACAGTATACAATTTGCCGTATTGCATTTGTAGTGTATCGTATTCATATTCTGGGAGTGAATATGAAGTCTTTTGGCTATATTCGGAATACATTCTGCGCAAGAAAAGAGGTCTTGCATTGGGCCGAAATTTGGGCTCAAAGCTTGAAAATAGAACTCAAAGCCCAGATGGGAGTGGGACGGCATAAATTTTGAGGTTGAAAAGTTTCGACGCCGAGATCACAACATTCTTGATTGCATCAATTCAACTGATTGCGGATCTTAGGCCGGGCGGGTCCGCCTGTAAGTACATGATCCGAAACTCCTCGGGTGAGCTTCCGAGACTCCGCCGAGCCGACAGAACTCGGCAAAGCCGCGCTTTACCTTGAGTTGAGCCTGGATCGTATTGACTGTGTATATATCAATATGGTTTGTACTTTTGGCCGATACCTCTGAGTCTCAAGGTTCATCCGCGAGGTGGAGGAGGAGGATCTGTGACCGAGATTTTATAGTTCAAGATACATACATCCACGCGGAAGGAAAATAATACGATGAAATGGAACAGGCAGGTCTAGGACCCTGAGGAGGAGTGTGGTAGAGCCAGGAAATGACTGAGGACAAAGATATGTTATGAAATCTAGGCAATCATATGGAATTCGCTCTTTGAATATGCAAGTATGAGGCAGCAAGACTAAACAGAGAATCCTACACACTTACTGGCATTCGTCGGAGTATGTGACATCGCGGTCCATCAGCCCTCTGGCGCGCATCAAGGACGTAAACTGCATGCGGCATCTGGCGACAGTTTCGCAGCTTTGACGACCGCGGAGAACGTGAAATCTGACGGTGGGGATCTGCTCTACGGCAGGGTCGGTAAGGATGTTCCTGAGCATCGAATCAGAGCTCGATACTATATCCGCCGAGATGTCAACGTCGAAAATCAGCTCGTCGAGCCGGTTCCTCCACGTGAAACGGAGAGCAATCTCAAGGACGGCGGGGAATATTCTGCAGGTGCCCAGTTCGGAGGGTGTCTCCGGTGGGTGGAAATAAATACCGTGGCCTATCCTCAGGTGCTGCAGACTCGCGAGACTGCCGAGCTCGAGCTGGGTGATGCTCCCTGGAATGGCCCGGTTCAGTAATCAAATATGAAGGTGTGTGTATGCATGTACTTACACTGCAAATACGGCGATGGGTACACATCGAGCCGCAGGTACCGAAGATGGCCGTTGACCTGACGAAGAAACTTCGAAATGACGCTTAACGCAGCGGGGTCCGCGTTATTCGGGAAGTAGAGGGACAGTGCGCGTGCCCGTGGGGCATACTCGGGGCTTGAGAGCCATGTGAGTACGTCCGAGTTCCCCTCGAACCCTTTGACAGAAAAGGATTCTAGGTTGTACGGGATGCATGGCCAGACCGAGTCGCCTCGATAGTGTCAAGTGATCCACGCCAATTCCAACCCGCGCAGGCCCGTGAATCTCGAGAGGAGCTGCGCAAAATCACCACGCGAGGCAAATTTCGTGTGCTGCAAAGAAAGTTCCACGGCCTCTGGGAGGACCGGAAAATTTCGAGGCGAAGGCGGGAACAATCCTATCATTATCGTTCTCAAGCGCAAGAAATTGGGGAGATTGTGAAACATTGTAGGAATGGCAGCCTCGATTTCTGGCGACCAAAGACGCAAATCCAATGTCCGAGTATAGTTTGCGACGACATTTCCGGGAGATTGGAAAAGAGTGAGAAATCGGAGGTCGGGACGGATCGTCATGGACTCGAAGAGATGGTGCCTACTCGCTGGAAGCCATTTACTAGATACCAGCGAGCACGTGCACAGACCGGGTTGGCTGTCCCACAGGAAGTCGATAATGCGGTCTGATAGCTCGGGCGGCATCCGCGAAGACATCTGGTTAGATGCAGAACAGAACGCACGCCTCGGGTCAAGTGGCGTCTTAGGGAGTGAGCCGATGAGGGGATGAGGGGGTGGGGATTTGCGTGGTGTTCGTCCTTATCTATAGTTATATGCATGCTGTTAATAAAAGTTAAAAGTATTTAGATCAGTCCGTGAGGTAATTATCTGCTGTGTGAAGTCGGGGTGAGGACAAAAATACATTTATTCCGGTCCAATTTCGGGTCCGAACCGCGAAGCTGCCAGCAGGAAACGGCATGATAGCGCAAGTTCCAATTAAAGTTCAGCGGCATCCTTGCAAAAGCATGAAATGTAGATCACTGCGATGCGGAGCCCTTCGGCCATTGCTGACTGGGAAGTGGTGTAGTACAATATATTGCGGAGGCTGATTCACTTGTAAGCTACAGCCTGGTATGCTCCGAATGGGACTAGTCTCTTATAAACAGACGCTACAACAAAATTTGAGCTCGTACCTCGCTTTGTTGTAGAATGGGATCGTGCCAAGATAATATATTCTTATCCTGCGGCCTTAGCAGATGCGCATTTAGTGAGGGCGTGCCGAGTGGTACAGATGCCGCTTGATCGCAACGCCACACCCCCACGTTAAAGGGATGGACGAACGTTGTTTCAATGCCTTACTTTAGGGTCCGGAAGTAAATTTAGATCGGGCTCAGGTGTCACTCAGAGACCAGAGTTCATCGTACCCGATAGAAAATATGGCAGCACACTCGGGAAGTTCGAATTTTCATAGTCCCCAAAGTTCAGGCGGAGGAATTAAACGGAACAATCCACACCCCGAAATTCAGGAATATACGACGACCCGGCAAATAAACCGGCTCCTGTGTAGTCCCCAAAGTTCAGGCGGAGGAATTACACGGAGCAATCCACACCCCGAAATTCAGGAATATACGACGACCCGGCAAATAAACCGGCTCTTGTGCGCAAACTGCACGGTCTCAATTCAACTTGGGGAGGAGACAATCAGATGGTATCTTTCACCTCAGTGAGCTCCTCGGGTGCTATGTAAGACCTTCTTAGGTAGGTTATTTGGTAGCGAATTAACCTACCTAAGAGGTCCGCCTCTGACGGAAGGCCCGACGTCGGCGGGGTATTAATAACACTTCTATTGCTGGCGGCGAGCACCCCAGTGAGCTCCTCGGGTATTATGTAAAGACCTCTTAGGTAGGTTAAGTTGTCGTGAATTAACCTACCTAAGAGGTACGCCTCTGGCGGGAGGCCGGATGTCCACGTAAAGCCTCTATTACTCATTGGACTGATGCTGGCGGCGAGCGCCTCCTCCAGAGGTCCGGAGGCGACATTATGCACGCTGCATCGACTGTTCCAAAATACGAGACAGTGTTTATTGAACATAGATACACAAGACGTAATGTACAGAAGTAAATACACAGTAAAAACCATCGCGGGGGAGGCGCAAAACCAGTTGGGGGCAGCGTAAAACCTGTTTGTGGCGCGTGTATGCGTTCGCATCGCGCGGGGGGTTGCGCAGGGGCGTTCACATCGGCGGGGACGCTCAGCAGGGGCGCTCGCATCGTGTGGGAGCGTCCTCGTCTCCAGGTGGCGGCCGTGAATACAGCGGGGGGCTGCCACATCCCGCCAGCGCTGCGCGGGGGGTACAGGGGCATCGCACGGGGGGTTGCGTACGGGTGTTCGCATTGGCGGGGGCGCTGCGCAGCGGTGCTTGCGTCGTGCGAGAGCCTTCTCGTTGGCAGGGGGCGGCCATGAAAACAGCGACGGCGTCCGCATTGGGCCGCCGGGGCGTTCGCGTCGCACGGGGGCTGCGTGGTTTCATTTCGCGGGGCTCCGTGTTTGCGTGAAAGTGGATCGTACGCTCAATGTGGCGGCGCCGCGGCGGCTCTCATGCTTTTCTGAACCATCCGGCGGCGGTTGAAATGCGGCTCTGTCGGTCGTATCGATGGCAGGTTGGGTTGAATCCATTATTCCATTATTCAAACCAGGAAAAACCGTTGTATTTAAACCACCAATGGTAGTGTTCTTGACATGGAAAGGTTCACATGCGTGCAGTTGATGCCCGGCGTTGGCGGCGACAGTTGGTTGGGGAAGCGGTACGTGTCACAGAACAATTGGGTGTGCACAACGATGGTTGACGTTGTTGCTTGTTGCGGGAGTGAGGGGTTTGGGAACGGCGGCCCTGCAAATCTTGTAGTCGCCTCGGAGGCGGCTCGAAATTTTGCAGTGCATGCATTTGGAGGGCAGCGGCGGGGTTATTTGAAACCATGAGCATGGGTGGTGAAGCCGCCATTTATTTCAAATTGAAACTAGGTTGAGAGAGGCGCAGAAATCCCGCAAATAAAGATCAGCACATAGATTTCTTTGATGTACTACCGCACACCTCCACTCCAAATAGAGATATCTGGGACCCGACACCGAACGTGCTGAGTGCGACGCAGTCGCCGCTGGGTCTCAGTAGCGGCGATGGAGGCGAAGGAGGCGGGAAAGAGGGTAAGGTGGTGTGAATTTGGATGTCATCAAAGCGTGATCTGGATCGGCGCTTACGGGGCGTCTAAGCGGAATCCGTTTCTTGTCACCATCTTTCATCTCACCACCACTGCGGCGACAGCTCGCCACGGCGACGCCTCCTGGCGGCCTCCGCCGCCTCTCTCGAGGTCGGCCACGTAAAGTGGCGCCGCCACTTTCCTTAACGGGTAGCCAATTGGATCGCGAATAAACGTCCACCCCCGCCATTCTTTTTCTCTGCACCGTATCTTACACGCGATCGGTGGGTCTGAGCATCGGAATCGTATTTGATACGATGCCCGCTGCCCAATGATTTTCTTTTACATTTCTTCAGACTCTTTTATTCGACGTGCACGAAATCACTCAAAAGCCAGCTTAATTCCCATTAATAACTTGGCTCTTACCACCATCTTCAATGTAGGCCATCGTGCCAAAACCTTTACCGTCGAGGAGGCGACTGCAGGACATCGTGAAAGGGCTCACAGACACACTCGGGGCCTCCAGTACGCCGTGCTGTCTCTAATTTCAAGCCCAAACCATTTTTTTCTAATCAACCCCTAAGTGGTGGAAACTAGGTGCGCGCAGCATCACGGCGCACACGCAACTCCCGCGAGGTTTCGAATACTTTGCGCATTTTCTCCTGTGCCCCTACTGTCGCCTTTGCTCCTCCCAACCCCGTCCTTGTCAAATGCAGCGGGCAGCGGGCACCCTCGGCTTCTACTTTCGGTGAGTGCAGCGGCACTCGCTCATCGAACGTGCGTACCTCCTGCAAACCCCCGGCTCTCTCGCCCGCCACGAACGCGCGCACCTCCCGCAAACAGCGCCTACTTCACCTGCTCCCCACGCTGCCCAAGTCCGGTCAAACAACTCACCTCCTGCAGACACAAGAAATCTGCACGTACCCAGGATCAGTATCGCGCGAGGCAAACATATACATCTC
The DNA here is from genome assembly GCA_029378395.1 of Mycena leptocephala. Classification (NCBI taxonomy): domain Eukaryota; kingdom Fungi; phylum Basidiomycota; class Agaricomycetes; order Agaricales; family Mycenaceae; genus Mycena; species Mycena leptocephala. Next base: position 278,134 of record JARJLF010000103.1, read on the forward strand.
GCCCACACCTCCTCAACTCGCCGCGCCGTACTAATGCGCGCAGTCACCGCCGATGCGAATGTGAACGAGAAGGTGCAGACACCATGTGATGCTCCCAAAGCTCGCCCCCGTTGCTTTCACGACCGCATCCGCACGATGGAAACACCCACTGCGCACCTCTGCACGATGCGAACGTGAAGGCGCCAGCCTCGCAGCTTTTGCCCGCTGCGCCGCCAGTTTCATGCCCGCGCCCGCGCTCTCGCGCCATGTGAACGAGTGGGCAGTCTGCCGCTGCTTTTGGCCCCGACCCGCGCTGCTTTCCCATCCGCCCGCCTGTTATGAATATCGCCGCGCAATGCAAATTCACGGCGCAATGCTGACGCTCCCGCTGCTTTCACGCCCAATGTGAATGTCCCGAACACCGCTGCACAGCCCGCTGCAGTTTGTCCTCGATACGCCGCCAGTGCCCGCCGTGCTCTGCCTGCACTCACGCGGTATGTGTACCGCCGCCAGTGCCCCCCCAATTATGCAGGCTGCGGCGGCCATTATCCAACGTGCTGTCCTGCCCCTGTCCAGTCTCTGCCCGCCGCCCAAATGCGTCCTCGTGTGAACGCGCCCGCACGGTGCAAACGAATGCGAACCCGCTGCCCCGCCGCTGGTTTCGCACCTGCCGCTGCGCTGGTTCGTCCGTGTCCCGCGCGACCTTCGTGGCCGCCCCTGCGCGATGCAAACACCTCCGTGCCCTCACACTGAGTCACACACGCATGCCATGCGAACGCCCGCCCGCCGAACGGTGCAAAACGAACGAACGCGCCACCCCGCTGGTTTTGCACCTGCCCCCGGCGCTGGTTCACCCGTGTACCGCCGTGACGACCTTCGTGGTCGCCGCTCGCGATGTAAAGGCCTCCGCGCCCGCCCTCAACACATGCCATGCGAATGCCCGGCCGCCGAACGAATATGCCCCACCTGGCCGCTGATTTCACGCTGACCGCTGCCGCTGGCAACATTTCGCTTATATTTCACTTTGCAATATGTTTTTGTGTAGCTACTCCTGTAATAAATGTCTATGTGCGCATAAAAAACCTACGGAAATTTCGCCTCTGGCACCTCCAGAGGAGGCGCTGGTGGCCGGCGCCAGTGGTATGTGTAATAGAAGCATCGCAGCCTCCGTCAGAGGCGTACCTCTTAGGTAGGTTAATTCACGACAACTTAACCTACCTAAGAGGTCTTTACATAATACCCGAGGAGCTCACTGGGGTGGCGGCGAGCGCCTCCTCCAGCGGTGCCAGATGCGGAGGGTCGGTGGGTTTTCTGCACGCTGTAATACACAAGTTATTATTTCAAATATATAGATACACGGCATGCATTAATGTACAGTGAAATGCAAAAGTATGGTGGAGCGAGCGCGAATCCGGCGGCGGGGCCGCGCGAATCTGGCAGCGGGGGCAGGCGCAAAAGCAGCGGTGGGGTCGGCGGCGGGAGAGGGCGTGTTCGCATCGCTCAGGGGCTGTGCAGGACCAGCGGGGGGCGCTGCGCAGGGTGCTCGCGTCGTGTGGGGGCGTTCTCGTTGGCAGGGGAGGCCGTAAAAACAGCGGGGGAATCCGCATCGTGCCGGGGCCATGCGAGGGGGGGTTGCACATTGGTGTTGCGCATCGCGCGGCGGCGTTAACATCAGCTGCGCGGGGAGGGGCGCGAAAGCGGCCGTGCCTGCCAGGGGTGGGTGGGTCCGAAAGCAGCCACAAGGCGGATGCGAGCACAACGGGGGCGAATACGAAACCAGCGGGGCAGCGGGTACGAAACCAGCGGGGGAGTGTGGACAAAAGCAACGGGGGAGTGGGTAAGAAAGCAGCGGGGCGGGTATGAAAGCAGGGGGCGGCGGACAGCGGCGAGACTCCACATTTGCGTCTGCATTGCACCGGGGTGTTTGCATCGCGCGGCGACTGTGCGTTTCTGTTCGCAGTGTGTCTTAGTGGTCACATCGTGCAGGGGCTGCGCGTTTGCATCCACATCGCGTGGGGGCGCAAAAGCAGCGGGGGCCGGTGTGTCCCATTCGGATCGTTTGGGGAGGGTGTAGCACGGCGGCTGCGTGTTTGCATTGCAGCGCGGGGGTGTTCACATCGGGGCGGCGCGAAGCCAGCGGGAGCAGGCGGATTCACGTTCACATCGCGCGGACATTCGCATTAGGGGGCGCGAAAGCAGCTAGGGCTGTGCGTTTGTGTTTGTATTGCAAGGGGCGATTCCGTGTGTGCCTTACAGCGGGGAAGGTTGCACGGGTGGCTGCGCAGCGAGGCAGGGAGGTCGGGAGGTGTAGTGAAGGTGCGCCCGTTCATTGTGCGTGAAACTGTGACGCTGCTTACTTGGAGGCGTTTGGCGTGGGCGAGAGACACCTGTTTTTGAGCGGACTTGGGCGGCGCAAGCGGGTGGCGTCGGGGCTGTGCGCGGGACGTGCGCGCGTTCGATTCGGCCGCAATGGGCGAGAGCGCCGGCTGCAAAGTCGCCCAAGCATCCATCAGAGGCAGTGGGCAAGGGTCCCCGCTGCGTCCGACAAGTACGACGTCGAGATGGGGCGGAGGCGGTGGTGGGGTGCCGGAGACGATGCAAAAAGGCTTTAGAAACCTTGAGGGAGTCGCGCACTCGCCGTGAAGCTGCGCACACCCGGTTTCCATGAGTGAGGGGTTGATTAGAAAAAAATGGTTTGGTGAAGAAAATGGAGACAGACGGCGTACTGGAGGCCCCGAGTGTCTCTGTGGTCCCATTTACGATGTCCTCCAGTCGCCTTCTCCACAGAGAAAGCTTTGGTGCAGCATTATATAGTGGTAAGAGCCAAGTTCTTAATGGGAATTAAGCTGGTTTTCGGGCGATTTCGTACACGGCGAATTAAAGGGTCTGAAAAAATGTGAAAAAAAAAATCAATGGGCAGCGGGTATCATATAACATACGATTGCGACACTGATATCCACTGGTCGCCTGTAAAATACGATGCAAGGGGAAAAAATGGGAGGGGTGAATGTTTATTCGTCATCCGATTGGCTGGCCGTTGAGGCAAGTGGCACCGCCACTTGGCCTCCGACCTAGGAGGCGGGGAGAGGAGGCGTCGTTGCGACAACGGAGGCCATGCCGGACGCAGCCGACCGTCACGGTGGTGATGGGAGAACAAAGAAGGTGGCGGTGCTCGAAGTTCTCACATCAGGCTGCCTCGCCTCAGGGCGGTCCCTCTGCGACCCAGCTCGTCACAAGCTCCGTGTCCCGCCCCTCATAATCTTATTTGAGTGGAGGTGTGTCGTAGTAGATTAAATAATTCTAAGTGCTGATTATTCTTGGATTTATTCACAGCGGCGCGGCGCACCTCTCTCAATCTCTGCGAGGCATGGCGGCTCCAAGACCATGCTCACTGTTTTGAACGACCCCGCCGCTGTCGCTGCAAAAATTTGCGCTGCGAAATTTCGAGCCGCCTCCCCGTCTCCTCGAAGGCCACTGCAAATTTTGCAACCGCCGCTGTTTCCAAACCCCTGACTCCCGCAAAAGCACCGACAACCACCGTCGCTGTGCGCAACCAATTGTGCCATGCCACATACCGCTGCCCAAACCAACTGTCGCTGCCAACGCCAGCGGCGCATAAAGTGCACGCGTGGGAGCTGTCGCCACATCAAGAACACCAGGTATTTTCCGGCTTAAATAATGGATTCAACCACACCTGCCATCCATCCAACCACCGAGGCAAGGGTGCATCCCAACTGCCGCCGGATGGTGCAGAAAGCGCATGAACACCGCGGCATCGCCGCATTGAGCGTACGCTCGTGCCATGCGCCACGACGCTGCATACCTTCACCTCGAAAACCATCTGCTGACCATTATTGCCTCATCAGGAGAATTTGGCTTCAAATTTCACAAGGTACTGAATACCCAATTCGTTCTGTAGTCCAATTCTTTGACAGGCCGACCAATGTCCCTGATTACCCGCCTAACAAAATCTGGCTGGCATCTATGTGACGATGTGCTAGTTTGAAACGGAGATTAGTGATCCCTGGTGCAAGAAAGAAACTGGTGCTGGTGAGACAAGAATTTCGAACACCAATTACAGTGCCAATAGGGTCGTTCACAGTAGCCTTTTTTCCTTCCTTTTTTGCTCCCTTTTTTTCTCCCCCTTTTGTATTCCCTTCAGATTTTCCCCCCTTTTCAGTTTTAACATGCAAAAAGGGTGTAAATCCAAAAAATCTAGGTCCAACGTGCAATATTGGATGATATCAGAAAAAAAAAGGAAGCGAAAAAGGGCCGAAAAAAGGCTACTGTGAACGTTCCGGTTTTCAGCTCCTTTTTTCGTCCCTTTTTTGCTCCTTTTTCTCTCCCTTTTTTTCATTCCAGAGCAAGTATGCAGCTATGGAGCACATTGAAGGCTATGTATATATTATTTCCTGCAACTTTCCGACTCGGAGGTTCAGCGGTGACGTGACTACATAACCCCGATCTCTCTTGACACAAACACATATCTTTCATGCTATCTGTCGCTCCACAAGCGGAACTGCTACAGGAAAGGGACCAGCTGGTTAAAGGAGAGGCAAGCAAAAAGGGGAGCAAAAGGGAACAAAAAGGGGTAACCGTGAACGACCCTAATGTATCAGCTTTGGAGAAACACGGAACTAGAGCCTGAGCACCGGAGGTTAGGTATGTTTGACAACGCGTGTCGTCTACCCGAGCTGCAATCACACCAAATTGACTCTCCTCTCATATAGCAGCTTTGTGCACGGTGCCCATTGGACGAAGTGTTACGTGCGGACCGGGCCCACCTGAAATGGTATTACGGACTCGGCTCTGCTGGCTCAACGAGGATTGTGGTAACGTGGAGCCTAATGGATTATTGATTATTGCGAGTACATACTGTACTATTTCGACCGGTTATTCAACCGTAGTGTTGGCCAAAGCCAAATAAGAATACAGTATACAATTTGCCGTATTGCATTCGTAGTGTATCGTATTCATATTCTGGGAGTGAATATGAATTCATTTTCACTATATTTGGAATACATTCTGCGCAAGAAAAGAGGTCGCCGAAATTTGGTCCCAAAGCTTGAAATAGAACTCAAAGCCCAGATGGGAGTGGGACGCCACAAATTTTGATGGTTGAAAAGTTTCGACGATTGCGGATCTTAGGCCGTCGGGTCCGCCATCCGAAACTCCCCGGATGAGCTTCTGAGGCTTCTCCGAGCCCACAGAACTCGGCACAACCGCACTTTACCTTGAGTTGAGCCTGGATCGTATCGACTGTGTATGTATCTGAATGTGGTTTGGCGTATCGTATTTTTGGCCGGTACCTGTGAGTCTCAAAGTTCATCCGCGAGGTGGAGGAGGAGGATCTGTGACCGAGATTCTATAGTTCAAGGAGTTCGTTATGTACGCAACATTTAGCATATACATCCATTCACGCGGAAAGAAAATAATACGACAAATAGGAGAGGCAGGTCCAGGACTCGAGGAGGAGTGTGATAGAGCCAGAAAATGACTAAGGACGAAGATATGTTATGAAACCCAGGCAATAATTATATGGAATTCGCTCTTTGAATGTGCAAACATGAGGCAGCAAGACTAAACAGAGAATCCTACACACGTACCGGCATTCGTCGGAGTATATGACATCGCGGCCTATCAGCCCTCTGGCGCGCATCAAGGACGTAAACTGCATGCGACATCTGGCGACAGTTTCGTAGCTTTGGTGACCCCGGAGGACGTGAAATCTGACGGTGGGGATCTGCTCTACGGCAGGGTCGGTGAGCATATTCCTGAGCATCGAATCAGAGCTCGATAATATATAAGCCGAGATGTCAACGTCGAAAATCAGCTCGTCGAGCCGGTTCCTCGACGTGAAAGGGAGAGCAATCTCAAGGACAACGGGAAATATTCTGCAGGTGCCCAATTCGGAGGGGGTCTCCGGTGGGTAGAAATAAATTCCATGGCCTATCCTCAGGCGCTGCAGACTCGTGAGACTGCCGAGCTCGAGCTGGGTGATGCTCCCTGAAATGGCCCGGTTCAATGATCAATTGTGGAGTGGATGTGTGTATGCACTCACACTGCAGATATGGCGATGGGTACACATCGAGCCGCAGGGACCGAAGATGGCCGTTGAGCCGACAAAGAAACTTCGAGATGACGCTTAACGCGGGGGGGTCCGCGTTATTCGGGAGGTAGAGGGACAGTGCGCGTGGCCGTGGGGCATACTCGGGGTTTGAGAGCCATGCGAGGACGTCCGAGTTCTGCTCGAACCCTTTAACAGAAAAGCATTCTAGGTTGCATGGGATGTGTTGAGGAGAAAATCTCCTTATATGGCGTGCAGCGGTAGTATGTTTTCTTTTATTTAGTTCTTTCCATCGCCGATCATACATAAGGCTGTACAGCCCCTAACGAACCTCAGTCTTACACTATCTTGTGCGACTGAGGGTACGTTGTATATTTCATTGCATTAGCTATTTACTTACATATCTGTAGACTCCGACTTACTGTACGTCGTCTACAGGTAAATAAATGAGTCTTACACTATCTTGTGCGACTGAGGACTCCGACTTACTGTACGTCGTCTACAGATTCGCAGTCAGACGCAGACAGTGCCTGGTCCAACAATCAGTTCGTGAACACAAGAGATATCGCAGACTCACCCCATAACATCCCATTGCGCAAACCAATCCGCCAAACCCTCCCCCACTTCCTCATTCTACCCCTATGTCTTCGGCATCGTCCATTCCCATCCTCTCCGTCGAAAAGCAGCTCGAGGGCGACAGTAATTGGGGCACCTGGCAGGACACGATCATGAACTTGCTCCGTGGAAAGGGGCTTGATGCTTACCCCAAAGGTCTTGTCCAACGTGCAACGGCTGCGACGTTCCCCGGGTTGTACGCCGTTCACTCTACCGCGATTAACTCCCGCACCCCGTCTGCCGAAGAGTATGAGCTCCGCGACAACATCGCCGCTGCCATCATCTACCAGAATATTGTCGAACCCCAGGCTCATGGGATTGGTGCTACGACAACCAGCAGAGACATGTGGGCGGCTCTTCATGTCAAGTTCAATCGCTCTTCGGAGGTCCTGAAGGGGGCCGCAAAAGAGAAGTTGTCGTCGGTTAAACTCGCAAATGGCATAGACTTGCCCGCTCACCTCAAGACCCTCACGAAGTTGCGTGAGGACGCGAACCGTATCGGGTGCCACATCCAAGATGAGGAGATGATTTCTATCCTCCTTCAGTCACTCCCCGCCATCGAGTTTGGCCAGTCGATAATGACGCTTCAGGTCATGAAGCGCATTTCCGATGTTCACCACAACCTCCTTCAGTACTGGGACATCAGGTACAAGAAGGAAGCCGAGGTTGCAGCGGGGAATGCCGCAGTCGCCAGCGCACTCGCCACCAACTTCACTGGGGTGTCGTGCGACAATTGCGCAGTCAAGGGGCACACCAAGGACGCTTGCTGGGCGATGGGTGGTGGGAAAGAAGGTCAGGCGCCGAAATGGTGGCATGCACCAAAGGGGAAGGAGCCACGGCAAGCGATTATTGACGCTTGGAAGGCCACAAAGGCAGCGCGATTCGAAAAGGCCATCGCCGCTGCCGCTGCGGTTCCACCCCACGCTGCTTCTGCCGCACCCGCACCCACTCATCCCACCGCCGCATACACATCCCCAATGGCTATCTATGCCCTCAGCACCTTCATCTCGGACGAAAATGCCGACGAAGGTGCGTCACCCTTCAGCCACTCATCACATGCGGACGATAACATGATTCCTAGATTCGGATGTGGAAAATCAGCTCCTCCCATTCTGAACGAACATGTTATTCGTACCGTAGTCGATGTAGTTGATCCTCCGTCAATATATGCTGCCGATGCTACACCACTTGCCGCCGATAAGCACGGTGTTCCGACGTTTCTGGACACTGGCGCGTCAGATCACTGTGTGGTAAACCGTGCCCGATTTGTGACGTACCAGGAGATTGAGATTGAAGGCTCGACAGCGCTGAAACAGGGTGGTGATTTCAAGGTCGCGGGAAAAGGGTTGGCGGAGTTTGTGGTGCGCATAGCCGATGGCTCTCAGCATATCGTCCAGATGGAGGCAATCCATACCCCAGGATTTGCGATGAACCTCATTTCGATCCCGACATTTGATACGCGAGGATTGCGGGGAAGTTGGGGAAACGGACGACTATCCGTCTTGAATCAGGACGGAAAGATAGTCATCGATGGACAGATCATGCGGAAAATGGGCCGCAGGAGGCTGTACCAGGTGGATGTCGTCGATAACAAGGACGGTGGGGACATAGTCGCGGCGATTGCGGGACGTGACCGAAACCAGCCCACCGACCTCGAGACTTGGCATCCGCGATTTGGCCATGCGGACGTTCGCGTCATAAAGCGTATGGCAGAACGAGGCCTTGTGGATGGACTGAGAATCATCAACAGTGAATTACGGGGGATGTGCGAAGATTGCATACTCGGGAAGCAAGACAAAGCACCATTCAATGACGAGGTGGTGCACGAGACGAAACCGCTCGAGCGGGTTCACCTTGACTTGTGGGGCAAGGCGAGGACACCGAGCTGGTCGGGGGCAGTCTACATGATGCTGGCATCGGATGGGGGCACGTCGATGAAATTCCCCCTCTTCCTGAACAACAAGCGGAAGGAGACGACGCTGAACGCGTTTGTAACGTGGCTGACCGAGGCAGAGTTGCAGACGGGGGAGCGTCTACTTTGTGCGCGGATCGACTTGGGGAAGGAGTTTGACAACGAGTTGTTCTTGGGGTACTGCGCAAAACGGGGAATCCGCGTGGAGAAAATTCCTAAAGACTCGTCATCGGCTAACGGGCATGTGGAACGCGGAAATCGTACCGTTATAGAAGGAACGAGGACGCAACTCATTGACAGCGGGATGAGCCGCCGTTTCTGGGCCGAGGCAGCGACAGCGCACTGTTACGTTCGTGGCTTCATCCCTTCGTCACGCCACCCTGATGTTGTTCCATGGGTCGCCTGGTTCCGCAAGAAGGATCAAGATGGGAATTTGGTCAAGCTAAATGTTTCTCACCTGCGGGTGTGGGGGAGTGATGCTTGGGTCAAGGACCTCGATGACCGTGAAGGGAAACTAGGGGAGCAGAGTTGGAAGGGAAAGATGGTGGGTTACATGGGACGGCGCGGGTACCGTATCTACGACCCTGCTCGTTTCCGGGTTTTCGAGGTACGAAATGTCATCTTTGAGGAAGCAATGCCGCATCGCACGCGGATGCCTGTCGTAAACGACGATGACGACGAGCCACTGCCATCGGATCCGAGCATCTTCGAGGACGAGGTAGCTCGTGCAGCGGGCGATGCTAACCCTGGTAACGATCCGGACATCCAGCCCGTGCCCGACCACCTTCCCAACCCTGGCCCGAACCTCCCGGCTGCGCCTGTGCAGGCCCCTCCTCCTCCCATGCAAGCCCCTCTCCCTCCACCCGTACAAGTACCTCCGCCTCTGCCGCGTCGAAGTGGCCGCGAACCCAAGCCGTCCGAAGGCCAGCTGCGCATGATTATGTCGAACCAAGAGGAGCAGCAGGCAAAGCTCGCAAAGAAGGATTGGGCCCGGGCGAACACGCGACCAACGGCGAACGCGGTGGACATTGACTGGGAGGGCTTCGACGAGGAGTTACTCGCTTCCCCGTGGGCGTTTGCGAGCATTGTCAAAGGGGGTGCACTCCACAAAATTCCGCGGTCCTATCGGGAGGCGATGCGCGAGCCGGAGAAGTGGTTACCTGCAATGAAGGCAGAGGTAGACCAGCTTGAAGAACGGGGAGTGTGGAAGCTGGTCGACTTGCCCAAGGGGAGCGAGCCATTGACGGCATGTGGGTCTACGACGTGAAAGTAGATGGTGCTGGTGAAATCCTCAAGTACAAGGGACGCTATGTAGCGCGCGGGGACGAGATGGTCGAGGGCAGAGATTTTGCCGTGAAGTGGGCAATGGTGGCGCGTATGGAGTCGGTGCGCATGGTGTTTGCGGTGGCGGCGGTGCAGAGGTTGCGTGTGCGGCAGTGGGATTTCTCGGGAGCATACCTCAACGGCGAGATGGATACGACCGTGTACATGAAACAGCCCGTAGGTTTCGCAAAGCAGGGGGAGGAGAGCAAAGTTTGCTTGCTCAAGCGTCCTCTATACGGGCTGGTTCAAGCGGGACATATCTGGTACAAGCTCCTTGCGAAAGGCTACGGCGACCTGGGGTACAAAGAGAGCCTGGCAGACCCGTGTGTTAGGACGCGACAGCAGGACGGCGAATATACTATCACCACAACTCACACGGATGATGTCCTTGGAGCATCGTCGTCTGAAGCCGAGAGCAAACGGGTCGTCGATGAGTTTGCGGCAAAGTGGGATTTGAAGGAGGTGGACGTCGAGTTGCTGCTTGGTTTGACCGTGGAGAAGCTGGACGACGGATCAATTTCCCTTAACCAAACACAATACTTCCTAAAGGTCCTCGAACATTTCGGCTTTGCAGATATACCTCCACTGGCAACACCTTTCCCACCCGGCTACCAGATTCGCGCAGCCGCTACTCTGCTTTCCCCAGAAGATGCCGAATTCATGAAGGATAAGCCTTTTCGACCAATCCTCGGCACTATCGTCTGGGGGAGCAGCGGAACGCGTCCCGATTTGTCTTACGCGTGTTGCGCCTTAGGTCATGTCCAATCCAATCCGGAGCCCGAGCATTGGTTGCTGCTCGTTGGGGTACTCCGTTACATCAAGGGGACCTTGGACTACGGCTTGAAATACTCACCATCCGTGGCTGCTAACTTAACACCTGGGCTTGGAATCAAGCCGGACGGGTACGTCGACTCGGACTGGGCCGGTTGTGTGGACACCCGCCGGTCTACGTCGGGTTATGTCTTCTTCATGGGTGGAGCACCGGTCTCATGGTCCTCGAAACGTCAACCTGTCGTCGCCCTTTCTTCAACGGAAGCTGAATACATCTCGCTTGCGCGTGGAGCTCAGCAGGCTATGTGGATGAAAAATTGGCTGTCGGAGGTTTTCCTACCGAAGGAGCTCCCATTCAAATTGCACGGGGATAACCTGGGATCCATCAGCTTGACGGAGACAACAAAAGGCCACGGTCTCGCGAAGCATATCGAGATCCGCTGGCATTATATCCGAGAACGCGTCAAAGCTGGTGAGATTGCGGTGTCCTCAGTACCCGGGAAGGAAAATGTCGCGGACATCTTCACGAAGGCGCTGCCGCGCATCACCCACGATAAATGTGTCGCTCAGCTTGGTCTTGATTGGAAGCGCAAGTAGGCTGCTCGCCAGGGGGAGTGTTGAGGAGAAAATCTCCTTATATGGCGTGCAGCGGTAGTATGTTTTCTTTTATTTAGTTCTTTCCATCGCCGATCATATATAAGGCTGTACAGCCCCTAACGAACCTCAGTCTTACACTATCTTGTGCGACTGAGGGTACGTTGTATATTTCATTGCATTAGCTATTTACTTACATATCTGTAGACTCCGACTTACTGTACGTCGTCTACAGGTAAATAAATGAGTCTTACACTATCTTGTGCGACTGAGGACTCCGACTTACTGTACGTCGTCTACAGGATGCATGGCCAGATCAAGTCGCCTCGATCGCCCCAAGTGATTGACCCCAACTCCAGCTCGCGCAGGCCGGTGAATTTCGAGAGCAACTGCGCAAAATCACCACGCGAGGCAAATTTCGTGTGTTGCAAGGACAGTTCCACGGCCTCTGGGAGGATTGGAAAATCCCGAGGCGAAGGAGGGAACGATCCTATCGTTATCGTTCTCAAGCGCAAGAAATTGGGGAGATTGTGAAGCATTGCAGGAATGGCGGCCTCGATTTCTGGCGACCAAAGACGAAAATCTAATATCCGAGTATAATTTGAGACGACATTTCCGGGAGATTGGAAAAGAGTGAGAAATCGGAGGTCGGGACGGATCGTAATAGAGTCGAAGAGATGGTGCCTACTCGATGGAAGCCATTTACTGCATACGAGGGAGCATGCGCGAAGGCCGGGCTGACTGTCCCACAGGAAGTCAATAATGCAGTCTGACAGCTCGGGCGGCATCCGCGAAGACATCTGGTTAGACGCGGAAGGCAGGCCTTGCGAGTGAGTGTCAAGTAGAGGGAGGAGAAAGTGCACTTTGACGTGGCGATCGTCCGTTTTATAGTTATATACATGCCGTTAAGAAGTATCAGTCTGCGAGGTATCCATCTACTGCGTGAAGTTGGCGTGAAGAATACATTCATCCCGGGTGCAATCTCGATCCGAGCCGCCATCAGAAAACGGCATGCCTTGATAAGACCTCAAGTTCCAAGTCTATATCCTTGTGAAATAAAATCCAGCACGAAATGACCCTTCGACCATTGCTACAGCCTTAGCAGATCTGCCGCACTGGTAGGGATGCACACCGTCGCCGTATTTACGGGGGGACGGCCGCCCGTAAACAGCAACGGCCCCGTCCCGTCGAAAGGTTTTGAATGGTAATTTACGGGACGGGTACGGCTGGCCCGCCAACCGCCCGCAACCGCCCATGTCCACCATTTGACGGCCGTAGACGGTCCTCCCAAATTCTTTGCGTCTAAGCGAGTCGTTCGGGTGTCTTGAGTCTTCTAAAATTTCCCTGTTCGAGTTAGAATTTTTGCCCACTTAATTCTAGGCTTAGGCCCTGATCGGCAACTGTTAATTTTTCCGCGTGAATTTTGTTTGAATTCTCTTTGTGCATACTTTTCCCACGGATTTCGTCCCTAAACCGTCCTAGAATGGAAAGTGCATGCGTTTCCTGAAATCTCAGAGAGTCTGGGTGGGAGCGGTGGAATGAGTTCAAAATATGCTGGGCTGAACTTGAAATATTTTGCGTCTTCTGTGAAATCTGTGGGAAATTTTGCATTACAGTTTTTCTGCCCCTCTCCAACCTTGAATGTTATAGAAACGGCCTATTCCTCAATTTGGATAGTTTAGGGACAGTTTGGTATGCATAAAAAATTCCACCAAAATTCACGCGTGAATTCACGGTTGCCGATCAGGGCCTTACTGTGATTTTACAGGTTAAATCTTTGAGATTTGATCCAGGATGAAGCTGTATGCAAAGTTCAAATTCACGTGAGCTAATCACAGCATCGTTCAGGCTCAAACTGATCAGAATACTGTCGAAGAACGTGGCTTGAGTTAAAAAATTCTCCGAGCCACCTCAAGGCCGCGCGCACTTGTGGAATAGTTTGACTAAACAGCGCATCAAATCGCAACCGCATTTTTACGTCCCCGTCATTTTTGACGTCCCGCGCCGTGCCCGATATCCACGGCGGTTTCATTTTTAAGAAGAAAGTATATGTATGACGGTTTAAATGATGCATCCGCGCGAAACTTTTCGATGATTTCGGCCTCTGCGCCACAAAAGTAGGTCTTTTGACGTGAATGAACTGGATGCAAGGCGGGCCCTCGGTCAATCAACTTCTTAATTTAGCGCGCGAAGCCTGATCCGTGACTTACAAAGTTGGACCCGCGACAAACAGTGACCACTTCGGATGTCACCTTAAAATTGGGTCGACAAAGATTGTTTGATGGACATCAGAGCCCCTGTCAATTACTGCGTTCCGACCCTCTCTAGACTCACCTTTGTGTAGGTCTGTGTTCATCTGTGTTCATCTGGCTTCACTATTTCCAGGTGAGCATAGCCCCTAGACAGGCCCTTTTTAGCCCACTAGACAGGGATTTCGTCTGGCTTTGTCTAGCCTCTGTCTAGCTTCTGTGTGGGTCCCAAACACAGGTCTGTCTAGATAAGTGGGGCTAAGTTTAGATCTTTGCGGGTGCCTGACCCAAGCTAAACATTGACATTTCGTCACAAAGTTCAATTTCACGAAAAAATCAGGCTGCCTGACCCACACTGACCCAGACAGACCTAGATGACCGGAACACAGCTAGACTGACCATGTCTAGTCACCTAAACAGAGACATCTGTCTAGCCTCTGTGTAGCTTTGTGTAGGTTGTCTAGCCACAGCTGAGTCTAGAAAGGGTCGGAACGCAGTGAATGGCTGTGGAATTGAAGTTAGTCAGATCAATATTTAAGATTGTGAATGAGATCATGAGCTCACAGGCCTCCGTTCCAGCACCAGAGGGTTGTCGGAAGAGTATTTCAGTGCCCAGCCAATTCATGAGACTCATTGGCTGTCGGACAGTTGGAAACTGCTCATGGCATAATTGAGTGTTAGCCCTCTCTGCGCTGAAATTTCAACAATGTTAGGTAATCTCCGGGTCAGAGACGAAGCACACGAAGCATTGTCATTCAACTCTAATAATCAAGGCCAATCTGCTGACCATCATTACCTCATCAGGAGAGTTTGGCTTCAAATTTCACAAGGTACTGAATACCCAACTCGTTCTGTAGTCCACTTCTTTGACAGGCCGACCAATGCCTCTGATTACCCGCCTAACAGAATCTGGCTGGCATCTATGTGACGACGGGCTAGTTTGAAACGTAGAGGAATCACACAGTCTGAGCTCAAACGCACTGTAATGCTGGCCTCAGATTAGTGATCCCTGGTGCAAGAAAGAAATTGGTGCTGATGAGACGAGAATTTCTAACACCAATAAAGTAGGTAAGGCCGACGAGCGGCACAGCCCGGTAACGCCGAGAAAAATAATCGGTGGGACGGAGAGTCTAAACTCAAACTGTTACTCGATCCAGCATAGGCTTACGTTAATATATGTAGATGGCATTCTCTATGCAAGAAAGAGCCGTGGAATAACTGGAATTCCCAACCCGCACATGATGAGAGGACACTGAGAGTTTTTTTGGTTTCAAGGATGGTTTCGGTTCTTCAAGCCGCTTAAAAGGTGAACTCCGAACGTTGGATACTGTTGTACCGCAATCGATTTTTTTGCACAGCAGTGATAGAGCGACCCAAAGCTCGCTCGGTCGACCTGTTCACATTGACCAGAACAATGGGCTCCATTTAAAATTAGGGTAATTCACAGTAGCCCTTTTTTGCTCCTTTTAATGTACCAATTTTAGCAGATAACGCATCCGAGTGAGCTATAAAATCCAGAAAATTTCACCCCAGTCCTTTTTGACCACTTGAGTATGCCGTCTTTCAGCAACGATAGGAGCACAAAGACGGCATGAAATTGAGAAATGGAGCCAAAAAGGGAGGGGGCCAAAATGGGTGAAAAAAGAGAGCAGAAAAACGGAACGTTAATAGTAGCCTTTTTTTTTCCCTTTTTCTTCTGATTTCATCCAATATCGCATGTTGGATATAGATTTTCTTTTGGATTTGCACCCTTTTTGTATGTGGAAATTGAAAAGGGAAAAAAAACCCCCGCCAGAGAAAAACGGAGGGAATACAAAAAAGGGAGAAAAAAGAGAGCGAAAAAGGGAAGAAAAAAGGCTACTGTGAACGACCCTATTGGGTTCTACTGCGACTGCCACAGAGTCGATTAAAATTGGAATCAAATCCCAGTGAAGAAGTTCAATAGAGGATTGGAAAAATAAATAGTATTAGAAGTCCGCTGGAAAACATACAGAATACAGAGAGGTTGTCGCGATGGGGGCGGCACCCCATTGTATTCACTGTCAATTGTTATAATCGAGCTTGGAGTCCGCGTTGAAATTTGACTGACACTGGATCATGGCAATTTTCACCGAAAGATATTGCACCTAAGATCGACGGCCACAAATACAATGCCCGCTCGGGTTCAAACCAACACTTTATAATAATATAATTCACCTGTGTGGGGCTCGAATATGCGCGGACGCGAGGCCAAAGTATGAGTCGTAGCTGGAGATGGATACATGGAAGGAAAATGCAGAGCACTGTAAAGTCAGCAAGTAACCCAGAGAAACATAGTCGTCGTAGGGCTAGGCCAAGGTGGTTAGCGCATTTGCTGCTTATCACAATATCATAATCATTTCTGTTTGCTAATTTACCCCACTTGACTAGGTTCATGGCTAGCTTGCCTTTGCATGGGACAAAGTAAGTGGCGAGCACTCGGCCGGCCATCGAGCAGCATCCAAAGTGCCCGCCACAATTGCTGCCCTTGGTTCAGCCCAATAAAAAGTTCTGTGCAGACCCAGGATAGGCAAGCCAAAACCAAATAGTATCAAAACCCAACCAAGACAAGACCACTTGTCGTACCTGACCTAGCAGCTTGAAGAATTTAAGGTTTGCGCAATTCAATGTGCCAAGGGCTTTATCACAGATAGCTGGCCAGACAGCATAGAAAATGTGTAGTACAGTAGACCCCGTAATTTGCAAAGACACGGCTCATGAACAACCTTGGAACAGCATGAGTACCCAACCACAGCCAGACAACCAGGAAGGAATGCGAAGGATCGAGAACCTCTGCATAAGCAAGATTATCAGGCTGGTAACGGCAATCATCGGCACACCAAACGGCTGGGGTAAGCCGAAAGCATTTGGCAGCGAGAGAAGGTGATTACGCAAAAACCGCTGACAAAAATGTGATGCACGGCCAAAATCTAAAATCATGCGCCCTATAAGACCCAGTAACTTACGTTACCGGGAATAACATTGCCAATGTATCAACTTTGGGGAAACACAGAACTAGAGCCTGAGCACCGGAGGTTTGACAGCGCGTGTGTTGTCTACCAGAGCCGCAATCACACCAAATTGAACATCCCCGAGATCCCCGAACCCCGTCGGATAACCACAACCAGGGCGACGACAGACAGGTGAAGTTCAACAGGTCCAGGAATTAAACGGAGGATTCCACACCCCTACATTCATCGGAAAATACGAAGGCCCGGCAAATCAACCAACTGCTTTGAGACTTGCTGATAGAACCTCGCTGGAATGTTATGACTTGCTGGCGGTGATAGAACTTCGCTGGAATATTATGGATGTATGTCTGTTTTGGCATGGAGGCGGCGCCACAGTAATAAGACGACACAAATCGCGATAGTTGAAAAGGTTCTGCATCTAGATCACAACATTTTTGCACCGTGTGCAAACCATTTGCGGATTTTGAATCATTTCCAGGTACTACATCCATGATCCGAAGCTCGCCGAATGAGCTCCCGAGGATCCCCGAGCCGGCAAAACTTGGCAAAACGGCAGTTTACCTTGTATCGTATTCGTATTCAGCTGGTAGGCCCGGCGCCGTGTACATATTTGCACCGGCGTATCGTGTTGTGTGATTTGTGGACCTCAAAGTTCATCTGCCCGGTATTCAACCAGGGATAGATCTGTGAGCGAGATTCTCAGTTAAAGCATTTCGTTATGGACGCACATTCAGCGAACATATACACTCGGCGGTAATTTCAATTCACGTAACAACAATGAATTGAGTACAGAGAAGATGATACAAAAATGTATCTATCCCGGACGGCGTTCCGACGAGAGTCACGCTACAGCTTGTCGAGATAATTATCCAGCGCGGGGATATTCGGCTAAACAATAACGGAAGTCAGCCCTCCGTCGTCAAAAAAATTTAAAAAGGAAAATCTACTCACGCTTAAACCCTTGCGCGTGCGGATCTTCGTCACGATGTCCTCTAATTTGCTGCCTTTGTCTAGGGGGGCTGTGAAAGTAAATTGTGTAAGCCACGGGAAAAATGGGAGAGGAAGAGGAAGGCACCCACAGCCTGGAATCACGGCCCAGTGGTCAAACACGCATTGCGGGAACGCCTTCCCGCCTGTCGCCTCGCGTAGCGCGGCGCTAAGGCCAAAGAATTCGCTTACGGGGAGGTACGCCTGGGGCTGGGACGCCACGGTGCGCGTATGAAGTGCTGAGAGCATGAACTCGATTTCTCAGCCCTTCGAAGAACACCGTGGCATTGTCACTTCGGTCTCATTCTCACCAGATAGCACCCGCATCGTGTCCGCATCTCATAGAAAACCTGTCATGGGCCATACCGAGAAGGTCCATTCCGTTGCATTCTTCCCTGATGGCAGGCGGATCGTTTCTGCTGCAGATGACAGAACTATACGCATATGGGATACAGGGAGTAGGGATTCATTTGACGCAAACAATACTGCAGTCGAGGCGGAATCATCTGCCTATCAAAATCACAGCCGGCGCTGCTAAACGTGAGTGCCCTCATCCCAAAGATTCCCTCTTCTCATTTCTTCTAGTCTTTGCATCCTGAAACCAGTCTGGTACCGCCTCCGCGCTTGAATATCGAACAAGGCTGGGTGTATTGTAACTCAAAGCTCCTATTTTGGCTGCCTAGCGCACACCGGATTGGTTTCTGGTCACCTCACAACACGTTAGTGATCAGCGAGCAGCAGACTCTCCTCTCATATAACAACTTTGTGCACGGTGCCGACTGGACGAAGTGTTACGTGCGGACCGGGCCCACCTGAAATGGTATTACGGACTCGGCTCTGCTGGCTCAACGAGGATTGTGGTGACGTGGAGCTCTAATGGATTATTGATTATTGCGAGTACATACTGTACTATTTCGACCGGATGTTCAACCGGGGTGTTGGCCAAAGCCAAATAAGAATACAATAAACAATTTGCCGTATTGCATTCGTAGTGTATCGTATTCATATTCTGGGAGTTAATATGAGTTTTGACTATATTCGGAATACATTCTGCGCAAGAAAAGAGGTCTTGAATTGGGCCGAAATTTGGTCCCAAAGCTTGAAATAGAACTCAAAGCCCAGATGGGAGTGGGACGGCACAAATTTTTATGGTTGAAAAGTTTCGACGATTGCGGATCTTAGGCCGTCGGGTCCGCCAGTTGCAAGTACATGATCCGAAACTCCCCGGATGAGCTTCCGAGGCTCCGCCGAGCCGACAGAACTCTGCAAAACCGCACTTTACCTTGAATTGAGCCTGGATCGTATTGACCGTGTATGTATCTGAATATGGTTTGGCGTATCATATTTTTGGCTGGTACCTGTGAGTCTCAAAGTTCATCCGCGAGGTGGAGGAGGAGGATATGTGACCGAGATTTTATAGTTCAAGGAGTTTGTTATGTACGCAACATTTAGCATATACATCCATTCACGCGGAAGGAAAATAATACGACAAAATAGGAGAGGCAGGTCCAGGACTCGAGGAGGAGTGTGATAGAGCCAGAAAATGACTAAGGACGAAGACATGTTATGGCAGACAGACAATCAAATGGAATGTGGTCTTTGAATGTAGGATTATGAGGGCGAGACTGAACAGAGAGTCCCACACACTTACTGGCACTCGGCGGAGTATATGACATTGTGGCTTCTGGCGTGCATCAAGGACCTAAACTGCACGCTCCATCTAGCGACGGTTTCGCAGCTTTGGCGACCCCGGAGGACGTCAAATCTGACGGTCAGGATCTGCTCAACGGCAGGGTCGGTAAGGATGTTCGTGAGCATCGAATCAGAGCTCGATACTATATCCGCCGAGATGTCAACGTCGAAAATCAGCTCGTCGAGCCGGTTCCTCGACGTGAAACGGAGAGGAATCTCAAGGACGGCGGGGAATATTCTGCAGGTGCCCAGTTCGGAGGGTGTCTCCGGTGGGTGGAAATAAATGCCATGGCCTATCCTCAGGCGCTGCAGACTCGTGAGACTGCCGAGCTCGAGCTGGGTAATGCTCCCTGAAATGGCCCGGTTCAATGATCAATTATGGAGTGGATGTGTGTATACATGCACTTACACTGCAAATACGGCGATGGGTACACATCAAGCCGCAGGTACCGAAGATGGCCGTTGACCTGACGAAGAAACTTCGAGATGACGCTTAACGCGGCGGGGTTCGCGTTATTCGGGAGGTAGAGGGACAATGCGCGTGCCCGTGGGGCATACTCGGGGCACGAGAGCCATGTGAGTACGTCCGAGTTCCCCTCGAACCCTTTGACAGAAAAGGATTCTAGGTTGCACGGGATGCATGGCCAGACCGAGTCGCCTCGATCGTCCCAAGTGATCCACGCCAATTCCAACCCGCGCAGGCCGGTGAATCTCGAGAGGAGCTGCGCAAAATCACGACGCGAGGCAAATTTCGTGTGCTTCAAAGAAAGTTCCACGGCCTCTGGGAGCACCGGAAAACTTCGAGGTGAAGGCGGGAACAATCCTATTGTTATCGTTCTCAAGCGCAAGAAATTGGGGAGATTGTGAAGCATTGTAGGAATGGCGGCCTCGATTTCTGGCGACCAAAGACGAAAATCTAATACCCGAGTATGATTTGAGACGACATTTCCGGGAGATTGGAAAAGAGTGAGAAATCGGAGGTCGGGACGGATCGTAATAGAGTCGAAGAGATGGTGCCTGCTCGATGGAAGCCATTTACTACATACGAGGGAGCATGCGCGAAGGCCGGGCTGACTGTCCCACAGGAAGTCAATAATGCGGTCCGACAGCTCGGGCGGCATCCGCGAAGACATCTAGTTAGATGCAGAACGCACGCCTCGGGTCAAGTAGCGTCTTAGCGAGTGAGCCGATGAGGGGATGAGGGGGCGGGGAAGCGCCCTTTTACGTGGTGTTCGCCCTTATGTATAGTTATACGCATGCCGTTAAAAGTTAAAAGTATTTGGATCAGTCCGTGAGGTGATTATCTGCTATGTTGAGTTGGGGTGGGGGCGAGATGCATTCATTCCGGTCCAATTTCGGGTCCGAACAGCGAAGCTGCCAGCAGGAAACGGCATGATAAGAGCGCAAGTTCCAATTAAAGTCCAGCGGCATCCCCGAAAAATAAAATTCAGCACAAAATGTAGATCGCTGCGATGTGAAGGCCTTCGGCCATTGCTGACTGGGCGGTGGTGTAGCAATATATTGCGGAGGCTGATCTATTGTAAGCTACAGCTTGGTATGCTCCGAATGGGACCATGCTAAACATAATATATTCTTATCCTGCGGCCTTAGCAGATATGCGCATTTAGTGAGGGCATGCCGAGTGGCACGGATGCCGCTTGATCGCAACACAGGTTTTAATGCTTCACTTTGGGGCTTAGGGTCCGGAAGTAAATTAGGTCGGGCTCAGGTGTCATTCAGAGACCAGAGCTCATCGTACCCGATAGAAAATATGGCAGCACACTCGGGAA
This sequence comes from Mycena leptocephala, assembly GCA_029378395.1. NCBI lineage: Eukaryota > Fungi > Basidiomycota > Agaricomycetes > Agaricales > Mycenaceae > Mycena > Mycena leptocephala. The sequence continues at coordinate 299,103 of JARJLF010000103.1, forward strand.
GTTCGAATTTTCTTAGTCTCCAAAGTTCAGGTAGAGGAATTAAACGGAACAATCCACATCCCCCACATTCATGGGAATATACGACGACCCGGCAAATAAACCGGCTCCTGTGTAGTCCCCAAAGCTCAGGCGGAGGAATTAAACGGAGCAATCCACACCCCGAAATTCAGGAATATACGACCCGGCAAATAAACCGGCTCCTGTGCGCAAACTGCACGGTCTCAATTCAACTTGGGGAGGAGACAATCAGATGGTCCTTTGATATACCTGCTGATAGAACCTCGCGGGAATGTTATGACTTGCTGATAGAACCTCATTGGAATATTATGCGTGTAAGGCTGGAACATTATGATTAAATATGGCTCCCGGCCATAATTTACTGTAATCATAATATAATCTTAAGGTTTGAGCCCATATCTAATCGTAAGGGTATCATAATTTAAAATCGTAATTTAATCATATTTAATTATATTTAATCCGAATTTCACCCAATAAAAATTTATTTTGTAATATGATACTCTGCTTAGGCCCCTAGAATGAATCTATGGCTCGGATTCACCCGCAGCACGGTTGTATGGAAATTAGACAGTGACTGTCTTTTCTGTACCAGAGGACCCAGTTCAAGGTCATTGATGATACACAGACAAGATTCCTTTGAGTATTGAACCAAAAACATGAGATGATGGGGCCCAGGGATCCTTCAGAGTTCCCCCTAATTTCAATACCCATCTAAGGCCATCACTATTGTTCGATTATGCCACGTGATCTGTTCGCGCGAAAATCAGAAAATAAACATGACCAAACTTTGCTTCAACTCTGCTTCTGACCTGACTATAAACATTTCTGCGGATTTATACATCCCCTAAACCAGATTATATAGGTCTCTAGTCGGTAAAATTTGGAGAAACCTCTGTTCTGCTCACTTGGGGAGGGCTTAATATTATGATTAAATATGACCCCATACCGTAATATAATCGTAACGTAATGGAATGCAACCCTTCATAATCCTAGGCCTTAAAATTATGCTCGAACCATATTTAATCGTAATTTTAGGATTATAATTATGGATTATAATACAATATAATCATAATTTTATCCAGCCTTATATGCGTGTATGTCTCTCTTTTTGGCGTGCTTTACCTTAGTCGAATATGTATACAGTATTTGAATACGGCCGAGCCTGCACGATATCGTATTCATATTCAGCTGGTAGGCCCGGCACTGTGTACGTATCTAAATATATTCACAGTATACTTTGGCGTATCGTATTGTGTGATTTGTGACCAAAGTTCATCCGCCAGGTCTGTGACCGAGATTTTCGGGTCAAGCATTCTGGACACACATCCAGCAGACATATACATACATACCAAGATACATACACAATTCACGTAACAACAATGAATTGAGTACAGAGATCAAATGATATAAAAATGTATAAACGATGTAGCCCACTGCGCGGCAAAGCCCGCTATCTATCTTCGGGCTATGGACTCACTGCGGCGATCCGTTTGTCATACCGTGGGTAAAACGGCCTTGCAAAAAGTTCCTGCGGTTCAGTGGGTTTTACAAGTTATTTTACGGGGAAGTAAAAATAGGGTACAAACAAAGATTTTTGCTGTGCTTTTTCATTCAGAGAAAGGACTCTTTTTACATACGGTAAAACGATGCCATTTTTCACACTCTTTTTGCGCTTGTAACAACAATCATTTTTCCTGCCGTAAAATTTGGCCGGGTTTTTCTGGTGGTAATATCGTAGCTCTTTGTCTGGGTAAAACAGATGTAAAATCTTTCATTTTCCCTCGCATAATTCCCGGAGTAAAATCTATTGTCTTTCATGAAGAAAAATCAAAAGGAAATGTATTCATTTTTCTTCTGCTTTACAGCAGGAAAAATGGGTGCACGCTGGGCGTCGTACTTGGGTGCGCGCTAGCGCTCGCTCAGGGTGCACTGAGTGGGCGCTCGGGGTGCGCTCAGGGTGTGTAAGAGGGCGCTCAGAGTGCGCTTAGAGGGAACACTCAGAGTGTGTGTGTCGTACTTGTATGCACGCTGGCCACGCTCAGGGCCGAGTGCTTCTCCAACAAGAATTCAAGGGGGGTGCAACGAGAGGGTCAGTTAAATCACAAAGGAAAAAATTCACAATTAAAACATCTGAGGCACACTACATTGCCGTTGCACTTCTATGGGTGTACAAATATTCTTAGCTATCTTCATTTTGTATTCGTTGTGGTACAAAGGAAAGAACGCATAGCCATCGGATTACGTAATTAACCTGTGCCTCGGCAATCGGCCCGTAATTGCTAAGAAAGTGAAAAGGCAGTCCAACCAAAAGGTCTTTGTTTGTTTGGCCACAGTGCCTGGCACAACAATGGCAAACAAATCAGCGTGTTTGGCAGAACTGTGTGCACCGGCATACTTGAGCACGCGCTGAGAAGCCGCTCTTTGTGTACTTGAGTCGACCCCATCAAATGGCAGTGACTAACTTCGGTGTACTTGAGCGCGCACTAAGAAGTGCTCAAAACACTGAAGATCTAGCATATTAGCCATAAATAAAAAATCAAGTTCAGTGTGCTTGAGTGCAGGCTACTAGTAGCACGCACTGAGAAGTGCTCAAAACGCTGAAGAATGTTATCAAAACAAAAAATAAGTCCTGAGTGCAGGCTAGCGCGCGCTGAGAAGCGCTCAAAACGCTGAAGAATGTTATCAATAAACAAGAAATAAGTCTTGAGCGCGCGCTGAGAAGCGCTCAGAACATTATCAATAAATAATATATAAGTTGCTCCCCCTGTTTGATGGGGGTTGACTCAATGACACCAGTGGCTTCTCAGTGCGCGCTCAAGTACACCGGTGCACGCGCTTGGCGACATCTCAGCGGGCACTAGCCTGCGCTCAAGTATGCGGACTTATTTTCTATTTATTGCTAATATGCTAGGTCTTCAGTGTTTTGAGCGCGCGCTCAAGTACGCCGAAGTTGGTCACTGCCATTTGATGGGGTTGACTCAAGTACACAAAGAGCGGCTTCTCAGCGCGCGCTCAAGTACGCCGGTGCATGCGCTTGGCGACATCTCAGCGTACGCTAGCCTGCGCTCAAGTATGCGGACTTATTTTCTATTTATTGCTAATATGCTAGATCTTCAGTGTTTTGAGCGCTCAAGTACGCCGAAGTTGGTCACTGCCATTTGATGGGGTCGACTCAAGTACACGAAGAGCGGCTTCTCAGTGCGCGCTCAAGTATGCCGGTGCACGTGCTTGGCGACATCTCAGCGCACGCTAGCCTGCGCTCAAGTCCGCTGAAGTTACTCACCGCCGTTTGATGGGCGTACTTGAGTACATATATATACACAAGAGCTCAGCACGCGCTCAAGTACGCCGCTGCACGCACTTGGCAGATGACCAAAGATGTTGCCAAATATAGGCATACGTCTGCCAAACGCGCTGATTTGTTTGCCATTGTTGTGCCAGGCACTGTGGCCAAACAAAGACCATTTTGGTTGGACTGCCTTTTCACTTTCTTAGCAATTACGGGCCGATTGCCGAGGCACAGGTTAATTACGTAATCTGATGGCTATGCGTTCTTTCCTTTGTACCACAACGAATACAAAATGAAGATAGCTAAGAATATTTGTACACCCATGGAAGTGCAACGGCAATGTAGTGTGCCTCGGATGTTCTAATTGTGAATTTTTTTTCCTTTGTGATTTAACTGACCCTCTCATCGCACCCCCTTGAATTCTTATTGGAGAAGCACTCGGCCCTGAGCGTGGCCAGCGTGCATACAAGTACGACGCTCACACACTCTGAGTGTTCCCCGAGCGCCCTCTAAGCGCACTCCGAGCGCCCTCTTACACACCCTGAGCGCACCCCGAGCGCCCACTCAGCGCACCCTGAGCGAGCGCTAGCGCGCACCCAAGTACGACGCCCAGCGTGCACCCATTTTTCCTGCTGTAAAACAGAAGAGAAATGAATACATTTCCTTTTGATTTTTCTCCATGAAAGACAATAGATTTTATTCCGGGAATTATGCGAGGGAAAATGAAAGATTTTACATCTGTTTTACCCAGACAAAGAGCTACGATATTACCACCAGAAAAACCCGGCCAAATTTTACGGCAGGAAAAATGATTGTTGTTACAAGCGCAAAAAGAGCGTGAAAAACGGCATCGTTTTACCGTATGTAAAAAGAGTCCTTTCTCTGAATGAAAAAGCACAGCAAAAATCTTTGTTTGTACCCTATTTTTACTTCCCGTAAAATAACTTGTAAAACCCACTGAACCGCAGGAACTTTTTGCAAGGCCGTTTTACCCACGGTATGACAAACGGATCGCCGCAGTGACTGGAAACATTGCATATTGCATAAAAAATATGCAGTACATATCAACTACTGATGCAAGGAAATCCAACGATAATTTACACAGATAACCGGCTAATTTGCATCTGACAAGTAAAAAAAATTTAGCAGAGCCACTCAAGCGGAGAAAGATAAGCAGTCAGGGATTCACAAGTGAATAGGCAGACTGAGACTAACAATAAAAGGCCTACGATGAGTTGAGACACAAACAACAGAGGGTATGAACAGCGCACCCGATGTCCAAATGTGTCGTCTTTCATGGCAATGGGATAGGGGGAACAGTGCTAGAGGATCACATCAGGCTGTATAAGACATCAGGCCAGGTAGAAAAATTCAGCTATGAAAAGACCAAGGAGCAGAAAGAAATGCCCAAGCATTAAAAGAGCTTCCAGGATGGTGTCCAGAACAAATCAAAGATTCTCAGAGATTAGATGCCCAGTCATAGCCCAGCGAGATATGGTGAACTTGAATGGTATTCTTGCAGCTTGCTGAAGTCCACCTCGATGGCATGAGTTGACAAGGGGCCATAGGACGGGATGGCAGCTTTTAGGAGAGAAGAGGTCAGGATCTAGGCAGACGAAGAGACCGAACATAGGAGTCAGTATAGGGAGCACCGGAGAATGTGGCAGAAGATACAATGTGGATAGACATGGCGGGGTGTTCAGTCAGAAATCAAGCTTTTTGACTCTTTTAACAACGGAAGTGAAACAAAACTTGAAGAGTACTACCACAGAAAGGGTTAACAGAATGGGCTGGATGGCAAGAGTATGGCAAGCAAACGATTAACGGTTCTTTAAGCAAATGCCTCGTCGGCAGTACAATTGCCCCATGAAGGTTTATCTCCATCTTTTCATGCTCTCTTCTCCTTGAAATCAAAATTTTCCATGTCCATTTACATTCAAACCATCCCCATTAATGCAACCACCCACTGTGCAAACGTCGCCGCAAACTGGCACTAATCAGCACCCAGAATTTATTCCCCATTCGCACTGGCAGATCTCTCCGACCGTCTCTTTCCACCACTGTGGTCTGCGCAAACGTGGCCGGCACGGAGCCAAAATCAACCAGCTGATCCATCTGTACTGCGATCCGCAACCATTCGCAGTTTATCGCAGTAGATTTGCACTGCGGCGTAATTCTTCGACTCACTGATGAGCCTGCGGCCACGTATGCGCCCGAGAATAAATAGGGCACATCTTCTGCCTTTCCGATGGGTATTCGCTAACTTCTCTCCCCTCGAATATCCTCCACAACTGTTTTCCTATTTCTGTGGATCTGCTGCTTGGACTGTGGTTGTTGTAATTGGTCGGCCTTTCCTGCCTGTCCACTGGTGCACCAATTCAAGCCATTGGATAAATTGTCTCTTTTCTGTGTCAACCCAGTCAGATGGCAAGATTTTCCCAGGCATTACGCCATTGTGCAAACACCGGCAATTCACTGGCCCTGAATGTCCCTGTCAATTCTCAAGTTGTTTGATTCACGTCATCGCAGTCTCAGGGTCTAACGGATGTCCCGACTCACCTTCCCAAAATCCGACCCGTCGAGCAAGGGCACTCTACAGAAGCTCATTTCTTCGTTATATCATCGTGTTCTACTTAGTTGGAATTATCTTTGTATCATATAAATTTACGACCAACTTATGACCCGGAATTGGGGCCAGAGCGAAGCGGTGGCATGTCTTGTTCAAGGAACGCAAGGCCATGTGGCAAAATGACGTCATTTGGTGACATAATCTTGCAAACTCGTTTCGATCACTTTTTTGAAAGCACTGCAAAAACCCACTACTAAAGATAGCGGGAATCTATCCTGCACGACTTTCCAAAGAGGGTTCGCGCTACAGCTTGTCGAGATAATTATCCAGCGCGGGGATATTCGGCTAAACAATAACGGAAGTCAGGCCTCCGTCGTCAAAAAAATTTAAAAAGAAAAATCCACCCACGCTTAAACCCTTGCGCGTGCGGATCTTCGTCACGATGTCCTCTAATTTGCTGCCTTTGTCTAGGGGCGCTGTGAAAGTAAATTATATAAGCCATGAGAAAAAAAAATGGGAGAGGAAGAGGAAAGCACGCACAGCCTGGAATCACGGCCCAGTGGTCGAAGACGCATTGCGGGAACGCCTTCCCGCCTGTTGCCTCGCGTAGCGCGGCGCTGAGGCCAAAGGATTCGCTTACGGGGAGGTACGCCTTGATGGTGTACATCGGTGTGCCCACGCGCGGCTCTTCGCTGAAGACCTGCCCGCGGCGCGCGCTGAGGCAGCCGTAGACACCTCCGATGGCAACGTCGGGACATTGGATCTCAACTAAGATGACTTAGGTCAGCGACAGAATAATACGTCAGCAAGGAATTTACCGAGGAAAACGGGCTCCTGTAGTACGGGCTGCGCGAGCAGGGACGCGGCGTAGATTGCGCGCCGCATGGTCGGAATAATCTGCCCTCCACCACGATGGATGGCATCGGTGTGTAGCTAGTGTCAAATGGTGAGTAAGGTATAAAAAACAAAGTGATTTGCAACAGGCGCACCACAACGTCCATGATATTGAACCGGACACCGCGCATGGGCTCCCCGGTACACACACCTTCCTTTGTTGTCCACTGCAGCCCCGCGACGCACGAATCCTTCGCCTCGGCCAGGTACTGCACGCCCTTGGTCACGTCGACCAACACATTCGGGCCGCTGTTGTCGGGCCCGAACGCCCAAATCTTGCGCGCCTCGGTGACGTCCCAGCCATACGTGTCCGCAAGCAGCCGTGCGCGGACCTTGAAGTCGTCGAGAGGAGTTACGTCGCCGTCCTCGATGGCTTTCGTGAGCTCCTCGCCGAGGGGACTCGCCTTGAGATACAGGCGGTTGTGTTTGTTGGGCGACTTGGATAATGCGACGGTTGAGGATTCGGCGTTGACGCTCTCGCGGTAGGGTACGACGGGCTGCGAAACCGTGAGCGGTACACCAGCGTGTTCCTCGATGAGATCCTGGACAGGATGGTTGATCAGAAAGAATGGTAAACGCCAGGAAACAGGGCAACAAATACCTTGATGCATATCTCCAGATGCAGCTCGCCAGCGGCAGCGACAAGGTGCTCGCCCAAGTCCGAGGTCGACGTCTGCACCAGCGAATCGGACATCGAGAGTCGCTTCAGTCCCTCGATGAGCTTGGGCAGATCCGCCGGGTTCTTAACATCAACTGCAACCTGCACCACCGGCGCGACCGAGAACTTCATCACGCGCATGTTGTGTGCCGTCTGCGAGGTCGTGAGCGTGCCGCTCTTGAGGAGGAATTTGTCGATGCCGACGAGCCCAACAATGTTCCCTGCAGGGCAGTCCTCGAGTGGTTCCACAGTTCGGCCCATCATGAGGACGGTGCGCTGGACGGACTTGACGAATAGGTCGCTCTTCTGGCCGGGCACATATTTTGGGCCCTGAATGCGTACAATCTGACCGGAGCGTACGGTGCCAGAGAAGACGCGACCGAAGGCGTAGAAGCGGCCCTTGTCGGAGGTGGGTACCATCTTCGACACGTAGAGCACTAGCGGCGCCGTCGGATCGCAGTCGCGGATGCCCAGCGCGGACTCATCGTCCATGGGGCCTTCGTAGAGCGTCTCAACACGATATCGCTGCGCTGTAGTGGGGGAGGGGAGGTGAATCACGACCATGTCGAGGAGTGCGTCGCCCGCGGGGAGGAACTTCTGCATGACTGCCTTCAGCAGCTTCTTCCCCTCGAGACTGCGCTCCGTCTGCGTGAGCGTGATGTCGAGTTTCTCGAGTATTCCCCCGATCCCTTCTTTTTCAGTGCCCATTACAGCCTCGAAGATCCGGAATATGGGGTCGAGCACGAACATGTTGAACGAGCGCTCGAGTCGCGCCCCGTCAGCGTCCGTGCTCTTTGTCGTCCACTTCTTCGTCTTGGGGTTGAAGAAGTTGTCGCCCCAGAGGCGTTTCATCATCTTGTTCTGGTCGACGCCGAACTTTTGCGAATACCGTATAGCGAATTGCCGGAGGGTGAACCCCCAGCCGTGGAGGCCAGATGCGAACGCGACGGTGCCCTGCTCTGGGGAGACCTGCACGTCGCCGAGCACCGGGTCGGTATACGTCGAGATGATGACGTTGACGTTCTCAATGGTGCGCGAGAAGGTCTGGTACAGCTCCTCCTTCGAGATTTTGAGCTCCAGGAGCGCGCGGTCGACTTTGTTGATGACGACGACGGGCTTAATTCGCTCAGAGAGCGCCTGGCGAAGGACGGTCTCGGTTTGAACGCACACGCCGTCGATGGTATCGACGACCACAAGCGCGCCGTCGGTGACGCGAAGAGCCGCTGTGACTTCGGACGAGAAGTCAACATGACCAGGGCTCTGAGGACCAAGTCAGTAAGCGAAATATTCTGCGTCAGACATTCACGAACATCGATCAAGTTGATCAAGAACTCGGAGCCGTTGCTCGTCTGTGATACCGATTTCAGATCCTCGTCGGGAAGTTTAAAGTATCTTGATGACAGGTCAGTGATGCGCAGCGAAGGAAAAAAAACTGCGCGAACAGGGAAATGGCGGTGGACTTGATGGTTATACCGCGATCCTTCTCGTCCGGCCTTGTGTCCATGTATCGTCCTCCAGGGGCGGCGATACCCGCCCTGAAGATGAGGGTGTCCGTGAGTGTTGTTTTACCGTGGTCGACTGTGTCAATTTTTCGAGAGAAAGTCAGCGCGGGTTCGTATCAGTGGATCCTAACCGACCATGGGCGATAACGCTCATATTCCTGATATTGGTAGGCTTTCCCATGAGGGCCCGGAGCTCTTCGACGGTGAATTTACTGCATGTTGTGTCAGCGCACGGAAAATAACCCGGGAAAGTGGCTTACACCATTGGTTCTGTCGCTAAGTAATTCAGCTGTGGACCGTTGGGTTCGTTTATGGGACTTTAAAGGAGATGGCTGCCGCACGGACCCGTAAGATCGGGACCGCATAATTTTCGAATGATACTGGTGTGACCGTGGCGGTGTCCAGCTACACTTGCACTAGCACTGGCAATCGGCGAACAAAAATGGCAAGAACCAAGTACTGTAGGAGTCGATGCTCGGAAGACGAACATTCACTAGCCGAAAATTCAAGTTGCCGAAAGACGGTTCCGCAATTGTATCGAGTCATTTCGAGAGATTTGACTCGACGTGGATTCGAATGACTCGAGACGCGGCTTCTATGGCCGCTTCCCCAGGTAGAACGAGGTAGAACGGCGGGAATCATATGATTGTCTTTCGCTGTGGGCGACATGTTGGTGAGAGCGAAGCCAGTTAAGCGAGTGTTCGAATCAAGGCTGGATCAGCAGTGCGATGATGGCCGGTTTATGCCGAAGGACTTTTCCTCTTGTATCTGCTACGTGCCTTTTCATCACTCCAGAGAGGACCGTATTGAGTTTCAACCAAGCGAGAAGGAGCTCAAGCAACAAAATTCGATAAGATAAGATAAGATAAGTATATCTATTTTCCAAAACCTCTTTGCAGTTGACGGACGAATCCAATGAATCATGGTTGATACGAGACGAGAAGTTTGCAAGGCTGTTAGGGTTTAGAAGTTGAAGTTCAACTTTAGTTGGAATTCTGAGTACAATTGAGCTATTGTGCATTTGGACTCGTCAATACCACTGTAGAGAACTGTATTCATGTAACAGGGTTCATTCAATATGGAACATTTCCGATATTTCCAACAGGGCCGAACCGATGACTGCATGAAGACCCAGAATATCAGCCTTCCCTTTGATGGCCTGGGGTTCATCTTTGACTCTCCGCCAGTGTGTAAAATGTATCATTTCCTGAGTGAATTCGGAACTCGAGGGTAAATCAAGGAAGCCAATCAGAAAAATATGAAGGGGTGGGCATAAGGATAAGAAGGTGATTAACTGCTTTGTGCTGTATTCTAGCCTTTCTTGTCATTGACGTGTTCGGCAGCGAGAAAAATAGAACGAACAGTCTCCACTGGAGCGGCTTGGAACTGAAGCCAAGATGTATTGACCCCAGTATCCTACCATGGCCAGAGAATGCGAGGGCAATAGGTGCAGTTTTAATGCCAAAGAGTCAGAAAGACCCGCGTGGTGGTGTCCCTGATGGCACGAATGGTGCACGGAGCATTCACGGTCGATGCAGCAAAGAGATACTGTGAAAATGGCGTCGCGGCAAGCCAGATTCAAGTTGTTTCTCTTATCACTTCATCTTGTACTCTGTTCAAGCACGAAAAGGAACCAGGAAGAGAAAAGAGAAAGAGGTTTAGTTCAGCTGCCAATTTGATAATTTTATTGGGTGGCCGACTCTGCACAATTTCGTCGTTAGCGCGATCTGGACACGCGTACTTCGGGGTTTGCGCCTGCGAACATTGCGCGCTTTTCAAACTCAGACTTTGCGCGAAAGGCCAAATTCGCGCAATATAAGCAGATGGTTCAATTCGTTGTGGGAACTCCATTCTAGAGGTTAAAATGGCGTGGAAATGCAATTTTGGGTTTTATGTTGCGCGCGGGAATAAATGTGCATTTGGACACTCAGACATTTGTTCCGATACCTACTTCTACTTATCCTTTGGTCACAAAAGTTTTTCGACCTCTGCATTGGAGGTTAAAATTAGGTTTCAATGCCACAACTAATTTTATGTGCTCGAAAGAAGGAAGTAACGAGCAGAACTGCTGCAGAACTACGCTATGGTGGCTGTGAAATAACAGCGTCAGCCCTCATAGGTCATCCGTTAGCAACCGGGCCGTCGATGACAATGGGATCGTGAGAATGGCGGCCCGGATTTATAAAGTTGCTGCTCAGCCCTCCTTGGTCAACCCTCGCCTGACACACTCTCTGCTTCCCACCTCACTCGGAGTCAATATCACTCTGCTCCTAGTTAACTCGATATCTGCCGGTCATCTTCTGGGGATTATAACCCTTGGAACCAAGGAACTTCATGTCCTCCAACGAAGAAGACTATGGGCAAGAATCTTACGGGACGAAGAAACGGCGCGTCCAGCGCGCATGTGATGTGTGCCGCCGCAGAAAGAGTACGTCTCGTCCTTACCCTACGATTAACTCTTCTGGCTGTAGCATCGGGCGGTGGCTGTCTGTAGAACTTTGCCTAGTTATGATCGCAGGGGATGGAAGCGACGGCTTAGACTGATCCTTTCTTCGCATTCTTGTCTTTTAGTTCCTTATGCTTACACTCCTTCTTAGGTCGATGTAAGCTTCAGTAGACGGAATCATTGACTTGATTTTAGATGTGTCACAGGTGATGGATCGCAAATGCCCGGGCACAAATGCACGATATGCGTTGAAGCGAACCTCGACTGCACATATCTCAAAGCACCACCGGTGAAGCTCTGCTACTGCCCATTTTACTTTCCCCTCCACTGAATTATCCTTCCTGACCAATAGAAGCGCCCGCCAGTGGCATCACAAAGGTGTGTTGAGTACCCCCAGTGACTCTGAGGGTATAGCGAGACCACTGACAACCGATGGCCAAGCAGCTATGTCGACTCTCTTGAGGCACAGCTTGAGCAGTCGGAGGCTCTCGTGCGCCAACTGCGCATCGAGCTTGCCAACGAGCACTTTGCCAATAGCTCCGCGTCTTTCTTCACGCATTCCTTGACTTCACCGACCGACACCGCGGACGTGAATAAAGAAGCCACCATGGCAACGGGCCCCGACACTCAACGCCTCGATGGCTCGACCGCGGTGCTGCAAATCATTCGGCTGGGTTTGAGCAGCCTGGCAGCACCCCAGCCGCCGCCGCACCCGGACGACCTGATTCACGTCGAGATCACGCGCAAGGTGCGTGCGTCTTCCTCCGTTGTCGGGCAACACTATTTATTTACTTTTACTTTTACTTTTTTGATTCCTGCAGCTCGACAATCTTTCAATGGGCGTCATGAAGGAGCGTGGTTTTATCGGCAAGAGCTCTGAAGCCATTCTAATCAAGGCTGCCATCGATCTCAAGGCGGATGTGAGGCGCGAGGAACGCGAGGCAGCATTGGGTCATAGCTACTCTCCCGAGCAGTCGCTCGACGATCAAGTCGGGGCAGACGGCGGAGGAGCGACATGGCGGTCCCGACGACTGGAATACTGGAGATGGAAACCAGTGAGTGACCGAATCATCATTTTCCCTGTATTCAACCCCGTCATTCATCTCCGCAGTGGGAGATCACCGAGCGCCACACACATGTACAGACGTACGACTTCCCGTCTGAGCCTCTGATGGGTCAACTCCTCGAGCTCTACTTCACCCACCAAAATATGTACCTCCCGCTGCTACATCGGCCCACGTTCGAGCGTGGCGTCGCGAAAGGGCTGCATTTGAGGTCCGTGATTATGTTCATTTCCAAAAAACCTAGTTCCTCATGCTTGGGACTTCCTCATTGTTGTTGACTGCGTGCGTGCCGGGTTACTCACAATGTATGTTTGCGCAGGGATGACGGCTTTGCGGCGACAGTATTGGTCGTATGCGCGATCGGGTCACGGTGGAGCATGGATCCCAGGGTGACGAGCGCAGGACTTTCATGCGGGTGGGAGTGGTTCAACCAGGTGGGTTGAATCTGCCCCTACGGATTGGAGTGCTTGCGTGGACTTACCAGGTCTATCACGCGCTGACGCCTCTTGTTATACATAGGTTCCGCAAGTGGATAATCATTTATTCGGGCAGACGACGCTGTATGATCTACAGTACTATTGCGTATGTTCTTTTTATTTTTCTTCTCACTTTACTTTACGATCTCGTTTACTTTCTGTCCATTGACTGACTCACCAACCCCCAGCTGGCCATAGAGTTCCTCGCAGGCTCCTCCTCTCCGCAGGCTTGCTGGACGCTCGTTGGCATCGGACTACGGCTTGCGCAGGTTTTATTTGTGCCTTTTGGCTCTGCGATTTTTGGGAGCTGACGTCAATGCGGTAGGCTGTCGGCATACACCGACGCACCGCGCATATCGAAGTACCCTCTGTTGAGCGCGAACTACTCAAGAGGGCATTCTGGGTGTTGGTCTGGTTGGACCGCGATATAAGCTCGGGGCTAGGCCACCCGTGCGCGCTGCAGTACGACGAGTGAGTGCGAGTCTACCTGAGACTACAATGCTTTTCAACGTTCCATGCACATATGTGGGACGTGTACTAATAAAGTCGTTGTCGTAGCTTCGACATCGAGTTACCACTCGAGTGTGATGACGAGTTCTGGGAGCACCCGATTCACCCTTTTCAACAACCAGCGAGCGTACCCTCCCGTATCAAGTTTTTCAACACGATGATACGCTTACAGCACATTCTATCATTCAGTCTGAAGACACTGGTACCTTTTATCCCGTTTCGCCAATTGAAAATATACTGAAATGAATGGGCAGTATGGGCTCCGCAAGTTTCGCGATTTGTTTACGACAGATCAGAATGCCTTTGAGGAGAAAATTGTTGCGGAGTTCGACTCCGCGTTAAACATTTGGCGAGACCAGATCCCGGAACACTGTGCGTTGTTCTTAATACGATTATGAACGACTCACGCGGGAAACAGTGCGCTGGGACCCTACACACGCAGACCCGGTATTTTTCGACCAGTCCGTCGCTCTGCATTGTGGGTACTATCACCTGCAGATCCTCATCCACCGCCAATTCATCCCGATGGTCCGCAAGTCCGCGTCCACGGTGCATGCTATGTTTCCGCTTTGCGATTGATGCTAATACTTTGCCAGGCGTTGGCGTCGTTGGCAATTTGTACCAGTGCGGCGCGTGCGTGTGCTAACATGGTGGATGTCCAGCGGCAACGCAAGGGCGACGTGCTGATTGTTTTCAATTTGGTGTGGATTTTCTTCTCTAAATTCGCTGAGTAGAGCCACACCTGATATCCTCACTCCGATAGCCGGCGGTATTCATGTCGGGTATTGTGCTACTGTTGAACGTATGGAGTGGCAAGCGCACGGGAATGGTGCTAAATCCGAGCCGCGAGATGGCGAATGTCTTCAAGTGTATGCATGTCGTACGTATGTGTGAGACCCGGTGGGTAGAATGGTGGTTCTCCCACTTCGTTATCTCATTTTCGGCTCTGCAGCTGGCAAAGTGCGGGATTGTTGTGGTTTGTTTGTCATATGTATCCTTGGCAATGACGCTGAGGAATCGCAGGGATATTCTCGCAGAACTTGCCGCCGTCGGCCAACTGCCGCTCTCAACGCCCGTTCCAGCCAACTTCTTACTCGATATGATGGCGCACTATCGTCCGCCAAGGACGCCTCACACATGTCCCCCAGCTTGTACCAGACAGTCAACCGGCATCCATCGTCGTTTACCGGCGGCGCAGGCAGCGACTCTGGAACATCGCCAATGGAGCCGAGTCCCTTCGCCCCGACGCCTGCTTCGGAGACGTGGTTTCCGCCGGACGCTTCCTATGCGGAGATGTCCACGGACCCGGCGCAGGCAAGCCGCGAGCTGGGGGAGATGCTAAATTTAATTGACAGCGATACGATCTCAATGTGGGCGAATGCGCCTGTAGGAGTGCAGTGTGTCTCGTTGGCTTTTCTTGGTGCTTGTCGGACGCTGATGCTATTCGCTGGTGTAGGGTCGACGATTGGGGAACCTACTTCACTAATTTCAGTGAGATTACGCAGCAGACGAACACAGGTGCCGAGTATCATGGGCCATCGGCATAATGATGTTGTGCAATTTGTAAAGTTCTTGATTTGGGCTCGCTACAGTAAAGTAGAGTCCTGCACCCATTGCAGTCGGACATCCTCTACTTGCTTCTTCGTCCACAAGAATCCGGACCGCTCGTTTGAAATACCTATAAACTTTTTTCTCGTTGTACAGCAGAAAGTGGGGGAAATGCAACTATGCGACGAACCGGGTGAATGAATAAAGGTTTGAGTGGAACGTGCTGCCGCGGACTTGGCCGTTATTCTACCAATCGTCTGCAGTTGCGGCAAATATCTATGGTATCCTCCCCTGGTGAACAACAGCGGTTCGGCAAATGGAACCGAATGTGTTTTATATTTGAATGGTTGAAACGGAATTTCGACACAATCACCGCGCTGTCGCTGTGGTGGTCGGCCAAAAAAAAAAAAATAATGAACGCGCTTCTCAGCCTACCCACGAAAAGTCATCTTACAGTACGCAAATCAGTCATTTCCTTCCGTTTTTCTTTTCTTTGGCACATCTCTCCGTCCTCTTACAACAGTAAAATCGCGCGAATTTCTTCTCTTACTGTAATCCTAAGAAACGACCGGTTCAACGGGTGTCAAATCATCTCCAGGGGGAACCGCATCCTGCGCCGCAGAGAAACTCCGTTTCCGCGCGACATTCGAAAAATGGACATTAATTGCTTGGAGTCCTACTCCCAAGCCCTTGATAATCCTCGCGGCCCGTTTTTTATTGTTGGCGAATGTGGGGTAATGTAGGAGATCTTGGATGTTTGACGTTGGAAGAGTTGATTGGATGGGTTCGTAGCACTTGTTACTGTAACTGAATTTAGATATAACCATAATCTCAGGATATCATTCCTTCGAATTCGCATATGGTACAAACAGTTAGAGGACATTACATGATCGACCTTCCTGTCGTGAAGAGCATAAAGAAGAAACAAGCCAAGGACCAGGTAGTCCCTGTCCCAAAAGGTGAGCCGTGCCAAAAAGTAAAAACGAATTATACACGCACCTGGGGACACACCGAGACCGCGGCACTGCTGCTAGCTGTCGGGGTGGCGCTGCTATCAGTCACTGAAACACTGCTCCCACTACTCGCGGTGCTGGTGCCCACGGGTCCACCAGGAGCACCAGAGCCACCAGGGGGAGCGCCCGCCCGGACCCGGCATTCGCGTTGACAACCCCGCCGTTGGGTGTGAGAAAGGCCGCCGGGCTCACGCTGTATTCCGCCGTGGTATCGATGCCCATTGCGGCCCACATCATAAGCCCGTCCGCGACGGTGTCGCCGAGCAGCACGTATTCGAGCATGGGGTCAATGGTGCCCGCCTCCTGTGCCAGAATGCTGTCCTCCTCATTGGTCGTGAGGGCTTGTGTGTTGCTGGCGTACGGTGACGTGGTGGAGACCTCGCTGATCAAAGTCTGGTCCATGAAAAACTGCCCGACGTGCGTCGCGTTGCCGGAGTTGATGGTACCGTTCTTGAAGACC
Organism: Mycena leptocephala; assembly: GCA_029378395.1. NCBI lineage: Eukaryota > Fungi > Basidiomycota > Agaricomycetes > Agaricales > Mycenaceae > Mycena > Mycena leptocephala. Next base: position 315,550 of record JARJLF010000103.1, read on the forward strand.
GTGGCGTTCTGGTGCGCGAGGATGTGGATGTGCGGCGTACGGCCGGCGTAATGTCCGGGGAACACGGTGAGCCATTGCGCGACGCCGTCATCGTCGGTCGGCTGAATGCCGCGCAGGAAAGTGGTATTCTGGAGGCGATAAATATATGAATGAATTGGTGTAGAATAGGATCATTGAGCTCACGAGGTTCGACGCGTCTGTGCTGCCCACGCCGTTTCCGCTCGCAACGATGCCTGAGTACACACCGGTCGAGTTCGCTGGAGGGGTCAGATTGGAAAAGTAAATAATATTTAGACGAGTCAACCTACCATGCCAAAAGTCGATGTAAACATTCGGAACCGGCTTGCAAGTAGCGATATCGATAAGTTGGACGTCAACGTAGGTATCAACGCCGTCAATATCCTCGCGGATGTCCCATCGAACGTATTCGCCGTCGACAACTGCAAAAAATACGATGAGAAAGGGCAGTATGGCAGCGAGAGGAATCGACTTGCGATATGGGCCCTGGGTTACCTCAGGTGCGAGTACGCAGGAACTGTTACCGTCGAAGAGAGTGGTAGCCGCCGTGTTGTTCGTTACACCAGTCAAGTTGGATTTGTGATCTGTCGCCAAAACACTGCTCGTGTCACGCCTGTATGGAGCATCGGCACCTGTGATGACCTCAGTGTTACATTAAAAGGAAACTCTCAATGAAGACTCACGAAGACCACGTTTGCGTCTGTGATCGTTGGCGGCACGTTGGCGACGTTCCCTTGCTCGTTCATAGACACCACCACGAGTGGACAGTTCGTCGTGGCAGGAAGAAAGAGACCTGCGAGCGACGTCGTGAAAGTTGGCACGACGGAAGAATTCTACAGAGCCGGCTGGCGCATGCGAGTGTGCAGAAGAGACCCCAATCAATCCCAAGGCCAGGACAACGCGGACAGCGGAAGAAACAAAGAGCATTGCGCTGGCGGTAAGAATGAATTGAATGTCAACTATCTGGTGGCCATCCTTTAAAAACCATTTCATGGAACATTGGATACGTCAGACTGCGAGTTCGCGGTATTCGATGTCTCATGATGGCCCGTTGCGCAGCAGTTGGCGCGAGCGGGACAGCGGACAGTACAGGGTTTACCTCACAGACGCCGAGAGTGTTCAGCACGAACCAATTAGAACTCAAGAATTAGTGCTGCGGAGATGTGGAGGCAAAATGGAGGATGCGACCGCTCGCAGACCTTGGCAGTAGGCAGAGATGAAAAGGGGCTACAAGTACAATATCCTGCAGCAGCCAGTAAAGATCTTTGAAAGTGGCGCACGACATCCAGTGGCAAGTCCGGCGCAGTGGAAAGAAGAGGAAAAGAACAAACGAAAGACCAAACAAGAACAACCAAAGGCGCATCAGCACGTGACTCCGGAACTCCCAAATGGGTTTGCTTGAGTCAGATAAACTATTACTAAATTGGAACTGTCCAGCGAGCGGATACGGGCTCAAATATTTTTTCCGCAAATACGAATCGACACCGGTCGATCTCCTCACCATTACAGAAAGCCCAGAGGAAGAATATACATATGTACACAGATTTCAACTACTAATATTACAAACTCATGGAACACCTGGATCGGGAACAGTGAGAGTTGCCCCAGAGGACTCCGTCATCGTCCCCACCGTCGCCCACAGTATTCGCGAGGGATAATCTATCGTATCGAGCTCAATCGTCGTCCCCATGGGCAAGCCTGTTGTCGTCGCGGTCGTCGTAGTCGGCAGCGCCTGCGCCGGCTGGAGGGCTTTGATGTTCAGCAGGACACGCGAGCCAATGATTGAGGTAACACTGCAGGAAAAAGAAAGAAAGAATAAGAACGCGCTCAGTATGGCATCATTGTAGAACACTCACGCTAGTCCTGGACTACAGAAATGTGAGCCAATTGATAAGTGTTGGCGGAAGAGGCACGTACGCTATCATCAGTTCGGCAAGCGACTGTCTCGCGGCGGCCCATATGACGACCTCTGGGATGAACGTAACTGGGAAAAGGCCGTCGGTTGGTCAAAATCGTACTCGCACCACCAGGACAGGTAACTGACTGAATATCGCGACAAACCAGAAGGCACCGTCCCGCAGGAACATGTTGTATATGGGCATCCGCGTGTTCCCGTAGGTGAGCAGCGTCTTGCCACATTTATAGACGGTCATGATGAACATCGTCAGGGACTAAAAAAGATATTAGATGAAACAAAAGACAAGAATCAGGGCCTACCACAACTATTACGGGTACAGAATAGAATGTAAAGTATCGTGGGACGACGCCTACCAAGTTAATTAGACAATTCGTGGTAACGGATGAGTCAAGACATACCCTTAGGGTAGCACCCCGTCAGTGGCCATCTACATACTCTTAGTATTAGGCGGGACACGAGGGATTGCACATACGGAAGCGGCCAGAATACTGGAATTGATCAGTTAGATATTTCACGGGATGCAACTGGATCTTACCTTTTGTCGTATAAATCGTATAATGTGATATCAGACCCCTTGAAAGCAGTTAAGCTCGAGTGTGAAGTGAGCCGAGGAGCGAGATCACCAACATTGTCAGGATCTCCACTGCAATTTCGCTCAGCATGCGAGGGTTATGTGCGGTGACAACTCACATGAAATCATCGGTATTAAAACATACAATAACCATCGTGCTTTGCCATATAAAATCCAAACTCTCAGCATGAGCACGAAATCAACCGTGGCGAGCACTAGTGTGCTGTAAACCGCCTCCGACTGGATCCAAGGTCAGTATTTTGAAGGATTTACTGAGGGAAAGGGGCCGACATTGAAATATCTAATGCAACTAATCACGATGGTTCAGCAGCTGCGCGCGTGGGATCGTGCTAAACATACGCCTGGGCAACGTTTCAGTATTTCGGGAGAGATAGGAACGTGAGCCACGTACTGCATTGGAGATGTACGGACTTAGTTGCACTGCACCCGCCGGATTCATATCAGTTATGTTGACTGCCAGCGATAGACTGCGGACAACACACCACTTGCGTCGACTCTGGGGCACAGAAAGTCAGAACGGAGGACATAGGTCGGGGGACCGGCGTACATTAATATAAGCAGAGTGAAATATCGGTTCTGCGATGCAATCGGAGTCAGATTGTGGGCCGCTGCTATTCGGAGGCGAGGGAAGTACCCATAGCTGCGGAGGAGGGTTCATAGTATGAGCTCAAATGGTCAAACGGGCTCGGTGAACACGCACATAGACCACATTCGTTGTGCATATTCTGCTTTTCCACATTAATTCCACCTTGACATTGAGCATTAACACCGGAAACAGAACGTCAGAGCGGACGCGCACTTCGTCAGGGAAGGTTATTAGGTGGTCGTATCTATTGAACGAAAAACGATCTGCGTTAAAGAAAGGCAGCGCTAACTGGGAGGACGTACGCCACAAGTGTCAATGCTGCTACTGTTAAGCATGACAGAAAAGGTCAAAATGTGCCCCTGAAGGCCGTTAATTCGACGCACGGATCATCGAGTTCGTCGTTCGCGCATCGGCGACCACCTGCCACACCTCGGCAGCGTCGTATTCTGAAATATCGCTCGACATGGGCGGGGACAGCGAGAGACGTGTGAGACCCAGATGAGAGCACAATAGAAGAGGGGCTTGACAGCTTGTGAAACTTCAAGCTGTAATGTGGCGTGTTCGAGAAGAGATCCCGCTCTTAAATCGCCTGTCGATTGAGGGGGAGAGCGAGAGCGGTGTAGGAGACGGGCGACGATGACGGGCGAGTCTAAAAGGCGTCGTGGATGAGCACGCGCCGGAGCCGAGCCAGAACAATGGCTATGCCAACGAACCCAAAAACATTCTAATTACGAAACCCGTGCGTGTTGGGCTGTCATCGGCGGTTATGACAGCCGACATTCAATCAGTCCGCAAAAAAAGGAGTTGCTTGGTCCCATTCAAACTCGTCCCCTGTTGAATGTAGATATTCCAAGCGTACAGTTTAGGTGAGCTGAATTCGAAAGGGGAACTTGTCGCAAGGATGGAGTGCAATTTGCCGATTTGATATCTCGCCAACGGTGTTGCCAAGACTCCTTTTGCCTGCTGGATTGATTGTGCCTGCACGAGCTGATGAACGAAGAGATCGGCGCCTTCATGAGCTCGAAGTTTGGATGCGATGCAAAGAAATTTAGACGTTGAGCGCAAACCAGTGCAAAACTGGCGGGAACTGCCTGAGAGCAGCCTATCTGACGTCGGTTATGTACATAGCACTGTCTTCCCGTCCGGATTTGTGAGGAACGGAGAGTCATTGGGCGCAGATTATTATCAAAATTAGCGAAGCTAAGCGGAAGCGAGCGCAACGGCGCAGACTGACGAAATCCAACGAACTTGAAGTCCTCGTCCAAGGTTTTCAAAGTGCACATGAATGCCAGTGTATTCCAGTTTGATTCCAATCTCAGTTGACAGACACCCTTGTTGAGGGTGAATGAGAAAGGCCTGTAAAAATCCAGACAGTCGGCAACGCCCAAAGCCCGATAGGATTGCCGACACAAGGGAAATTGGAAATTTAGGATACGGATCACATAGAATGAACAACGATCTTCGCAGAATGCGGAGAGAACAAAGCTTCCAGCAGTGTGGCTGTACAGTTCCATAACAAGAGGCACGTGGTCTCGGGCTGGAACACCGGTGTTTGGTGTGCCAAGTCGCTGCCAAACAACGCGTCTTGACGTAAGTAGTAAGTACTGTACTATTTCGACCAAATGTTCAGGTGACGGTGACACCCGATTTTTTTTGATGTGCCTAAAAATCGCTATAATTCAAAAGAAAATTTATCGGTCACCTCGGTCGACGAAAATCTAAAAATAATGAACATTTGGTCGAAATAGTACAGTACGCGGTCTTCCTTTCCACCGTTCTCCTGCTTCCCTTGCACCTGTTTGGAAGCCTCTATCTGCCTGTCATTTCTCATACAGCAAGAGGTGTGTCTAGTCCCCTACGCTGATTGTTTGCGCAAGAGGGTAGGATTTTCTTTCCTTGTGGATTCATATGGGAGGTCGGCACTGCTAAGTCGCTGCCAAACAACGCGTCTTGACGTAAGTACGCGGTCTTCCTTTCCTCTGGCACCGTTCTCCTGCTTCCCTTGCACCTGTTTGGAAGCCTCTATCTGCCTGTCATTTCTCATACAGCAAGTGGTCAAGGTGTGTCTAGTCCCCTACGCTGCTTGTTTGCGCAAGAGGGTAGGATTTTCTTTCCCAAGTTGTGGATTCATATGGGAGGTCGGCAGAACTCGGGCCACTAAGTAGTTCACACTTTGGCTGATAGGTCGTGGCCGGGGGCCTGATTCAAGCGTCAGACCTGATCAGTGAAATTTGGATTTTCCGACAAGAGGGTTCATTTGATTTACTGTAATTTGGATCGGTTTGGGATCTAAACAAAAGTAAGTATTGTTACAGCACATATTCCCAGGCGGTTTGCGGATAACTGAATATTAATGTGTGGGTTAGCCACGGCTTATGCAAGATCAAAAGGAACGTTCGCTGGAGTGATTCTGGAATCTCAAGGAGCTGGACCATGAACTGGATTTCAAGTTCCAAAGAAATGTTTGGTGTGCAGCGGAGCATGAATGACTCCGAATGAGACAGTGCTCGACTTGTAGGTGATACCGCAGCAAGTGCTTGAGACGACATTACAAGTTGGTCAAATGGTGAGGGTCGGCCGACTAAGCCGACCGTCGGCCCTTAGCCTCTTTGGGCAATTTTCCGCCCGACCCATCTTTGATTTTGTCTTTTTTTTTTTTTTGTCTCACTTGCAGGAGAGCGCCAAAAGCCGGAATTCATTCATTGAAGACAGTAGACAACTTAGAGGAAGGTCCAGGGTAAATGCATTCAGCAGGACACATGAATATCTACGAAACCGGTAAAGTATGAAGGACTAGGAAAAGATCGTCGAAACAAGGATCACTGGCAGGAGGTCGCCATAAAAGTAGGGGACTGATATGATGTACTGGGAGGTGGAGCGCGGATGCGACGCACTGGGGCTAGCGGGATTCGCTGTGGCTCACGGCTGGTGGGCGCAGCTTGCTGGCTCTCCCGCGAACGCGAATGTGCACCACGCTGAAGGACACGACTGCGTGGAATGCGCGGCGGGTTCTGACGTCGCGCGCGCGCAAGATTGTGCAGTGAGTGCTGAGTCGCTGCTGAGTCGTGCGTAGGTTACGCGTGCGGTGTGAGGATGGGAAGGAATGCGCGGCCATCGAAAAGCGGAATGCTCGTAGATATGCGGCGGGGCGCAGGGGTCGAGCTGCAGGATTGTGGTTCGCAGTGTGGGCAGTGGACGAGGATGCGGCGGTGGCGTGGGCGGGTGTCGAGCGTGTAAACTGTATCGACGTGGCGTGCGGGTGGATGGCAATTGCGCGTGTGCTCGGCAATACGCGGTGGGAGAAGCGTCGTTGGATGGGCGGGCGAGAGTACTTGCTGTAGCCGAGCCACGTGAGCGGAGAGGCGATATGCATGCGGGGGATTCGAGAACGTGCGCACCGAGACGTTATCACGGGAATGGAGACGGTATGGTGGGGAGACGAATAGAGGCGGTGGAGCTGTAAAGTGGTTAGCGAAAGGGAAAGTGAGGGCAAGGGCACCGGGGGTGCGACATACCTTGAGGGCGGGGCACGCGCAGGGTGCGGGTGCCAGTCATTAGGGAACGGTATCCTCCATTGATGATGCTTCGGTGAGGGCGCCTGGGAAGGGAAGCTATTGGCGTGTGCGATGGGGAACGGCGGTCGTCACGGCGGCTGGGCACGCCGGTGGTGGTGTACGGCATGCTGGGGATGTGCCCGGGTGCACACGTCAAGTGTTGAGAGTGGGACTACGCGGAAGATGGTCGCCGCGCATGGGGAGGAGACGAAGATGGCGTGCGCAATGGAAAATCGCCGCCGCAGTTGTAGCGCAGGTCGCTGATGAGGTGCGTCGTGTGGGTGGTGCGTGGCAGGCGGAGGCTTTGAGCGGCGGGGGTAGTTACTCGTGGCGCGAGAGAAACTGAATTCTAACCCAGATCGACCGGTCTATGAGAGAAGGCGAAGACTGAGTCGGGCGCGATGGGAAACAGGAGCAGCGGGTGCCGCGCATGCGGGGGGGTCGTGCGTGGTGAGCGTGGTAGGGATGGGCGTCGAGCGCTGAAGCGTCGAAGACGGTCGAGGCGTGCGTAGAGGTGACGTGGGGACGAGGGATGCTGACGCTGCGCGTGCAGTCGACAGTGCGGGTCCTGTCTTGGGGGCACGCAGGCGTGCCGAGAGAGGCAGCGTAGGGTGACTGCACGAGCGGCGGCACCGTAGACCAGTGACTGCGCGGAGGGTTAATGTACGCAAAAAGAACGGGAAGGCGAAGAGGAAGAGAAAAGAGGGGAAGAAGAGGTTATGTGCATTGAGCGAGGAAATGGGAGGAGGAAAAAAGAAGAGTTACAAAACGTATTCACATCGATCGTACGAGGCGCGTGTCGAGGGCTGCTGCTACTGCCCATGCAGCTAGTCGCGGCGGGCATGCGTAGTGGATAAAATGGAGGTTGTGAGGTCGTGCTCGTTGCCTTTCGGTCAGGGAGCAGAGAAAGGGGAGGGTGGGATGCAAAGGCATGGCGAGACGAGCATTAAGTACTGGGTGCGTAGGCTCTTGGTCCTCGAGTCGGCTTCGGCGGATAGCCATAGACGGGGCTTAGTCTTAGGCAGTTAACCATAGTAGCGCGGTGCGGGCGACTAGTGTTACAGCGATGGAGGTAGTGAGGCCGCATCATCGCAGGTGACCACTAGTACTGTGGTGATGGGTGATGGCAACACGCGCGCACAAACAAACACGTCGCGTGATAGCGTCGGAGGCGACAGGGGTCGTAGCGCGTAAGTGGCTTATAGCGCGTGGGGGACGGACCGTAGAGGCCGGTGACATCGTAGCGTCGATGCAACGCTGCGGTAGAAGGAGTAGCAGTCGACCGAGATTGCCAAAGACGCTGCAGGTGTAGCAGACGATGTAACGGCTGTAGGTAGGTAAAGTGTTGGGGCGGGCGGGATGCGCTGCGGCGCTAGAAGCGGTAGATTAGAAGATTAGATTGCGAAAGGCTTGTTTAGCATGTCGGAAAAATCATTGTTGACCTATGAGACCGTCCGATGACCTGATATGGTCTGATATTGTCCGCGCAGGGACAATATCAGGCCAAATATGGCGATCTCAGATCTGATATTCTGAGGCCAGAACATATATTGTAGGTTGCCCCAGGGAGTTCCAATTTGAGCCGTCAACAGTAAACGAGAAAGAGGCGCATGTTATGCAATGGAATAAAATTGTGGTTGAGACAAAAATACATAATTCAATTCCCAGCGTGTACGAACATATCCCCGTCAGTCAAGTCGTTGAGGTAGGTCAAGGACGGTTTGTTAGCATCGGAAACTGCAGGTACTTCACCAAGACCAAGTCCAAGGACTTCTTCTCGTCGTAAACCCGACATCCCGCCCATTTAGTCTTCGGTGTCCAGTTGCTCTTCTTGAGCATGCCAACGACGGCGATGTCGTGGACAGACTCGTCTGGTAGTTGACAGCGCAACAATGCCATTAGATTAGGTACTGACTATTAGAGTTCAAGACTGACTTCATCGTAGAAAAGTCACAACAAAAGGTACAACGCTTGGTCTCAACAAAATGTTGGTTCATTTTTGTTTTTTCCCCTTTTCCCAGCGTCGTCTGATCAGGCCCAATAAGGCGTTGTAGTCCTGATATTTCGTGGTTAGCCTGATAATGTCGCACAGGTCTGATATTACCTGATATTTGAAAAAGGTACATTCTTGAAAAAAAAAAGGCACCCCCCGGTCTAATGACCTGATATTCTCTGATAATCTCATATTTTCGGAACCCAGGCAACAAAGATTTTTCAGACACAGTTTCAACTGCGCCAGTTTGAAACAAAACTCCATTCTAAAAACGGCGCGGGTCGGGCTGTAGCGCATCAAAAACAGGAGTTTTCCGTCTCCCCGACCGCGAATTGCGAATATCTCATGCAATTCAGGCCCGAATAGTGCGCGTATACTTAGACTCAAAATGAAGGCATTCGATGGGGCGAAGCCATGGAGAAATATGGAGGTAGAGAGATGTTCTTTTGAGGGCGCCACAGGACCAAGAGTAGCGAAAAAAGGGTTTTTAAATATGGACAACGATTTCACCGTGGAGGAGCCTATAATCGGGTGCTTGGGCCGGAAGTTGAGGGGGAGGGGTATTTCCATGTGGGGAATCAACCTTGGATATCGCCGGAACCACAATGCGGTATAGTCCAAAGGCCACTTGGCCTGTAGCGCGGAAAAAAATGCGATTTTTGAAGGGGTATGTAGCGCGACGGGGGTGAGGTATCAAGGGCAAGTTTATATGTAGGAAGTGCGCGGAATACAAAACGGGTATGAGAAAGTGCAGGGTTCGGGACCAGTTTCCCTATAAACAAAAAACCCGATGTAGCGCGGTGCCCAACGAGCCCTGTTTTTTCTTTCTTTTCTTTTCTTTTTCTTTTGCGGAATAGCACTAGATCTTCACAGTCGAAGTCTAATCCATGCCGCAGTACATCGTGCAAATTGCCTGGATTCGAGACAAGTCGCAGTAACAAGTCAACCACCAGTCTGTAACTAAACATGACGGTCTTCCACAATTTGAGAAGATCAATGAGATGCTTTCGCAAGGGACCGTCCGGCCCAAGCAAAAAAGCACGAAATCTGGCAGACAAAGAATATAATTGATGTTTTCAAAGTTTTGACTCGGCAGATCTCTTCTTTGCCTTCTACAGTGCTTTTCATACCGTTCACTTGACCTTAGCCAAATATTTAAACCACCAGTAACAATTTCCAAATTGGGCCTCAAACCTGCCATGGAGCGAAGCCGCCACCATATTGTGCTAACAGGTTTCAAACTGACAATGCGGACTTCATTCATCTGTATAAATGGATCTATTTACTGCCATAGCTCAGTACAGGTAACTGCTGGTAGTGCCTAAAATCGAATAAATCACCCATTAACCCAATTAAACTCGTTGCATAATGGTTAGAAACCTACAAGGTTAAACCAAGCTCATCGGGTAGTGGGCTTCAGAGTCCCAAATGAATAAACGGAACCCAACGCTGAAACGGGACCTTCTTCTCTTTCCGCAATTTATTTACCGCAAGATGTAGCGCCTCAGCAGCTTTAGTGGAGTCAGGATACGATTCGGGGCTATTCCCGAAGATGTGGTTATAGAAGACATCTACGACTTCGGGACCATCCTCGTCGTGCATTGTCCTGTGTGGGCGGGAAAACCAGATCAAATCCCTGATGACTATAATAAATTAAACTGACCACATTGTCCCCACCACTCCACGGAAACCAGCAAATAACATCGTAGCCGCAAGGTGTATGGCTTCATCTGGGACCTTTTCATCTCCCATAGCCGTTTCGCATGCGCTAAGAAACGCTAAGGATGCATTTTGGATAGGGTTTTGCATGATCTTCGAAACCTTCAGATCTCCATCACCTAAAAGAAGAGCACTTTCAAGCGGGTTGACAAGATTCTGTGATCCATGACATGCAAAGTGGACGAATGAGGCGTCAGGAAGGAGGGAGAGGACCCTTCCAACAGATGTGGGCTCGTCTTTGGTTCCCAGTTTCGTTAGCCACGTCTTCGGTACATGTTGTTCAATCATGGCAAGTTCTTTGAGAGTACAGGGTAAGTCGAGACGACGATCACCCGGCATCTCAGCCTGAATCACGGCCAATGTCTTGGGCTCATGGACTTTGGGAGGGGGCGATGCGAGGAGAGTGTCCAAGGTAGGGGTATACGATGATATGGCGTAATCGAATAAGGTTTCAGGACTGTCGCCTCCATATACACCAGCTGCGTGGATTGGAAGGAGGGCAAACGGGCCTGTGGTACACCACCAGATACGGGTAAGAATGTCCTTATCCTCCTGCTTCTGGAATTCAGACTGAGTATAAGCAGAAGAATATTCAAAAGGCTGAAAGCAACAACCTTGAGATTTAGTTCACAAATAATTGGACGGGCGACAGTGACCCATAGCTTTCCCAAAACCGCTCTGAATAAATCGTTAGGAGTATGGCCTGTCGTCGGTATTCGCACCGCTTTAAGGCGAGGGTCGGTACGTATTGATTCGAGGAGTGCTTGCAAGGTAACCGGATCAGTCCCTTGAGACGATAATGCCATCCGTAAAATATCACCAAGGTCATGAACCATTTTAATTGAAGTATCCCGGAGTGGAATATGTTTCACTTCCTCCTGTGTGACTACCAGGGCATCACATCCAGAATCGGCGGCATTGAGCAAGACTATGGGACCATTGGAGGAGGCCTTTCGTAAATTTGAAATAGACTTTGGCAGCAAAAAATCATCAAAGTCTTTCAGCTTCCTCACCGCTTCAAGGGTATCATTCCAATCTTTGTTCAGGATACGACGACGTGTCACCTCTTGTTCCAGGTCCCTGGTATGTTGTAAGCTACGCTGCATAGGCTGGGGGCCATCATGTGCTGATGGGGCTTCGAGTGCATGTGAAATATTCCGAAGTTTAAGGGCGATATCTGGGGCAACAGACTGGAGTTCATCCATGGGTGTCCGCAACTGGAGGGCCTGAGCCCAAAATACACCTCTGCCTGCACAGAGAAACTCGACAGCCTTCTCAAACTGGCCTTCTCGGATAGAATAGCTGCAAGCATCGCAGGCCAGACCTCGAGCTCGGGACAGTGCCTCCTGGCGTCGTCGAATATTGAGATCCAGAGAGGCTAAGCGAGGAAGAAGATTGATCGTATACTGATATGCTTGCATAGCAGATGCGTGGTGGAAAGAGGCTGCCTTGTGTGCCCAATGGCGTGAATAACGAAACCGAGCAATGACAGAAGATGTTTCATGGGCCGATGCATCGCGGAAATAGATCATAGACTCGTCAATGTCTGCCAGCTGACCAGTCTGCTCAAATCGCGTCCAAAGCGCATTTGCGAGGTTGCTGAGTGAGCCAGATCGGTCAGGGTGAGATCCAGGTCTCAGATCCAATGCTTCTCGGTGAAAACCAATGGATTCCTCCAAGTCTGCCAGCTGACCAGTCTGCTCAAATCGCGTCTTAAGCGCAGAAGCAAGGTTGTTGAGTGAGGCAGATCGGTTGGGGTGAGATCCAGGTCTCAGCTCCAATGCTTCTTGGTGAAAACCAATGGATTCCTCCAAGTCTGCCAGCTGAACAGTCTGCTCAAATCGCGTCTTAAGCACATTTGCGAGGTTGTTGAGTGAGGCAGATCGGTCAGGGTGAGATCCAGTTCTCAGCTCCAATGCTTCTCGGTGAAAACCAATGGATTCCTCCAAGTCTGCCAGCTGACCAGTCTGCTCAAATCGCGTCTTAAGCACATTTGCGAGGTTGTTGAGTGAGGTAGATCGGTTGGGGTGAGATCCAGGTCTCAGCTCCAATGCTTCTTGGTGAAAACCAATGGATTCCTCCAAGTCTGCCAGCTGACCAGTCTGCTCAAATCGCATCGAAAGCGCAGAAGCGAGGTTGTTGAGTGAGGCAGATCGGTTGGGGTGAGATTCAGGTCTGAGCTCCAATGCTTCTCGGTGAAAACCAATGGATTTTTCCAAGTCTGCCAGCTGACCAGTCTGCTCAAACCGCGTCGAAAGCACATTTGCGAGGTTGTTGAGTGAGCTGGATTGGTTGGGGTGAGATCCAGCTCTCAGCTCCAATGCTTCTCGGTGAAAACCAATGGATTCCTCCAAGTCTGCCAGCTGACCAGTCTGCTCAAATCGCGTCTTAAGCGCAGAAGCAAGGTTGTTGAGTGAGGCAGATCGGTTGGGGTGAGATCCAGGGAAAAGCTCCAATGCTTCTCGGTGAAAACCAATGGATTCCTCCAAGTCTGCCAGCTGACCAGTCTGCTCAAATCGCGTCTTAAGCACATTTGCGAGGTTGTTGAGTGAGGTAGATCGGTTGGGGTGAGATCCAGGTCTCAGCTCCAATGCTTCTTGGTGAAAACCAATGGATTCCTCCAAGTCTGCCAGCTGACCAGTCTGCTCAAATCGCGTCGAAAGCGCAGAGGCAAGGTTGTTGAGTGAGGCAGATCGGTTGGGGTGAGATTCAGGTCTCAGCTCCAATGCATCTCGGTGAAAACCAATGGATTCCTCCAAGTCTGCCAGCTGACCAGTCTGCTCAAATCGCGTCAAAACCGCATTTGCGAGGTTGTTGAGTGAGCCAGATCGGTTGGGGTGAGATCCAGGTCTCAGCTTCAATGCTTCTCGGTGAAAACCAATGGATTCCTCCAAGTCTGCCGGCTGACCAGTCTGCTCAAATTGCGTCGAAAGCACAGAAGCGAGGTTGTTGAGTGAGGCAGATCGGTTGGGGTGAGATCCAGGGAAAAGCTCCAATGCTTCTCGGTGAAAACCAATGGATTCCTCCATGTCTGCCAGCTGACCAGTCTGCTCAAATCGCGTCTTAAGCACATTTGCGAGGTTGTTGAGTGAGGCAGATCGGTTGGGGTGAGATCCAGGGAAAAGCTCCAATGCTTCTCGGTGAAAACCAATGGATTCCTCCAAGTCTGCTGGCTGACCAGTCTGCTTAAATCGCGTCCTAAGCACATTTGCGAGGTTGTTGAGTGAGGCGGATCGGTTGGGGTGAGATCCCGGTTTCAGCTCCAATGCTTCTCGGTGAAAACCAATGGATTCCTCCAAGTCTGCCAGCTGCCCAGTCTGCTCAAATCGCGTCTCAAGCGCATTTGCGAGGTTGTTGAGTGAGCCAGATCGGTCGGGGTGAGATCCAGGGAAAAGCTCCAAGGCATGTTTGTAAAAACCAATAGATTTCTCCAAGTCTGCAAGCTGATCAAACCTTGACACTGCTTCTATGATGTCGGTGACATCACCAAGCTGCAGAAAGCGGTGATGTAGTGCTGTGCCAAGATCTTGCAGGTAAGTTGCATTTTCAGGGTCAACCCGCAGTGCATCCTGATATGCATAGATTGACTGGTTCAGATAGTCTACCATGTGGGATGCCTTCCATCGCTGTAAGCATATGTCACCAAGATGATTGAGAAGTCTGCCCCGCAACTCATTCATGAAGGGCACCAATAGAATCCTTTCATGCATGACCCAAAGCTCGAGAATATCCGGTTGGCTTTCCTTTTGGGACGCTTCATTCATCCGCCGAAGATGGCGGACAAGTGTTTGGAAATCACCACCAACAAATGTGACTATAGAAGACTCAGAAATTTTGCAGAAAAGCTTCACTTTATCTTACTGTGACTCTCCAAGATTTCAATCCTATTGTATGCCCAGTTGAGCATTGGCTCAGAGACAGAGAAATCCGCTGTCAACCTAAGTGTGGGACCGTCAAAGTTGACTTTCATCAGATCTAAACAAAAAGCTACAGTATCATTGTTCTCAAATGTGGACCAGTTCTCAATATCAGAGGAACACATACAATTTCTGTTTTCTCCATAGGTGAGTGCTTCGCCCCTCCCCATTTCGATTGAGCCAAGGAGTCGGGTACCAAGACTTTTGCTGTGGCGCATGATTGCAATGATGAAGTTCTCAGCACGCTCTGGACTGGGAACAGACATTAACTGCTACCTCATTTCTCTGCACACAGACCATGCACTCACATGATACACGCAGGCTTGATTCTCCAGAAGCTCTGACCTGGCTCCGTGTCCAATGGCACCGTTTGTAGAACGATATCCTTTTCAACAATGAGCTGGGCAAATATCTGCATGTCCGCCGGGAGATCGGCATGCGGAAGGGACAGTGGTTTGATTTCGATATCTATGTAGGACAGATGAAAAAGGATGGTGTTACATGTTCAAGGAATAATTACCGTGAAGATGTACACTGCGGATGTTGAGTACTCAGTGTATGGTTCAACTATACACAGTGCATTCAAACTCACATGCGAGGCATAGCGAATGCTGCTGAGGGCAAGTCAGTATTTGCTAATGGGCGTGAACGGGACAAGGGTCAATGCAGTTATACCGCTGAGAGCCACGCGGCTTCCAGCAGTCTCTTCTATATATACAAAGAGCTGTGCATCTGTTAATATTTTAGAAGCGCTGAAAGCATCCGACAATTGGGTATGATCGGCATCCTCGCACATGTCACGCTGAAATAACCTCTGCCGTGCTAACGCCACTTATCATCCACGATAATTTGGGTCAAACGGGCTGCACGATCCCCTATTCCGTGCTTTTCGTGTTCAATTACCATCGGTGCATTCATACTGAAAGTAGAGGCCTTGCTCATCCTTGGTACCGTTCTCGTCATACCGTTTTCGTTGGTTGCTCGAATTATTGAAACGGCCGAACCATATCACGCGTCACGAGAGGGTTCAAATTAAATGTATTTTTACAGCATAACGGCGTCAGGAAAGACGTAGGACTGGGGCAAAGCCGGATGATCGGAGGACGGATCATCTATTGATTCTGCTGAGCCATCCGCCGCGATGTCTTTGAACGGAGGCCATACGAACTTGTCGATGAAGTCGATTGGAATGGTAATATCGGACTGGGTCATAGTCATGGATTGAATTATCTTGCAAAGGGTGCGGCGGTGTTGGCGTCTTCGCCGTCTTGTAGCAATTTACACGTTTCAAGCGCATGGTCGTCATCGCCTCATCGCAGATTAAATTAATTGTTAACAGCATCTTCAATGAGACCGAGACGCCACATTTTCCGTAGAGTTCCTCGCAACTGTCAGAAAGCGCCACCGTGAAGCATTCTCCACTTCGAGCCGTGTAGCATTGACCCGTTTGTTCCGAGCTTGGTAGGGGTTTTATGGCCAAAACGTTACGGAATGTGAGTTGGAGGAGAAATAAAATATAGAAAGGAGGAACACGGTTCCGATCAGTGTGACGTCCCAATTGAATTCCAGTAGTAACTGAAGTCAGTTCTGCGAAGTTCGAGCGTCAGGAGAAACAGTCTCTTCCTCTAGCTTGAGGTTCATTCTTCGGTGAAGCTCAAGCCAAGCTAGAGATCGCAGAGAACAAGCTCAATTAGAAATCGAGCGTCTCCTCCTGTATCCAGCAGTTGAATGCGGTCGGGACCTGGATCGCAGCCGAGCGAGAACGGGGACAGTGGATTCAGTCGAACGGAGACAGTAATTTCAGTACGATCATCACATTCGCTACGAAATGACAAAAACTAGAAACAGAGTTTCTAGCATGTACGTGGGGAACAACAAATAATGATCGCGCCAACGGGTCTTCCTCCAGGTCCACAGGAGAAAGACAGACGTGCGCGCGCCTGAGCAGCAGAGTCGTGGGCGCTACATCTGCGATTGAAGCCATGCACACCACGACAAAGCGGGGGGAGGAAAACAGAACAGAAGAAAGGAGGACGGAAATCCCGCCAAAAGAAGCAGCAGAGGAAACTGAAATGTAAAAGAAACGCACCCAGCCAGCCAATCAACGCATTGAACCGCCTCGGTCACGTATCGAAACGAGCGGGAAGGCTGCGGAAAAGAAGGCGCTGAGCCGATTGTGGTATGTGATGAAGAGACGGGGGGAGCGGGTGAGTGACGCAGTGGACGCGGGATAAGAGCAGTAGAAGAATGCACGAGATGGGTGCGGATGCATCGATGGCGAGCAGTGGGAGTGGGACCGAGTGGGACGAGAAAGCAAGAGGCGGTCCTGGGTGTCGACGTCCATGGTGCCGGGAATCGACAAGAGCTCCGGCGCGAGCAGACCGCAGAGCGCGATGCGCGAGAAGGTGTCGAAGGCGATTGCGAGGTGGGAAGCGCCCCAGAGACGAGCGTAGAGGATCGATCTCATGATGCTGTAAGCCCGGAAAGCACGGCGGGGTGGGAGACTGCGTCCCCAATTTCGGCGGCGCGGCTCCCGTTCACCTAACACTCGCCAGCGCATTAGTTCACGATCTCCACCACGCTCTCCACTTCATTTGTGTCGTTCAAATCTGGTATCTCGTTAAATTGTCCTCGGGGCAGCGGGTGGGGGAGTCTTGAGTAGAATCGTTCGGACCGCTATATAGATTGCATACCTAGGCTTTGTTCCCCAGTAGTCATCAACAAGGGGTACGGAAAAGGTACCCCAAGGGGGGTTCGGCTTTAGAAAATCGGATATGGGGCCGAAAGGTTTTTTTCAACCTCAAGCTGAGCCTTGTAAGTTAGTTTGTTCCAAACTTGGAATTTAGAATCGAAACCTTTGGGCCCGGGACTTTGGAAGCGCCAGGTGAAGTTCTGAATGGACGCCAATGTCATTTGTGCCTCTCAAACTTCTTTGACCGAAGTTAAGCGCTCCAAGGCGCTAGTATTAACAGCGAATGCAGGGGAAGCTGATCTATTTAATCGAACTTCGAGGTTCATCAAATGTGCTGAGCTCTCTGATGATCTAACTTGGCTGTCTCGGGATTGGATCGGGATTTTGGCAGCTGATGGAATTCAACTTCAAGTTGGATAACGTCCGTTGTCAGCGCAGGCATGTTCCATTGAACCTGTTGCCCATAGGCGCGAACAGGTGGCTCGATTCTGAACTCTGGGTCTTGTCCATCATATATAAGGAGCGCCTACTTAGCGTGAATGGCAATCTCCCTTAGCTGAACAATGAAGTACCTCCTATCTGCGATCTTTCTTTCCCTCGTGGTTGGTTTCACCTGTGCACGGAACATCTCTGAGCGTTTCCAGGCTGAGGTAGGTCTAGTATGTTTCGAACCGTGGATTCAGATACGCTCGATTCAAACCTGTGGAGGTTCCACGGATGCGCTGCCTTTCTATAGACTTTTCAACCCAACCACCGTCGACCATGTTTATACTACCGACTGGGTTCTCGTCAATGGTGGCGTGCCCACATATAATTTTCAAGGTGTCGCTGCCCTCGTTTTCGGCACACAGGAGGAGTCGACACTCCCCTTTTATCGCCTCGTCAACCGCGTCACAGCGAAGAGCTTCTACACGATCTCGGAAACGGAGCGAGCCAGCGCACTGCAGAATGGCTATGTTGTTCCTCTTAATAATCCAGTCACTTACATATACCCAACTCAAATCTGTGGAAGCGTCCCGTTCTATCGTCTGTCCCAGGTGGCCAAAACCGACAATTTCTATACCACCTCGGAATCGGAGAGGCTGGAATTTATTGCCAATGGATACACCGACATCGGGATCGCCGGATATGTGTTACCGGTGACGTCCACTCAGTGCGCTTGACCAGGTGGGCTTCATCAGTTTGTCCATTCATCCTGGTATCCGAGCGCTGACTCTAGCCTGTTCCAGCGCAGGAATCATCCAAATCCAATAGATACGAGCTCCTTAGCTATATCGATGTCATCTACTATCATCTCAGTGTTCCAGAAAAAGTTCTCAGTGATGCAGAGAAACTTTTTTAAAAAAATTCTTGTTACCACCGCAGTCCCTACCCAATCTACACCGCGTATTGTTGTGCTCGAAACCATAAATAATTGCAGAGCAGGAACTCGGCACGCCGGCAACTTTCAACGAATGGAGATGAGAGGAATAGCGCCCAATGACACGCATGCTATTCACCCAGCCCCCGTGCATCTGCCAAAGTGCTAAATCGGCGCCAATGGAGAACAACGGGCAGCTTTCAAATTTCCTTGACCAAAGTGCTGGGGCGCTAAGCGCTCGTGTTCGACAATGAATGTTGAGGAAGATGACCTCTATAATAATAGGGCATCCAGGCTGAAGCGTCGCGATCATATCATCTATATCCAATAGGGTCAGTCAGTCAGAGTAGCGGTTTTCGGATCGGTTTTGCAGTCGGTTCTGGAAACGGTTTTAGAAAATATTTTGATCAGAACCATGTGAGAACCGACTATCGATTGACCGACGGTTTTGAAGGTGGTTCTAACTGAATAACCGTATGAGAACCGGAATCGCCTCAAAACTGATTCTCGAGACTTATTTCTCCCTTTTTGCATTTAAATACAGAATCGCCTCAAAACCGCCGTCAGACACGGTTTTGAATTATCCTGTTCTCCCACACTTAAATAATTCAAAAACCGACTGGCTAAACCCACGGCCAGAACCGCTCTAAATTTTCTACTCTGACTGACCCTAATAATGGGTCAACTAAACTCTCTTTCTGTGCATTTTTTAATTCCTCCCGCAGTTTGAATCTCATCCAGATTTTTTTATAACGATATTCACGGCACAGCCACCTCGTCTAACAGTAAGGGCCTAGTGCACTTGCACTGCGTGCATTATCAAAATAAATTCTGCGGGAGCTGCTCTCTCGATTCGAGTCTAGGTCGTTCAATATTTTGGAGCCCGCCCTTTTGATTTCAACAAAATAAGGGCACTCGCTCAAACCACACTAGAGTTGATTAGAATTTGCAGGTGATCAAGTTTGCGGATGTGGCTGGATTGGAGAGATATGTATGCTAAATGCTGTGAGGCTACAAAATTGAAAAGGCGTCATAGAGGACATGAAAGGGAAGCAATGGAATAGACCAATCAATATTATTTTTCAGCTGCACGTCCACGAACGATTCTTCTTCACTGTCACACGATCCAACACTCCAACAAACTCTCCTGTGATTTGTTCGGTAAGCCATCAGAGCTGGTTCTACTTGTTCTCCGACTCCGGGCGCAGCGCGATCTGCATCAAATCAAATCAACCAAAATGAAAATGCAGCGGCCAACATTCACGGTCCTGGTCCCCCCCAGCTCGGAGATCGCGTCCCACACCAGGCGTGCCCCGCCGATCTCGTCAGCACGAATCCGGTGGCATCGCATGGGGGGTTCCGGACTCGGCGAAGAAACCCAACCCACCCTGTACCACGCACACAAAGGCAACAAGAACCCAGTAGCTTCCAGCTGGGTTAAATTTAACCTTACTTTCGACGCGATGCCGTGTGCGAGTATTGATATTACAGAGTTTGCGCAACAGCCATATGAGCCATCAGAATCGTCATATGGCTCATATGGCTGAGATATCCTACCATGGTTTCCCCTCCTTCTAAATGTCAAAAACAACCACAACCTTCTCTAATCCGACATCTGCATTGCACAATCCGTGCTTGTAATATTCTGACCAAAAATTGCCCGTAAAGCTGGACCATTTTTTGGGAAATTCCCCATCATATTTGCCGTCAAGGCTGGCACCGTCACGAACAGCGTCAAATCTTGCGGCCTCGTGCAGTGGACATCTTTTTTTCTTAAGCCTATGGATTCAAATGATCTTTTTGACCTTCCCAGTGCACAATATCAACCAGGTAGAAATAATAAAACCGACCGAGTTTTGACATACAATTCGATGGCCCGATCGAAGTATCCTCATCCATAGCAGCCACATTGGATCGAATTGAGCCCAAATTGAATCTTCAACACCAACTCATCATTCTGCCTCCTCCACCTGCGCCCATCAATTTCGTCGGAATTGCTGCAGGACTTACGATATGAGCGATTGACAACATCTGGCCCCCCGTACTTGGGTGTTTGATGGCCGAGGTTGCACTTCAAGAACGATTATCACGGCTCTGTCTTTGAGCAAGTCATTACATCCCCAGGCTGCTGAAATTTCAACCACCGCGTCGCCTTGCCGCCTAAATTTGGAGCAGTATGTCTCGGCCTTTTTGTGTTGACTTCCTTCACTCAGAATTAACATGCGATGGAAATACTTTTGTTCCAGAGTTACTGGGCACGACTGACGCTCGTGTGAAAAGAGCGGTTGCCCAAATTACCACGCAAGACTTACACAACGTTCGGCATGCCCTCGTCCCAGGTGTGCATCTTATGAGGATCTCCGACAAGAGCGGCTTATTATGGGGATCCAAAATGCAGACTGCCCATCGTCAGCGGGAGAGCAACAGGCTAATTTCGTATCAGAGAACTTTCTGCATCAATTGGGCTACATATAAGGGATGTCTCGGCCGCCTGCGAGAAACTTTTAGACAAGCTTGTAGGGGTGCCTGGCTGAATTAGAACTGGAATCCCACAACGGCGCATCCTGGCTTATACCCGATATCTCACTGCGGGAGATATGTCTGACATATTCCGACCTCGCACCAGAAGCAATGGAATCTGCGGGCCGGGTTCTTTCAGATCCGTCGCATCCCACCGGGGCGGGTCGATATGCTGAGCACTGCAGGCTTTCCGTTCGCTGCCTGCCCAGGGGTGGCTAAATCCGTAACGTCCCTGCAATAGGGGATGTCAGCCCCGGCTTCATACGGAGGGAATACTTCCCCTAGCTTATGCGGATGGATGTTGGTAGCTGACTACCGTGCAAAGAAGATGATGCCAGATGACAAGGAGACGTGAATTTCAAGTTCCAAAGAAATGTTTGGTGTGCAGCGGAGCATGAATGACTCCGAATGAAACAGTGCTCGACTTGTAGGTGATACCGCAGCAAAAGTGCTTGAGACGACAAGTCGGTCAAATGGTGGGCGTCGGCCGACTAAGCCGACCGTCGGCCCTTTGCCTCTTTTGGCAATTTTCCGCCCGACCCATCTTTGATTTTGTCTCACTTGCAGGAGAGCGCCAAAAACCGGAATTCATTCATTGAGGACAGTAGACAACTTAGAGAGGAAGGTCCAGGGTAAATGAATTCAGCAGGACATGAAAATCTACGGAACCGGTAAAGTATGAAGGACTAGGAAAAAAGATCGTCGAAACAAGGATCAGGAGGTCGCGATAAAAGTAGGGGACTGATGTGATGTACTGGGAGGTGGAGCGCGGATGCGACGCACTGGGGAGCTAGCGGGATTCGTTGTGGTTCACGGCCGGTGGGCGCAGCTTGCTGGCTCTCCCGCAGACGCGAATGTGCACCACGCTGAAGGGCGCGACTGCGTGGAATGCGCGGCGGGTTCTGACGTCGCGCGCGCGCAAGATTGCGCAGTGAGTGCTGAGTCGCTGCTGAGTCGTGCGTAGGTTACGCGTGCGGTGTGAGGATGGGAAGGAATGCGCGGCCATCGAAAAGCGGAATGCTCGTAGATATGCGGCGGGGCGCAAGGGTCGAGCTGCAGGATTGTGGTTCACAGTGTGGGCAGTGGACGAGGACGCGGCGGTGGCGTGGGCGGGTGTCGAGGACGCAGCCGGGTTCTTGCACACAGCATGCGTATTATGCGCGCGTGTAAACTGTATCGACGTGGCGTGCGGGTGGATGGCAATTGCGCGCGTGCTCGGCAACACGCGGTGGGAGAAGCGTCGTTGGATGGAGTACTTGCTGTAGCCGAGCCACGTGGGCGGAGAGGCAATATGCATGCGGGGGATTCGAGAACGTGCACACCGAGAGACGTTGTCACGGGAATGGAGACGGTTTCGTGGGGAGACGAATAGAGGCGGTGGAGCTGTAAAGAGGTTAGCGAAAGGGAAAGTGAGGGCAAGGGCACCGGGGGGGGCGACATACCTTGAGGGCGGGGCACGCGCAGGGTGCGGGTGCCAGTCGTTAGGGAACGGTATCCTCCATTGATGATGCTTCGGTGAGGGCGGCTGGGAAGGGAAGTGTGCGATGGGGAACGGCGGTCGTCACGGCGGCTGGGCACGCCGGTGGTGGTGTAGGGCATGCTGGGGATGTGCCCGGGTGCACACGTCAAGTATTGAGAGTGGGACTACGCGGAAGATGGTCGCCGCGCATGGGGAGGAGACGAAGATGGCGTGTGCGATGGAAAATCGCCGCCGCCGCTGTGGCGCAGGTCGCTGATGAGGTGCGTCGTGTGGGTGGTGCGTGGCAGGCGGAGGCTTTGAGCGGCGGGGGTAGTTGCTCGTGCGTGCCGACGCAGCGTAGGGTGACTGCACGAGCGGCGGTGCCGTAGACCAGTGACTGCACGGAGGGTTAGTGTACGCAAAAAGAACGGGAAGGCGAAGAGGAAGAGAAAAGAGGGGAAGGAGAGGGTATGTGCATTGAGCGAGGAAAAGGGAGGAGGAAAAAAGAAGATTCACATAGATCGTACGAGGTGCGTGTCGAGGGGCTGCTGCTACTGCCCATGCAGCCAGTCGCGGCGGGCATGCGTAGTGGATAAAATGGAAGTCGTGAGGTCGTGCTCGTTGCTTCTCGGTCAGGGAGCAGAGAAAGGGGAGGGTGGGATGCAAAGGCATGGCGAGACGGGCATTAAGTACTGGGTGCGCAGGCTCTTGGTCCTCGAGTCGGCTTCGGCGGATTGCCATGGACGGCGCTTAGTCTTAGGCAGTTAACCATAGTAGCGCGGTGCGGGCGACTAGTGTTACAGCGATGGAGGTAGTGAGGCCGCATCATCGCAGGTGACCACTAGTACTGTGGTGATGGGTGATGGCAACACGCGCGCACAAACAAACACGTCGCGTGATAGCGTCGGAGGCGACAGGGGTCGTAGCGCGTAAGTGGCTTATAGCGCGTGGGGGACGGACCATAGAGGCCGGTGACATCGTAGCGTCGATGCAACGCTGCGGTAGAAGGAGTAGCAGTCGACCGAGATTGCCAAAGACGCTGCAGGTGTAGCAGACGATGTAACGGCTGTAGGTAGGTAAAGTGTTGGGGCGGGCGGGATGCGCTGCGGCGCTAGAAGCGGTAGATTAGAAGATTAGATTGCGAAAGGCTTGTTTAGCATGTCGGAAAAATCATTGTTGACCTATGAGACCGTCCGATGACCTGATGTGGTCTGATATTGTCCGCGCAGGGACAATATCAGGCCAAATATGGCGATCTCAGATCTGATATTCTGAGCCCAGAACATATATTATAGGTTGCCCCAGAGAGTTCCAATTTGAGCCGTCAACGGTAAACGAGAAAGAGGCGCATGTTATGCAATGGAATAAAATTGTGGTTGAGACAAAAATACATAATTCAATTCCCAGCGCGTACGAACATATCCCCGTCAATCAAGTCGTTGAGGTAGGCCAAGGACGGTTTGTTAGCATCGGAAACTGGAATCATATGGGCGCCACGAATCAAGTACTTCACCAAGACCAAGTCCAAGGACTTCTTCTCGTCGTAAACCCGACATCCCGCCCATTTAGTCTTCGGTGTCCAGTTGCTCTTCTTGAGCATGCCAACGACGGCGATGTCGTGGACAGACTCGTCTGGTAGTTGACAGCGCAACAATGCCATTAGATTAGGTACTGACTATTAGAGTTCAAGACTGACTTCATCGTAGAAAAGTCACAACAAAAGGTACAACGCTTGGTCTCACAAAAGGTTGGTTCATTTTTGTTTTTTCCCCTTTTCCCAGCGTCGTCTGATCAGGCCCAATAAGGCGTTGTAGTCCTGATATGTCGTGGTTAGCCTGATAATGTCGCTCAGGTCTGATATTACCTGATATTTGAAAAAGGTACATTCTTGAAGAAAAAAAAGGCACCCCCCGGTCTAATGACCTGATATTCTCTGATAATCTCATATTTTCGGAACCCAGGCAACAAAGATTTTTCAGACACAGTTTCAACTGCGCCAGTTTGAAACAAAACTCCATTCTAAAAACGGCGCGGGTCGGGCTGTAGCGCATCAAAAACAGGAGTTTTCCGTCTCCCCGACCGCGAATTGCGAATATCTCATGCAATTCAGGCCCGAATAGTGCGTGTATACTTAGACTCAAAATGAAGGCATTCGATGGGGCGAAGCCATGGAGAAATATGGAGGTAGAGAGATGTTCTTTTGAGGGCGCCACAGGACCAAGAGTAGCGAAAAAAGGGTTTTTAAATATGGACAACGATTTCACCGTGGAGGAGCCTATAATCGGGTGCTTGGGCCGGAAGTTGAGGGGGAGGGGTATTTCCATGTGGGGAATCAACCTTGGATATCGCCGGAACCACAATGCGGTATAGTCCAAAGGCCACTTGGCCTGTGGCGCGGAAACAAATGCGATTTTTGAGATAACCACCTCCGACCCTCTTCTTCTAAACTCTTTCCTCAAGACCCACATGTGGATCCACTGCCCAAGCACCTCCAAGTTATCGCAAACCGAATGTGCCACTAACCAACGACCTTCGTTTACTCTCCTGTCAACTTTGGTGAGCTCTTACCAGGTTCTTTTTTTTTAAATCAGAGCTTATTGGGATCTGAGGGACACTACTGGAGCCGCCAAGCTGGATGGCATCATGCCACTTGGATAAATGTTCCTTTGGTGTGTACATCGGACCATCATATATATATTTTCTTTTGCTCACTGCAACCTTTGACCATGTCTCACATGCTACAGTCACCATTCTTGCCCACATGCTTATACAGACCCCCAGGCATGTCCGTGCGCGCAGAAGACCAGTCTGGTGTTGTACCAGCCACAGTGATATTTCAAGTTGGGTGTAACTTAAGTTTTCAACTCGTTTCATTGCATAACAATCACACATATAACTCAAGTGCTTTGTAGAACTTAAGTCGTGGACGGGACTTGAGTGTTTGGCAGGACTTGCGTGGTCGGTGGGGACTTAGGTGGTGGACGGCGACTTAAGTGGAGGATGGGGGACTTGAGTCATTGATGACCGAGGGGGCGTACCATACACCGCGCACGCCTGGTGGGAGAACTTAAGTTCGGGCGCCACCTAAGTCTTGTTTCGGTCTGGACCACCTTGAGCTTAAGTAGAGCTTGTTTTATTTCATGGCCTGTAGCGCGGAAAAAAATGCGATTTTTGAAGGGGTATGTAGCGCGACGGGGGTGAGGTATCAAGGGCAACTTTATATGTAGGAAGTGTGCGGAATACAAAACGGGTATGAGAAGGTGGACCAGTTTCCCTTAAAACAGAAAACCCCATGTAGCGCGGTGCCCAATGAGCTGTTTTTTCTTTCTTTTCTTTTCTTTTTCTTTTGCGGAATAGCACTAGATCTTCACAGTCGAAGTCTAATCCATGCCGCAGTACATCGTGCAAATTGCCTGGATTCGAGACAAGTCGCAGGTACAAGTCAACCACCAGTTTGTAACTAAACATGACGGTCTTCCACAGTTTGAGAAGATCAATGAGTTGCTTGTGCAAGGGACCGTCCGGCCCAAGCAAAAAAGCACGAAATCTGGCAGACAAAGAATATAATTGATGTTTTCAAGGCTTTGACTCGGCAGATCTCTTCTTTACCTTCTACAGTGCTTTTCATACCGTTCACTTGACCTTAGGCAAATATTTAAACCACCAGTAACAATTTCTAAATTGGGCCTCAAATCTGCCATGGAGCGAAGCCGCCACCATATTGTGCTAACAGGTTTCAAACTGACAATGCGGATTTCATTCATCTGTATAAATGGATCTATTTACTGCCATAGCTCAGTACAGGTAACTGCTAGTACAGTAGTGCCTAAAATCGAATAAATTACCCATTAACCCAATTAAACTCGTTGCATAATGGTTAGAAACCTACAAGGTTAAACCAAGCTCATCGGGTAGTGGGCTTCAGAGTCCCAAGTGAATAAACGGAACCCAACGCTGAAACGGGACCTTCTTCTCTTTCCGCAATTTGTTTACCGCAAGATGTAGCGCCTCAGCAGCTTTAGTGGAGTCAGGATACGATTCGGGGCTAGTCCCGAAGATGTGGTTATAGAAGACATCTACGACTTCGGGACCATCCTCGTCGTGCATTGTCCTGTGAGGGCGGGAAAACCAGATCAAATCCCTGATGACGATAATAAATTAAACTAACCACATTGTCCCCACCACTCCACGGAAACCAGCAAATAACATCGTAGCCGCAAGATGTATGGCTTCATCTGGGACCTTTTCATCTCCCATAGCCGTTTCGCATGCGCTAAGAAACGCTAAGGATGCATTTTGGATAGGGTTTTGCATGATCTTCGAAACCTTCAGATCTCCATCACCTAAAAGGAGGGCACTTTCAAGCGGGTTGACAAGATCCTGCGATCCATGACATGCAAAGTGGACGAATGAGGCGTCAGGAAGGAGGGAGAGGACCCTTCCAACAGATGTGGGCTCGTCTTTGGTTCCCAGTTTCCTTAGCCACGTCTTCGGTACATGTTGTTCAATCATGGCAAGTTCTTTGAGAGTAAAGGGCAAGTCGAGACGACGATCACCCGGCATCTCAGCCTGAATCACGGCCAATGTCTTGGGCTCGAGGACTTTGGGAGGGGGCGATGCGAGGAGAGTGTCCAAGGTAGGGGTATACGATGATATGGCGTAATCGGATAAGGTTTCAGGATTGTCGCCTCCATATACACCAGCTGCGTGGATTGGAAGGAGGGCAAACGGGCCTGTGGTACACCACCAGATACGGGTAAGAATGTCCTTATCCTCCTGGTTCTGGAATTCAGACTGAGTATAAGCAGAAGAATATTCAAAAGGCTAAAAGCAACAACCTTGAGATTTAGTGCACAAATAATTGGACGGGCGACAGTGACCCATAGCCTTCCCAAGACCGCTCTAAATAAATCGTTAGGAGTATGGCCTGCCGTCGGTATTCGCACCGCTTTAAGGCGAGGGTCGGTACGTATTGATTCGAGGAGTGCTTGCAAGGTATCTGAACGAGCCCCATGCGACGATAACGCCATCCGTAAGATATCACCAAGGTCTTGAGTCATTTCGATTGAAAGATCCGGTAGCGGAATATGCTTCACCTCCTCCTGTGTGACTACCAGGGCATCACATCCAGAATCGGCGGCATTGAGCAAGACTATGGGACCATTGGAGGAGGCCTTTCGTAAATTTGAAATAGACTTTGGCAGCAAAAAATCATCAAAGTCTTTCAGCTTCCTCACCGCTTCAAGGGTATCATTCCAATCTTTGTTCAGGATACGACGACGTGTCGCCTCCTGTTCCAGGTCCCTGGTATGTTGTAAGCTGTGCTGCATAGGCTGGGAGCCATCATGTGCTGATGGGGCTTCGAGTGCATGTGAAATATTTCGAAGTTTAAGGGCGAGATCTGGTGCAACAGACTGGAGTTCATCCATGGGTGTCCGCAACTGGAGTGCTTGAGCCCAAAATACACCTCTCCCTGCACAGAGAAACTCACAGCCTTCTCAAACTGGCCTTCTCGGATAGAATAGCTGCAAGCATCACAAGCCAGACCTCGAGCTCGGGACAGTGCCTCCTGGCGTTGTCGGATATTAAGTCCAGAGAGGCTAAGCGAGGAAGAAGATTGATCATATACTGATACGCTTCATAGCAGATGCGTGGCCGAAGGAGCTGCCTTGCGTGCCAATCGCGTGAATAACGAAGCCGAGCGATGACAGAGGATGTTTCATGGGTCGATGCATCGCGGAAACGGATCATAGACTCATCAACGTCTGCGAGCTGACCGGTCTGCTCAAATCGCATTGAAAGCGCATTTGAAGGTTGTTGAGTGAGCGATCGGTTGGGGTGAGATCCAGGGAAAAGCTCCAATGCTTCTCGGTGAAAACCAATGGATTCCTCCAAGTCTGCCAGCTGACCAGTCTGCTCAAATCGCGTCAAAGCGCATTTGCGAGGTTGTTGAGTGAGCTGATCGGTTGGGGTGAGATCCAGGTCTCAGTCCAATGCTTCTCGGTGAAAACCAATGGATTCCTCCAAGTCTGCCAGCTGACCAGTCTGCTCAAATCGCGTCGAAAGCGCAGAAGCGAGGTTGTTGAGTGAGCAGATCGGTTGGGTGAGATCCAGGAAAGCTCCAATGCTTCTCGGTGAAAACCAATGGATTCCTCCAAGTCTGCCAGCTGACCAGTCTGCTCAAATCGTCGAAAGCGCATTTGCGAGGTTGTTGAGTGAGCCAGATCGGTTGGGTGAGATCCAGGTCTCAGCTCCAATGCTTCTCGGTGAAAACCAATGGATTCCTCCAAGTCTGCCAGCTGACCAGTCTGCTCAAATCGCGTCAAAAGCGCAGAAGCGAGTTGTTGAGTGAGCCAGATCGGTCGGGTGAGATCCAGGTCTCAGCTCCAATGCTTCTCGGTGAAACCCATGGATTCCTCCAAGTCTGCCACTGACCAGTCTGTTCAAATCGCATCAAAAGCGCATTTGCGAGGTTGTTGAGTGAGGCAGATCGTTGGGGTGAGATCAGCCAGCTCCAATGCTTCTCGGTGAAACCAATGGATTCCTCCAAGTCTGCCAGCTGACCAGTCTGATCAAATCGCGTCAAAACCGCATTTGCGAGGTTGTTGAGTGAGCCAGATCGGTTGGGGTGAGATCCAGGGAAAAGCTCCAATGCTTCTCGGTGAAAACCAATGGATTCCTCCAAGTCTGCCAGCTGACCAGTCTGCTCAAATCGCGTCAAAAGCGCATTTGCAAGGTTGTTGAGTGAGCCAGATCGGTTGGGGTGAGATCCAGGGAAAAGCTCCAATGCTTCTCGGTGAAAACCAATGGATTCCTCCAAGTCTGCCAGCTGACCAGTCTGCTCAAATCGTGTCTTAAGCACATTTGCGAGGTTGTTGAGTGAGGCAGATCGGTCGGGATGAGATCCAGGTCTCAGCTCCAATGCTTCTCGGTGAAAACCAATGGATTCCTCCAAGTCTGCCAGCTGACCAGTCTGCTCAAATCGCGTCTTAAGCACATTTGCAAGGTTGTTGAGTGAGCCAGATCGGTTGGGGTGAGATCCAGGTCTCAGCTCCAATGCTTCTCGGTGAAAACCAATGGATTCCTCCAAGTCTGCCAGCTGACCAGTCTGCTCAAATCGCGTCAAAAGCGCATTTGCGAGGTTGTTGAGTGAGGCAGATCGGTCGGGATGAGATCCAGGTCTCAGCTCCAATGCTTCTCGGTGAAAACCAATGGATTCCTCCAAGTCTGCCAGCTGACCAGTCTGCTCAAATCGCATCAAAAGCGCATTTGCGAGGTTGTTGAGTGAGGCAGATCGGTCGGGATGAGATCCAGGTCTCAGCTCCAGTGCTTCTTGGTGAAAACCAATGGATTCCTCCAAGTCTGCCAGCTGACCAGTCTGCTCAAATCGCGTCAAAAGCGCATTTGCGAGGTTGTTGAGTGAGGCAGATCGGTCGGGATGAGATCCAGGTCTCAGCTCCAGTGCTTCTCGGTGAAAACCAATGGATTCCTCCAAGTCTGCCAGCTGACCAGTCTGCTCAAATCGCATCGAAAGCGCATTTGCGAGGTTGTTGAGTGAGGCAGATCGGTCGGGATGAGATCCAGGTCTCAGCTCCAATGCTTCTCGGTGAAAACCAATGGATTCCTCCAAGTCTGCCAGCTGACCAGTCTGCTCAAATCACATCGAAAGCGCATTTGCGAGGTTGTTGAGTGAGCCAGATCGGTTGGGGTGAGATCCAGGGAAAAGCTCCAATGCTTCTCGGTGAAAACCAATGGATTCCTCCAAGTCTGCCAGCTGACCAGTCTGATCAAATCGCGTCAAAACCGCATTTGCGAGGTTGTTGAGTGAGCCAGATCGGTTGGGGTGAGATCCAGGGAAAAGCTCCAATGCTTCTCGGTGAAAACCAATGGATTCCTCCAAGTCTGCCAGCTGACCAGTCTGCTCAAATCGCGTCGAAAGCGCATTTGCAAGGTTGTTGAGTGAGCCAGATCGGTTGGGGTGAGATCCAGGTCTCAGCTCCAATGCTTCTCGGTGAAAACCAATGGATTCCTCCAAGTCTGCCAGCTGACCAGTCTGCTCAAATCGCATCAAAAGCGCATTTGCGAGGTTGTTGAGT
Source organism: Mycena leptocephala (assembly GCA_029378395.1). Classification (NCBI taxonomy): domain Eukaryota; kingdom Fungi; phylum Basidiomycota; class Agaricomycetes; order Agaricales; family Mycenaceae; genus Mycena; species Mycena leptocephala. Next base: position 345,974 of record JARJLF010000103.1, read on the forward strand.
GAGGCAGATCGGTCGGGATGAGATCCAGGTCTCAGCTCCAGTGCTTCTTGGTGAAAACCAATGGATTCCTCCAAGTCTGCCAGCTGACCAGTCTGCTCAAATCGCGTCAAAAGCGCATTTGCGAGGTTGTTGAGTGAGGCAGATCGGTCGGGATGAGATCCAGGTCTCAGCTCCAGTGCTTCTCGGTGAAAACCAATGGATTCCTCCAAGTCTGCCAGCTGACCAGTCTGCTCAAATCGCATCCAAAGCGCATTTGCGAGGTTGTTGAGTGAGGCAGATCGGTCGGGATGAGATCCAGGTCTCAGCTCCAATGCTTCTCGGTGAAAACCAATGGATTCCTCCAAGTCTGCCAGCTGACCAGTCTGCTCAAATCACATCGAAAGCGCATTTGCGAGGTTGTTGAGTGAGCCAGATCGGTTGGGGTGAGATCCAGGGAAAAGCTCCAATGCTTCTCGGTGAAAACCAATGGATTCCTCCAAGTCTGCCAGCTGACCAGTCTGATCAAATCGCGTCAAAACCGCATTTGCGAGGTTGTTGAGTGAGCCAGATCGGTTGGGGTGAGATCCAGGGAAAAGCTCCAATGCTTCTCGGTGAAAACCAATGGATTCCTCCAAGTCTGCCAGCTGACCAGTCTGCTCAAATCGCGTCGAAAGCGCATTTGCAAGGTTGTTGAGTGAGCCAGATCGGTTGGGGTGAGATCCAGGTCTCAGCTCCAATGCTTCTCGGTGAAAACCAATGGATTCCTCCAAGTCTGCCAGCTGACCAGTCTGCTCAAATCGTGTCTTAAGCACATTTGCGAGGTTGTTGAGTGAGCCAGATCGGTCGGGGTGAGATCCAGGGTAAAGCTCCAAGGCATGTTTGTAAAAACCAATAGATTTCTCCAAGTCTGCAAGTTGATCAAACCTTGACACTGCTTCTATGATGTCGGTGACATCACCAAGCTGCAGAAAGCGGTGATGTAGTGCTGTGCCAAGATCTTGCAGGTAAGTTGCATTTTCAGGGTCAACCCGCAGTGCATCCTGATATGCATAGATTGACTGGTTTAGATAGTCTACCATGTGGGATGCCTTCCATTGCTGTAGGCATATGTCACCAAGATGATCGAGAAGTCTGCCCCGCAACTCATTCATGAAGGGCACCAATAGAATCCTTTCATGCATGACCCAAAGCTCGAGAATATCCGGTTGGTTTTCCTTTTTGGACGCTTCATTCATCCGCCGAAGATGGCGGACAAGTGTTTGGAAATCACCACCAACAAATGTGACTATACAAGACTCAGAGAATTTGCAGAAAAGCTTCACTATATCTTACTGTGACTCTCCAAGATTTCAATCCTATTGTATGCCCAGTTGAGCGTTGGCTGAGAGACAGAGAAATCAGCTGTCAACCTAAGTGTGGGACCGTCAAAGTTGACTTTCATCAGATCTAAACAAAAGGCTACAGTATCATTGTTCTCAAATGTGGACCAGTTCTCAATATCAGAGGAACACGCACAATTTCTGTTTTCTCCATAGGTGAGTGCTTCGCCCCTCCCCATTTCGATTGAGCCAAGGAGTCGGGTACCAAGACTTTTGCTGTGGCGCATGATTGCAATGATGAAGTTCTCAGCACGCTCTGGACTGGGAACAGACATTAACTGCCACTTCATTTCTCTGCACGCAGACCATGCACTCACATGGTACACGCAGGGTTGATTCTCCAGAAGCTCTGACCTGGCTCTGTGTTCAATGGCACCGTTTGTAGAACGATATCCTTTTCAACAATGAGCTGGGCAAATATCTGCATGTCTGCCGGGAGATCGGCATGCGGAAGGGACAGTGGTTTGATTTCGATATCTGTGTAGGACAGATGAAAAAGGATGGTGTTACATGTTCAAAGGAATAATTACCGTGAAGATGTACACTGCGGACGTTGAGTACTCAGTGTATGGTTCAACTATACACAGTACATTCAAACTCACATGCGAGGCATAGCGAATGCTGCTGAGGGCAAGTCAGTATTTGCTAAAGGGCGTGAACGGGACAAGGGTCAATGCATTTATACCGCTGAGAGCCACGCGGTTTCCAGCAGTCTCTTCTATATATATAAAGAGCTGTGACCATTTCATCTGTTAATATTTCAGAAGCGCTGAAAGCATCCGACAATTGGGTATGATCGGCATCCTCGCACATGTCACAACCTCTGCCGTGTTACCGCGGTCCGCCACTTATCATCCACGACAATTTGGGTCAAACGGGCTGCACGATCCTCTATTCCGTGCTTCTCGTGTTCAATTACCATCCGTGCATTCATACTGAAAGTAGAGCCCTTGCTCATCCTTGGTACCGTTCTCGTCATACCGTTTTCGTTGGTTGCTCGAATTATTGAAACGGCCGAACCATATCACGCGTCACGAGAGGGTTCGAATTAAATGTATTTTTACAGTATAACGGCGTCAGGAAAGACGTAGGACTGGGGCAAACCGGATGATCGGAGGACGGATCATCTATCGATTCTGCTGCGCCATCCGCCGCGATGTCTTTGAACGGAGGCCATACGAACTTGTCGATGAAGTCGGGTGGAATGGTAAATATCGGACTGGGTCATAGTTGTGGATTGGGTTATCTTGTAAGGGTGCGGCGGTGTTGGCGTCTTCGCCGTCTTGTAGCAATATACACGTTTCAAGCGCATGGTCGTTATCGCCTCATCGCAGATTAAATTAATTGTTAACAGCATCTTCAACGAGACCGAAACACCGCATTTTCCGTAGATTTCCTCGGAACTGTCAGAAAGCGCCACCGTGAAGCATGGAAGCAGATGGATTTTTCGTAACAGTCTACCTTGCACATGCCATGAAGAATGAATTGACGAAGACCAAATTAACTGAACCCTTTGCACGCCCGACACCCTAAACCGTTACCTTGCTGCAGGCTCGTTGATCCAGGACCCAGGTTCTCATCGTGCTAAGTGCTTTGGTTCGCAGGCCCTCAGTAATTTTACAACCTCTCGGAAATGTGGAAGACAACAGACTTATCACCGGTCTCCAAAACCTTCCTGACGACAAACTTGCGCTTCGTCTGACGAGCCAAGTTGAACTGGTCCGGAGTGTACTGACAGCTGTTGGTCAGAACGTACCGCTTCGCGCCGTCGACGAGCACGGAGATGAGCGTTGTGCCACCTTGACGGCGCCAATCTCAGTCTGCATCGGCACGAGGTAGAACAGGTACTAAGTCTTGTCTCCCTCGCTTGGCACCAGGCTGCAGGCCGGGTCGAACTGGCGGCCGACAAGGCCTGAGAAGCGGCGCATCTCGGGGTGATGGTAGAAGTCCTTGATGATGCTCTCAGCTGTGCTTGAGCGGAGCGTGCGGAACACCTGCATCTCGGATAGCACGAGGTCCCCGGGGCGGGTGAGGCAGCTGAGCATGGGCCCGATGCGCTCAGGGAGATCGTTGCCCTCCTGGAAGCCCAGGTTAGTGACGACCGTGAAGTAGCCGTCGTCCAGGGCGGGAGCGGACGGAGGCTCAGGGATTTCGTCGGCGGAGCACTTGTAGAAGTTTGCAATGAGGTAAGCGAAGTGCTCCGCCCCGATAATGGGCACAAGCGCATCGCGCATCGTGGCCTCGGACTTTGGGTTAATGTCGATGCCGACGTAGTACGCGAGCCGGACGCCCGCAGCGAGCAGATGGACGAGGATCGCGCTCGATTTCCATGGCTCCGGACCAAGCTCGACGTAGCGCACACGCCGGCCGTTGGCGAGCTGAGCTACGCAGTGGGTGGCAGAGCATATGAGTGCGTCGCGGAATGCAGGGCCGTGGCTCCCAGCGCAGAGAGTATCACTCTCGAGAGCCATGCGGTTGACCTTGGCCATCGTATCGAAGATCTGAGACAGCGAGTCGTCTCTGGATGTGAACTGCTGCGGCTTGATTCCGTCCGGCGCATACTTGTCAGAGTTGTGGAGGATGATGATCTGCTCGGTTGTGACCTGGCTGTGGGTGGTAATATTAAGGCATTGGCGACAAGGTCGTTAAAGCGCGGCAAGGTGGCAACAGACATGTGTACAGTGGTGAGTGCGAGTTGAGGTAGTGGAGGATTATGAGGGTTGTATATATTCGAATCTAGTCCGCACAAATGTCCTGGTCGACGATGAGAACAGAATGAAACAATTGTGACAAAATGAAGCGGAATACGGGACCACAAACGTGGTGTCGTACAGTGGCTTCCACTGACCCTTTTGGTTCAGCCATCTCACTGTGCAATTGAGTATATACAGAAGTAGTAGAAGTAGAAGTGAGATAGTAGAAGTAGAAGTGGTCTGAGTAGAAGTAGAAGCCACGGCCAGTAGAAGTTGAATGAGCCAGTAGGTGTGAGCATATGTGACATTGTGATGGAACCCTTATTAGGCGATGCGACGCGAATGCGTCTCCCAATTTGGAATCTGGTGGCCACCCATTGTTAGAAGGTATGGCATGCCACCCAAACAAATCAACTGTACTGTGCTTTCGCCTCTCTCCTTCTCCCATCTGTCTGCCTCCAGGTCTCCAGCTTAAATGGACCACGAAATTGACCCTGCCACCGTGCAAAAAATCACCAGAATTGTAGCAGCAGCTGGGGAAGAACGGCTTGCAGCATACATAGATCAGGTATGTGTTTACAGTACTCTCCCGTCCTGAGTAGGTCTTCATGTAAAATTGTAGACATTTCCGCCCGAACTAGTTTCTCTAGGATACCATACCGTCGAAAATGCTGCAACCTGGCTCGACATCGATCAATTCATGCGGTGGTTGAGCCGTACCATCCAGAGCGCTGCTAGCTCGTCGCCCTCACCATCTATTTCCCGTACCCCTTCCGCTCCTCGGCCGGTGCCATTATCCACCCCAATCTCACGATCCTTAAATTCCTTGCATGCAAGTTTGTCTCTGCATCAAAATTTGGTCGATATTCCGGACTCGGATGGAGATGACCTGCCTCCAGCTCCACTCCTGAAGGACCGGAAGCGCAAGCACTCTACCTACAAGGTCAACGATGTGATCTCTGTTTCCTCGGACTCTGAGGCCGGAGAGCGCAGCAAGTCGAAAAAGAAAGGGAAGAAGCGTGCAAAACCGTCTGAATCCGAGGGACGGGTGATGATATCAAAACAGCTGTCCTGATCCGAGCTTCGCCCCCTGACAGACCTACCGAAACCTTGCTGGACTGTGCCGCGGCCAGAGGAGGACTATGCATATCTTCTTGACCTCTCGGACGACCCGCGGGAGTGGGTGGATAAGAAGAAGAAAGAGCCTCTCTCGATGATTGCTATTATTAAATTGCAGGTACCGCCATTCACTTCCCAGCCTGTATTTGCCTGCCTCTGATCAGCCGCTCGACAGGATCAAGACGCATGGGGCGAAGGCACAGGCGGGTCAATTTCCAAACCGACTAATGTGGTGGCATTGGGCGGAGTAGCATGCCAGGCTGCTACACACCAATGCCAGGGGGTCTGGATCTGCGACCAGTTTGACCATTCATTGTTAGACGGCCATGAACGGTACGAACCTGACGACGATGCTATGCGCGAGCTATGGGAAGCTGACCGGGCAGTAAATGTCCGGGACACATCTTCCATGTATACCCGAGTTGCAGCGTAAGTGTTTCTATAATTGCTCTCATCTTTCTTGTCGCTAACTCTACCCTAGATTCTACAACGAAGTCCATCGCAAGAAATGTAAATTTGTGGGAAGCGACGGCGTCCAATGTACAGGCGCTCCAGTATATCGTAAATTGAAGCAGGTATATGTCGGGTTTATTTCTGAATTTACCGCCCTGGCTCAACTTCGTCCAATATTTTTCCAGATGAACTTCGACGGTAAAAATGGTTTCATCGGCTGCGAGCACTATGCTCCAGGCGAAAGCCATCGCTTCGTCACAATTAACCGGGACATCGAGGAGAAGTCTCTAATCGAACTTTTCCAGAACAAAGGTCAATTCACGTCGTTCGTGAATGTTGTAACAGCAAATTGTGCACGCATCTTGCCACCTCGACAGGGTGGCAAAGGAGAGCGGGTATGCTGTGCGTTGATTTAACTGCTGCAAAGCGAGGCAAGGTGCTAAAAATTATTCCTCGCAGCCTACCCACACATCGATAGCAATGGGATTGTTGTTAAGGGCCGCCTTATTCGCCGCAAGTGCAATACAATCATCAAGATTTTTGCGCCAATCGACCGCGATGATCGTCGCGCAATTGTTTATCTCTCTGGGGCCCACAACCATCCACGGCCACCCTCCAGTAAGCTCACGAGGACAGGGAAGGACATGTACACAGACGCAATTGTGGACGCCGGAACGACTGGCCTCACTGTTTTAAAATGCGACAATGGTCCGTAATTTTGTGGTACCCGTAAATAGTTGAATATATAATAATTCTCTGTCAGCGGCAAGTACCTCAAAAATTTTTGCGGGGAATATTCCTGCTGCTCTTGACCCAGCGCTGGCCAACCCCCGCATCAAGCGTAAGCTGATCTACGATCTGAAAACCGTTGATAACCCCCACGGATTGGGGTTCGAAGGTAATGGTTTAAATGCCTTCGGTCTCGCGCAACTGCTTACATTGTTCCAGGTGTTTGTTTTCTCCAGAAGAAAATGCAGGAAACACTCCCCGCCGACAAGCGCTATATTCAGAGTCTGACCTCAGAGAATGGAATCGAGGTCATCCTGACCATGCTGCCCTTTCTCGCTGGTCGTCTTCACGCCGCAAAAGCATCACTACATGATAACACATATGCCCGGGTGCATGGCCAGTGGAAAGAATGGGAGGTAGTCATTTGGGATGATAAGATCGACTTCCATACGTTTACTTTACTCGTTTCCTCAAAATCCCTAACACCAATTTTAACCACAAATAGGTGTTACCATTGCGCGAATATATTCAAAGCACGAGACTGAGGAGGTCTTCGGTAGAATGTGGACCAGATTGTGGGACACTATTCACCGTGTTACTGGTGTCGAAGTCAAGTTCAAATTTATTCATGGAGAAGGTCTTCGCGCTGTCCTCGTTGATGGTAACAAGCCGCAAGCAAACACATTCGGTGCTGATTTGGTGAATCGAAATAAGCCTCACCTCAGTGGGATTTACGAGACCGAGCCGATGCGTATACTCAGTAATATATTGAGAACCTGTACATTCCACATCAATCAGTGCGTCTCTTGGCCTCTCGTCTTTACCTTGTTGACTAGATTGCAGGAAATTCGCATCAATGGCCAAAGTCGTCCCGGACGAAGAAATGGGACGCATTCGGCGATGCCTTTACCTCAAAACCCCGCACGAACTGGATGAGCTCATTGAATGGTGCAAAAAATCTGAACATAAAGTCGTCCGAGGTATGGCTCAATCTCGAGTTAGATGAAAATAAAGTGATCGCTAAAAGTGCCTTCATAGATTGGGTGACAGACAAAGAATCGATTAAGGCTTGGTTCTGGCCTTCGATTAATGAGTTTCTATCCAGCATTCCGAAGGAAGATTGGTACCTTACGCCGGGCGATACAAATCTGAACGAAAGTGCGCACCCATATACCAATCAACACACAGGGACCAATCTTCCGCTGCTCGAAGCAATTCAACGGTGAGCTTGTTATCTGTATTCACAGTGTAGCTCTGACACCAGTTCAACAGAGCGTATAAACTAGATCTTGAGATGGAGGCAAAGATCAAGCTGATGGAAGAAAACTGTGTTCTCGTCAATCATCGTAACTCCAAGGCCCTGCGCGATCGCAACAATGCCTCTCGACGTGCGTCACACCACCAGCAGGCCTTGGACAGAATATCGGCGTGCAAGGAACTCGAGGAGATCGACGAAGCCATGAAAGCGCTCAAGGAGAAGAAAAAGGCGATTCAACAGACTACTGGTGTGAAGAAGGTGAAAAAGCAAGGGGAGAAAGAGAAGGTGAGGGCTGCGGATGAGAATGAGCTTGCTGGGACAGTGGACGATGCTGCCAGCAGTGATCCAAAGCCCACTGACCTGGCAGGCACAGGCCTTGCACCTGTTCCGGCATCATATGCCGAGCAGGCTGAGTTCCTATCAGCTCCGTTGCAATCCAGTGTTGGGATCCAGCTCGAGCCCGAATTGGAACCTATTTTCCCTCCGGATAGGGGCATAGCCTTTGATTACAATCTGGAAGGGGAACTGGCAGACTATCTCTACCCGTTTTAAATGTATTCGTTGGATTTATATACTTGTCTCATGCAAAATAGACAGATATTGGCAGTAAAAAGGGAGGGTTATTGCAGTAGCACAATTGTGGGATATTTAAATAATTTCTCGTCCCGAATATCTGCTGAAACTCCCACGTTGACGCGTTTTAGGTGCGACACGGGTCTTGGTGAACGATCACGTGACGGTGATGAACTTTGTCTTCGCGCGATATGCGTGGGAAGGGCCACAAAAGTAACTTGATGGCATAAGTTGGTGTGACAGTAGAAGTAAGGATCTCAATACATCTCAGTAAAAGTAGCCACTCTGAATAGAAGTAGAAGTAACTCTCAGTAGAAGTAGAAGTGACTTCTACGGAGATTTTATGACAGTAGTAGAAGGGAGTATATACAGAAGTAGTAGAAGTAGAAGTGAGATAGTAGAAGTAGAAGTGGTCTGAGTAGAAGTAGAAGCTGAAGCCAGTAGAAGTAGAAGCCACAGCCAGTAGAAGTTGAATGAGCCAGTAGGTGTGGGCATATGTGACATTGTGATGGAACCCCTATTAGGCGATGCGACGCGAATGCGTCTCCCAATTTGGAATCCGGTGGCCACCCATTGTTAGAAGGTATGGCATGCCACCCAAACAGATCAACTGTACTGTGCTTTCGCCTCTCTCCTTCTCCCATCTGTCTGCCTCCAGGTCTCCAGCTTAGATGGACCACGAAATTGACCCTGCCACCGTGCAAAAAATCACCAGAATTGTAGCGGCAGCTGGGGAAGAACGGCTTACAGCATATATAGATCAGGTATGTGTCTACAGTACTCTCCCATCCTGAGTAGGCCTTCATGTAAAATTGCAGAAATTTCCGCCCGAACTAGTTTCTCTAGGGTACCATACCGTCGAAAATGCTGCAACCTGGCTCGACATCGACCAATTCATGCGGTGGTTGAGCCGTACCATCCAGAGCGCTGCTAGCTCGTCCCCCTCACCATCTATTTCCCGTACCCCTTCCGCCCCTCGGCCGGTGCCATTATCTACCCCAATCTCACGACCCTTAAATTCCTTGCATGCAAGCTCGTCTCTGCATCAAAATTTGGTCGATATTCCGGACTCGGATGGAGATGATCTGCCTCCTGCTCCACTCCTGAATGACCGGAAGCGCAAGCACTCTACCTACAAGGTCGACGATGTGATCTCTGTTTCCTCGGACTCTGAGGCCGGAGAGCGCAGCAAGTCGAAAAAGAAAGGGAAGAAGCGTGCAAAACAGTCTGAATCCGAGGGACGGGTGATGATATCAAAACAGCTGTCCTGCTCCGAGCTTCGCCCCCTGACAGACCTACCGAAACCTTGCTGGACTGTGCCGCGGCCAGAGGAGGACTATGCATATCTTCTTGACCTCTCGGACGACCCGCGGGAGTGGGTGGATAAGAAGAAAGAGCCTCTCTCGATGATTGCTATTATTAAATTGCAGGTACCGCCATTCACTTCCCAGTCTGTATTTGCCTGCCTCTGATCAGCCGCTCGACAGGATCAAGACGCATGGGGCGAAGGCACAGGCGGGTCAATTTCCAAACCGACTAATGTGGTGGCATTGGGCGGAGTAGCATGCCAGGCTGCACACACCAATGCCAGGGGGTCTGGATCTGCGACCAGTTTGACCATTCATTGTTAGACGGCCATGAACGGTACGAACCTGACGACGATGCTATGCGCGAGCTGTGGGAAGCTGACCGGGCAGTAAATGTCCGGGACACATCTTCCATGTATACCCGAGTTGCAGCGTAAGTGTTTCTATAATTGCTCTCATCTTTCTTGTCGCTAACTCTACCCTAGATTCTACAACGAAGTCCATCGCAAGAAATGTAAATTTGTGGGAAGCGACGGCGTCCAATGTACAGGCGCTCCAGTATATCGTAAATTGAAGCAGGTATATGTCGGGTTTATTTCTGAATTTACCGCCCTGGCTCAACTTTGTCCAATATTTTTCCAGATGAACTTGGACGGTAAAAATGGTTTTATCGGCTGCGAGCACTACGCCCCAGGCGAAAGCCATCGCTTCATCACAATTAACCGGGACTCGAGGAGAAGTCTCTAATTGAACTTTTCCAGAACAAAGGTCAATTCACGTCGTTCGTGAATGTTGTAACAGCAACTTGTGCACGCGTCTTGCCACCTCGACAGGGTGGCAAAGGAGAGCGGTTATGCCGTGCGTTGATTTAACTGCTGCAAAGCGAGGCAAGGTGCTGAAAATTATTCCTCGCAGCCTACCCACACATCGATAGCAATGGGATTGTTGTTAAGGGCCGCCTTATTCGCCGCAAGTGCAATACAATCATCAAGATTTTTGCGCCAATCGACCGCGATGATCGTCGCGCAATTGTTTACCTCTCTGGGGCCCACAACCATCCACGGCCACCCTCCAGTAAGCTCACGAGGACAGGGAAGGACATGTACACGGACGCAATTGTGGACGCCGGAACGACTGGCCTCACTGTTTTAAAATGCGACAATGGTCCGTAATTTTGTGGTACCGTAAATAGTTGAATATATAATACTTCTCTGTCAGCGGCAAGTACCTCAAAGATTTTTGAGGGGAATATTCCTGCTGCTCTCGACCCAGCGCTGGCCAACCCGCGCATCAAGCGTAAACTGATCTACGATCTGAAAACCCTTGATAACCCCCACGGATTGGGCTTCGAAGGTAATGGTTTAAATGCCTTCAGTCTCGCGCAACTGCTTACATTGTTCCAGGTGTTTGTTTTTTCCAGAAGAAAATGCAGGAAACACTCCCCGCCGACAAGCGCTATATTCAGAGTCTGACCTCAGAGAATGGAATCGAGGTCATCCTGACCATGCTGCCCTTTCTCGCTGGTCGTCTTCACGCCGCAAAAGCATCACTACATGATAACACATATGCCCGGGTGCATGGCCAGTGGAAAGAATGGGAGGTGGTCACTCGGGACGATAAGGTCGACTTCCGTACGTCTATTTTACTCGTTTCCTCAAAATCCCTAACACCAATTTTAACCACAAATAGGTGTTACCATTGCGCGAATATATTCAAAGCACGAGACTGAGGAGGTCTTCGGTAGAATGTGGACCAGATTGTGGGACACTATTCACCGTGTTACTAGTGTCGAAGTCAAGTTCAAATTTATTCATGGAGAAGGTCTTCGCGCTGTCCTCGTTGATGGTAACAAGCCGCAAGCAAACACATTCGGTGCTGATTTAGTGAATCGAAATAAGCCTCACCTCAGCGGGATTTACGAGACCGAGCCGAAGCGTATACTCAGTAACATATTGAGAACCTGTACATTCCACATCAATCAGTGCGTCTCTTGGCCTCTCGTCTTTGCCTTGTTGACTAAATTACAGGAAATTCGCATCAATGGCCAAAGTCGTCCCTGACGAAGAAATGGGACGCATTCGACGATGCCTTTACCTCAAAACCCCGCGCGAACTGGACGAGTTCATTGAATGGTGCAAAAAATCTGAACATAAAGTCGTCCGAGGTATGGCTCAATCTCGAGTTAGATGAAAATAAAGTGATCGCTAAAATGGCCTTCATAGATTGGGTGACGGATAAAGAATCGATTAAGGCCTGGTTCTGGCCTTCGATTAATGAGTTTCTATCCAGCATTCCGAAGGAAGATTGGTACCTTACGCCGGGCGATACAAATCTGAACGAAAGTGCGCACCCATATACCAATCAACACACAGGAACCAATCTTCCGCTACTCGAAGCAATTCAACAGTGAGCTTGTTATCTATATTCACAGTGTAGCTCTGACACCAGTTCAACAGAGCGTACAAACTAGATCTCGAGATGGAGGCAAAGATCAAGCTGATGGAAGAGAACTGTGTTCTCGTCAATCATCGTAACTCCAAGGCCCTGCGCGATCGCAACAATGCCTCTCGACGTGCGTCACACCACCAGCAGGCCTTGGACAGAACATCAGCGTGCAAGGAACTCGAGGAGATTGACGAAGCCATGAAAGCGCTCAAGGAGAAGAAAAAGGCGATTCAACAGACTACCGGTGTGAAGAAGGTGAAAAAGCAAGGGGAGAAAGAGAAGGTGAGGGCTGCGGATGAGAATGAGCTTGCGGGGACAGTGGACGACGCTGCCAGCAGTGATCCAAGGCCCACTGACCTGGCAGACACAGGCCTTGCACCTGTTCCGGCATCATATGCCGAGCAGGCTGAGTTCCTATCAGCTCCGTTGCAATCCAGTGTTGGGATCCAGCTCGAGCCCGAATTGGAGCCTATTTTCCATCCAGATAGGGGCATAGCCTTTGATTACCATCTGGAAGGGGAACTGGCAGACTATCTCTACCCGTTTAAATGTATTCATTGGATTTATCTAATTGTCTGGTGCAAAATAGATATTGGCAGTAAAAAGGGAGGGTTGTTGCAGTAAATAATTTCTCGTCCCGAATATCTCCCACGTTGACGCGTTTTAGGTGCGACACGCGTCTTGCTGAACAATCACGTGATCGTGATGGGCTTTGTCTTCACGCGATACGAGTTGGGAGGGCCACAAAAGTAACTTGATGGCATAAGTTGGTGTGACAGTAGAAGTAAGGATCTCAATGTATCTCAGTAAAAGTAGCCACTCTGAATAGAAGTAGAAGTAACTCAGTAGAAGTAGAAGTAACTTCTACGGAGATTTTATGACAGTAGTAGAAGTAGAAGTAGCTTCTACTTCCACAACTTTGGTCATGCCTCCAAAGAATCAAACATCCTCTCCGAGGATTTCGTCTAGTAAAGAACACTTTAACCAGTTACCACTGTGCTTCTTTTCCCACGCTATCATTTGCTCTTCACACTTTCATCCTCAGATTCCTCACCGATGCTGCATCGCGCCCGAGGCAACGGCCGCCGACAACACATGTATTGCCCACCAGCATGGATTTAAATTCTGGCCGCTCTGATGCCAGTCTGTCCCCCCCTTCTTCACGATTGATCCACTCGTCACGGTCCTGTTTTTCTTTCTAGGAGTTTCTCATATAGGCGACCACTCTGACCCACCCCCTGACAATTTTCCTAAATTCAATCTACGTGCACAGTAATTTTACAGCCTCTCGGAAATGTGGAAGACAACAGACTTGTCGCCGGTCTCCAAAACCTTCCTGACGACAAAATTGCCCTTCGTCTGACGAGCCAAGTTGAACTGGTCCGGAGTGTACTTGAGACAGCTGCTGGTCAGAACGTACCGCTTCGCGCCGTCGACGAGCACGGAGATGAGCGTTGTGGCCACCTTGACGGCGCCAATCTCGGTCTGCATCGGCACGAGGTAGAACAGGTACTCAGTCTTGTCTCCCTCGCTTGGCACCAGGCTGCAGGCCGGATCGAACTGGCGGCCGACAAGGCCTGAGAAGCGGCGCATCTCGGGGTGGTGGTAGAAGTCCTTGATGATGCTCTCAGCTGCGCCTGAGCGGAGCGTGCGGAACACCTGCATCTCGGATAGCACGAGGTCCCCGGGGCGGGTGAGGCAGCTGAGCATGGGCCCGATGCGCTCAGGGAGATCGTTGCCCTCCTGGAAGCCCAGGTTGGTGACGACCGTGAAGTAGCCATCGTCCGGGGCGGGAGCGGACGGAGGCTCAGGGATTTCGTCGGCGGAGCACTTGTAGAAGTCTGCAATGAGGTAAGCGAAGCGCTCCGCCCCGATAATGGGCACAAGCGCATCGCGCATCGTGGCCTCGGACTTTGGGTTAATGTCGATGCCGACGTAGTACGCGAGCCGGACGCCCGCAGCGAGCAGATGGACGATGATCGCGCTCGATTTCCATGGCTCCGGACCAAGCTCGACGTAGCGCACACGCCGGCCGTTGGCGAGCTGAGCTACGTGGGTGGCAGAGCATAGGAGTGCGTCGCGGAATGTAGGGCCATGGCTCCCAGCGCAGAGAGTATCACTCTCGAGAGCCATGCGGTTGACCTTGGCCATCGTATCGAAGATCTGAGACAGCGAGTCGTCTCTGGATGTGAGCTGCTGCGGCTTGATTCCGTCCGGCGCATAAATGTCAGAGTTGTCGAGGATGATGATCTGCTCGGCTGTGACCTGGCTGTGGGTGGTAATGGCATTGGCGACAAGGTCGTTAAAGCGCGGCAAGGTGGCAACAGACATGTGTGCAGTAGTGAGAGTGCGAGTTTCGGTAGTGGAGGATTATGAGGGTTGTATATATAATATATACCTCCCGAGGTACTCGAATCTAGTCCGCACAAATGTCCTGGTCGACGATGATAACGGAATGAAACAATTGTGACAAAATGAAACGGAATTAACCGTTCTTTAACGAAATGCGTCGCGATTCTTTGGATGTGTTTGCCTTTTCTCCATTTGTCCGAATTCCCTTTCGTCTTGCTTTCGTCTCAGTCTGCTCTCGTCCTCAAACTTATCTTTCCCTTCCGGATTTCCATTCCAATGTAACTGTATTAGACCAGCTGCGAACTGCGCCTACCTCACCGCAAAATGACACTGCACAGCAATGGAAATTTTGCTCGCAGCAATATGGCAGATCTATCCTTACCGTGGAGATTAACCGTTTTTTAACGATTACCCTCGCGATTCTTTGCATCTCTTTGGTCTCATCCCATACGAGCCAACTCCACATGTCCCTCTTCGTTCCTGCTCTGAATTTCAACGCTCAAAAAACCCACGGAAGCTGTGCCGCATTGCCCACAGCTTTTGGAGATCCCTATCGCATTCATTTTGTCGTTCATATTCTCACCATGCCCGAAATTAACTGTCTTCAACTAGCTGCGCCTCAACAGCAAAGCTGTTGGATCTAAGCCATTCTGGGGTCATCGAGCAAAACAACCAGGTCTCATGATCGCATGGCCTCAATACACAGTCGACAAACTTTTTGACCTCCCTGTGATCCTGCGCTTTATAAATCCGTCTTCAATTGTTGTTTTCTTCCTCCGATCCCAGTGCTTTCCTCAGTCTCACTCGTCCTGATTCGTTTCATCGCCTGATTCAGCACACCTGTGGTGGAAGATGCCTGTGAAGGGGGGCCGATATGTCTCAACACATCAAATACATTCAATATCTCGCCTCAATTACAATCTGGGTTCTCTCGTCAACGCCTCAAAATCCTTGGCCTAACTTAAAGGGGAGCACAAATCTCTGCAAATCCTGCAATTTACTCGTGGCCATGGCTCCTCACCGCTGTAGTCTGGCCTCCTTTCTGGATCAATTCCTTGGATACGACTCTCATTTCTGAGCCACTTCACAACGGCCCGACGCCCTCAACGGTGGTGGACCATCTTGAATGTGCGCAGCCTCCAATATTCTCAAAAAAATAACAGTTAATTCTCCACGATGCGTTCTAGCGTTCAACGCTTCCCCTAATGTAATACAAGAACGAAAATCTTTCCAAACAACGCCTTCCTTTCATCCTCGGCGTTCGCGGCTCATTTCTAAAATTCGATGCTTTACCGCTTTGGTATGCCTCTCTCTCATATGTCTTGGAGGATATTCTAGGCTGACTCGTTAACCTCATTGCCGTTCAGCTAGATTGCTCCGCCCGCTGCTATGCTTCGGAATATCTGCGCCAGATTCTGACAGCACCCAAATTGCACCTCTGCCGTGTTTTGTGCTTCTATCCGGGGAAGCTCCCGGTCCTCGGACGCTGTCTACTTTCCTGGTTTGATTACAGCTTCAACATATCAAGTGCCTGTTTCTTCCTGTCGCAAAGCCTCGAACGTGGTCCATGGTATCACCCGATTCGTTCACATGAGATCTAGCTTTGTATTTCGGACTCCGAGTCATCCCCTCGAATTACTTTGCGGACCAAGGCCGGGCAGAGCTCAACGCCAGCCACTGTTCAAGAGTTAATCAACCACTTCCTTTGGTATTTTTCTCACACCAGTTGATTCGTTGCTCTCTGGGCCACTGTTGCTGGATAGGTACCTGCATCGCGTTGGTGCACTTTACTTTCGGGTTTCCGTATAGAATGATACAACTCTAAATATAATCATTTGCACCATTTTTCTGTGATCTTATCTCCGGTGCGAAGCGGAGGCGTGTCTTGTATGCGTTCAAATCTTAATATGGTGTCGTACAGTGGCTTCTACTGACCCTTTTGGTTTAGCCATCTCACTGCAATTTCATTTATCTTGTGCCAGATCTCTTTATCGTCTATGTCGCGCGTAGGGCACCGCTACACGCTGCGCCAATCCTATCCAGTGCCCACGTTCTTCTTGCCCATCCTCGCGCAGCGGCAATTAACAAATCTGGAAATGGAAAGTTCTGAATCAAGACGGCAAGTGATTCATCTGGATGTACCGTACCGTGTTCATCGGAATCTGCCTCGTTCTGAGGCGCTGAAACAGTTTTAAGTATATTTTTCTACGATATCGGGGTCTTGGTGAAGACGAAGCACAAATGGAGGCGCTCAGTGCCTTCGGGAGTCCGACACACTATCAAAAGAGCTTCCTGTCTTCTTTAGCGCGCGCTTTAATCTGGGGGCATTGAAACGGAAACTCCCGGTGTCTTGGTGGAAGCCAGCTGGCGAGCCGATCCGTGGTGCTGTGGTGGCGCCCTACCCCCGGAGTAGGACATGCGGAGCGACGTCCAGGCAGCTATCAAACGAGCTTCCTGCCTTCTTTAGCGTGCGCTTTAATCTGGGGACATTGAAACGGAAACTCCCGGTGTCTTGGTGGAAGCCATCTGGCGACACGCTGACTCGTGGTGCCGAGGTACCCAAGTCTGGATAATCTCCACTTCGAGCCGCGTAGCATTGACCCATTTGTTCCGAGCTGGGTAGGGGTTTTATGGCCAAAACGTTACGGAATGTGAGTTGGAGGAGAAATGAAAATAAAGGAGGAACACGGTGTGGCGAGAGCCATCCAGTATGAAATCGGTTCCGCGAAGTTCGAGCGTCAGGAGAAAACACTCTATTGCTCAAGCGGCGCTCGAGGAGATACTTTCTTCCTCTAGCTTGAGGTTCATTCTTCGGTGAAGCTCAAGCCAAGTTAGAGATCGCAGAGAACAAGCTCAATTAGAAGTCGAGCATCGCCTCCTGTATCCAGCAGTTGAATGAATCATTCATCCATCCTCTCCAAGGCTCACGGTCGGGATCTGGAAGAGTCGACTCATAAATAATGATCATGATCATCGCAGCCAAGCGAACGGGGACAGTGAATTCAGTACGATCATCACATTCGCTACGAAATGACAAAAACTAGAAACAGAGTTTCTAGCATACGTGCGGAACAACATTTGGAGGACAAATGAGTGCCAACGGGTCTTCTTCCAGGTCCACAGGAGAAAGGCAGACGTGCGCGTGCCTGAGCAGCAGAGTCGTGGGCGCTACATCTGCGATCGAAGCCATGCACACCACGACAAAGTTGAAAGCGGGGGGAAGGAAAACAGAACAGAAGAAAGAAAGACGGAAATCCGGCCAAAAGAAGCAGCAGAGGGAAATGGAATGGAAAAGAAACGCACCTAGCTAGCCAATCAACACATTGACCCGCCTCGGTCGCGCGTTGCTCAATTGCTTCCTTCACTTCGGGGCCGTGGGGACGTGGACGCTGCGCCGATAGCAGCACTCGTAGTTACTTCCATCCACACCGATCACCAAGTACGTCTCGCACAATGCATGCGCCCATCCCACGCGGCACCGTGGTGTACATGGGGAACGCGCGACTGCCCGCACGTATCGAAACGAGCGGGAAGGCTGTGGAAAAGACGGCGCTGAGCCGATTGTGGTACGTGATGGAGAAACAAGGGGACCGGGTGAGTGGCGCAGTGGACGCGGGATAAGAGCAGTAGAAGACTGCACAAGATGGGCGGCGGATAGCGAGTAGGAGTGGGACCGAGTGGGACGAGAAAGCAAGAGGCGGTCCTGGGTGTCAACGTCCACGGTGCAGGGAATCGACAAGAGCTCCGGCGCGAGCAGGCCGCGGGTCCTGCTCTCTCCCCCCGATAGTGATCCACCTGCGAACAAAGGGAGACGACCAAGAGACGACAAAATGACTTCTCATCAAACTTCTCATGTGACGCTGTAAGCCGGAACGCACGGCCCGCCGCTAGGGGTGGGAGACTCCTGGTAGGGCGTACAATTTCGGCGGCGCGGCTCCCTTTCACCTAACACACTCGCCAGCGCGTCAGTTCACGATCGATCTCCACCACCCCTTCCACCTCATTCCGAATCGTGTCGTTCAAATCTGGTATCTCGTTAAATTGTCGTCGGGGCAGGCGGGTGGGGGTCTTGAGTCGAATCGTTCGGACCGCTATATAGATAGCAGACCTAGGCTTGGTTTCCCAGTAGTAGTCCTTAACAAGGGGGTACGGAAAAAACACCCCAAGGGGGGTTCGGCTTTCGAAAATCGGATATCGCGATCGAAAAGTTTTTTTCGACCTCAAGCTGAGCCCCCTCACCCCGCAAGTTAGTTTGTTCCAAACTTGGAATTTAGAATCGAAACCTTTGGACCCGGAACTTTGGAAGCGCCCGGTGAAGTTCTGAATGGACGTCAATGTTTGTGCCTCTCAAACTTCTTTGACCGAAGTTAAGCGCTCCAAGGCGCTAGTATTAACAACAAATGCAAGGGAAGCTGATCTATTTAATTGAACTTCGAGGTTCATCGAATGTGCTGAACTCTCTGATGATCTAACTTGACTGTCTCAGGATTGGAATCGGGATCTGGGAGCTGATGGAATTCGACTTCAAGTTGGATAACGTCCGTTGTCAGCGCAGGCATGTTCCATTGAACCCTGTTTCCCATAGGCGCGAACAGGTGGCTCGATTCTGAAGTCCGGGTCTTGTCCATCCTATATAAGGAGTGCCTAATTAGCGTGAATGGTATCTCACTTAGATCAAGAATGAAGTACCTCCTATCTGCGATCTTTCTTTCCCTCGTGGTTGGTTTCACCCGTGCTCGGAAGATCTCTGAGCGTTACCAGGCTGAGGTAGGTCCAGTATGTTTCGAACCGTGAACTTGTATTTACCCAGTGCACTCAGATACGCTCGATCCAAACCTGTGGAGGTTCCACCGATGCCCTGCCTTTCTATAGAATGTTTAACCCAACCACCGTCGACCATGTTTATACCACCGACTGGGTTGTCGTCAATGCTGACGTGCCCACCCTTAATTTTCAAGGTGTCGCTGCCCTCGTTTTCGACACGCAGGAGGAGTCGACAGTCCCCTTTTATCGCCTCGTCAACCGCGCCACATCGGTAAATTTCTACACGATTTCGGAAACGGAGCGAGCGGACGCCTTGCAGAATGGTTATACTGCCCCTCCTAATAATCCAGTCACTTACATATATCCAACTCAAATCTGCGGAAGCGTCCCATTCTATCGCCTGTACCAGGCGGTCGAAACGACAATTTCTATACCACCTCGGAATCGGAGAGGCTGGAATTTATTGCCAAGGGATACACCGACATCGGATCGCCGGATATGTGTTACCGGTGACGTCCACTCAGTGCGCTTGACAAGTAGGTTTTCATCAGTTTGTGCATTTCATCTGAGCACTGACGTTAGCCTTTTACAGCGCAGGAATCATCCAAATCTGATAGAAACGAGCCCTTAGCTATATCGATGTCCTTGTTCCGTCGTCTATCATCTCAGTGTTCCAGAAAAACTTCTCAGTGGTGCAGAGAAACTTTTTTTAAATTCTTGTTACCATCGCAGTACCTACACCCAACCTACACAGCGTATTATTGTGCTCGAAACCATAAATAATTGCAGAGCGGGAACTCGGCACGCCGGCAACTTTCAACGAATGGAGATGAGAGAAATAGCGCCCAATGACACGCATGCTAGTCACCCAGCCCCCGTGCATCCGGCGAAGTGCTAAATCGGCGCCAATGGAGAACAGCGGACAGCTTTCAAATTTCCTTGACCGAAGTGCTGGGGCGCTAAGCGCTCGTGTTCAACAATGAATGTTGAGGAAGATGACCGGTACCTCTATAATAGGGCATCCAGGCTGAAGCGTCGCGATTATATCATCTATATCCAATAGGGTCAGTCAGAGTAGCGGTTTTCGGGTCGGTTTTGCAGTCGGTTCTGGAAACGGTTTTGGAAAATATTTTGCAGAACCATGTGAGAACCGACTATCGATTTTGACCGACCCGGTTTTGAAGGCGGTTCTACAAATTAAAAATACTGAATAACGGTATGAGAACCGGAATCGCCTCAAAACCAATCCTCGAGACTTAGTTCTGCCTCTTTGCATTTAAATACAGAATCGCCTCAAAACCGCCGTCAGAGACGGTTTTGAATTATCCTGTTCTCCCACACCTAAATAATTCAAAACCGACTGGCAAAACCGACTGCCAGAGCTAAATTTTCTACTCTGACTGACCCTAATAATGGGTCAACTAAACTATCTCTCTGTGCATTTTTTAATTCCTCCCGCAGTTTGAATCCCATCCAGATTTATTTATAACGATACTCACGGCAAAGCCACCTCGTGTGACAGTAAGGGCCTAGTGCACCTGCACTGCGTGCATTATCAAAATAAATTCTGCAGGAGTTGCTCTCTCGATTCGAGTCTAGGTCGTTCAATATTTTGGAGCCCGCCCTTTTGATTTCCACAAAATGAGGGCTGATGAAAGTCCAAGCACTCGCTCAAACCACACTAGAGTTGATTAGAATTTGCAGATGATCAGGTTTGGGGACGTGGCTGGATTGGAGAGATATGTATGCTAAATGCTGTGAGGCTAGAAAAGGCGTCATAGAGGACATGAAAGGGAAGTAAAGGAATAGACCAATCAATATTATTTTTCAGCTGCACGTCCACGAACGATTCTTCTTCACTGTCACACGATCCAACACTCCAACAAACTCTCCTGTGATTTGTTCGGTAAGCAATCAGAGCTGGTTCTGCTTGTTCTCCGAGTCCGGGCGCAGCGCGATCTGCATCAAATCAAATCAACCAAAATGAAAATGCAGCGGTCAACATTCACGGTTCCGGTCCCGCCCAGCTCGGAGATCGCCTCCCACGCGAGGCGCGCACCGGAGGTCTTATCAGCACGAATCTGGTAGCATCGCGCGGGGGATCCCGGACTCGGCGAAGAAACCTAACCCACCCTGTGCCACGCAGCGTCGGTCACGCTCATGATCAACAAAGGCAACAAGAACCCAGTAGCTTTCAGCTGGGTTAAATTTAAGCTTACTTTTGACGCGATGCCGTGTGCGAGTATTGATATTACAGAGTTTGCGCAACAGCCATATGAGCCATCAGACGCCTCATATGGCTCATATGGCTGAGATATCCTACCATGTTTCCCCTCCTTCTAAATGTCAAGTTCTCTCTCAACTCTAATACAACATCTGCATTGTACAATCCGTGCTTGTAATATTCTGACGAAATATTGCCCGTAAAACTGGTGGGAAATTCCCCATCAGGTTTGTCGTCAAGGCTGGTACCGTCACGAACAGCGTCAAATCTTGCGACCTCGTGCAGTGGGCATCTTTTTTTCTTCAGCTTTTGGATTCAAATGATCTTTTTGACCTTCCCAGTGCACAATATCAAACAAGTAGAAATAATAAAACCGACCGAGTTTTGACATACATTCGGAGGCTCGATCGAAGTATCCTCATCCATAGCAGTCACATTGGATCGAATTGAGCCCAAATTGAATCTTCAACACCAACTCATCATTCTGCCTCCTCCACCTGCGCCATCAATTTCGTCGGAATTTTTCCAGGACCTAAGATATGAGCGATTGACAACATCTGGCCCCCCGTACTTGGGTGTTTGATGGCTGAGGTTACACTTCGAGAACGATTATCACGGCTCTATCTTTGAGCAAGTCATTACATCCCCAGGTTGCTGAAATTTCAACCACCGCGTCGCCTTGCAGCCGAAATTTGTAGTACGTCCCGGCCTTTTTGTGTTGACTTCCTTCACTCAGAATTAACGTGCGATAGAAACATTTTTGTTCTAGAGTTACTGGGCACGACTGACGCACGTGCGAAAAGAGCGGTCGCCCAAATTACCACGCAAGACTTACACAACGTTCGGCATGCCCTCGTCCCAGGTGTGCATCTTCTGAGGGTCTCCGACAAGAGCGGCTTATTATGGGAATCCAAAATGCAGACCGGCTAATTTCGTATCAGAGAACTTTCTGCATCAATTGGGCTACATATAAGGAACGGGTTGATGTCTCGGCCGCCTGCGAGAAACTTTTAGACAAGCTTGCAGGGGTGCCTGGCTGGATTAGAACTGGAATCCCACAACGGCGCATCCTGGCTTATACCCGATATCTCACTGCGGGAGATATGTCTGGCATATTCCGACCTGGCATCAGAAGCAATAGAATCTGCGGGCCGGGTTCTTTCAGATCCGTCGCGTCCCACCGGGGTGGGTCGGTGTGCTGAGTACTGCAGGCTTTCCGTTCGCTGCATGCCCAGGGGTGGCTGAATCCGCAACGTCCCTGCAATAGGGAAGGGAATACTTCCCCTAGCTTATGCGGATGGATGTTGGTAGTTGACTATCGTGCAAAGGAAAATTCGCGAAGATGATGCCAGATGACAAGGAGACGTGGAGTATCAGTGGATACTGGGAACTCACCTAATTATTTAGTTTGATTCTTAATGATGGTGGATTGGCGCGCGGCAAACTTAGAACAAATCCTGTTTGAAATTACTCGTCAGGCAGAATGGTTCGAAGTGCAGTTTGAGTGCAGTCAAGCGCTGAGCGCAGTTATTCTGAACTCACCATGGGCTGAGCCGGCATGCCGAGCGCGATTCGTCAGTGTTTCGAAAGAGATACCTCCCTGAACGTCGGGAGTGCAGTATGTCAATGTCATGGCGCAGCTTCGGAGAGGAACCAACTTATCACCGCTCAGAAGACAATCCGCGGAGATCTAGAATTGAGAGCGGGGCGTGTGGTAGAATAATGCGAAAGAAAAACACCGCTCTGTGTGTGAACGAAGTTTCAAGTAGTGTGGCTGTACAGTTCCATAACAGGCACGTAGTCTCGGGCCGATATACCGCTGTTGGTTTGCTAAGTCGCTGCCAAACAACGCGTCTTGGCGTAAGTACGCGCTCTTCCTTTCCACCGTTCTCCTCGTTCCCTTACCCCGACTTTGAAGCGTCTACCTCTGGAATAAACCGCTCCAAATTAGGGTCTTTCTGTAATTTTCTGCTTTGTCTCGGTCCCGACGTCATGACCGGGTCGCAGTCGAAAAAACGGCCCTGAAACGGCCGATTTTTGGACAGATTTTCTCAAAACAGACGGACTGGTGGGACCCGTTTCCGACACCTGGATCCGAGTCACAGCTTGCAGTGAGTCACTGAAGGTGAGATGCTGATCAAATCACGTCCAATCGACTCCCTTGGGCGGCCTGTGTCTCCAGAAACACTCGAAAGTATTTGCTCGGCAAGGAACGCGAAGTAAAGCTCCACCCGATTCTACCCGTTCCCCAAAAGCCTCCTCGACGGACGACGTTTCGACGGCAACAGGTCAGAGCATCATTTCCGCCACTCGACTTTGGTGGCCCGCCCTTGGGCCCGCCCGAAGGAAGGATATCTTTCCTCCCCCTTGGGTAAAACTCTTTTTCTTCGCCCACCCATCCCGTCTTTATATATTCAACGGTGAGTGTGTTCGGAATTTTAAGAGTTAAGTAGTACTCGACCATATTTTGCTACAGGTCATACCAGGAAACTGCGACGTATGGCGATCGCGCGAGCGGCAGGGATTCGCAACGAGCCTCGAAAGGGGGTGAATATTGTGAATAACCACCGAATTTTGGGCGGTACAACAAAGCGAGGTACGAGCACAGAATTTGTTGTGGCGTTTGTTTATAAAAGACTAAAAATATGTGGCATACTGTAGCCGTGTGGGTATCATTTACAGTATACGCACTCAGTCCTTCGAGTTGTATTTTTTGACAAGCCAGTCGCTGGCTGCCCCAATACCAAGTCTGGTATTTTACCACCATGGGACGGCCCTGGCTAATATCGTTTCAGGATCCTCAGCAGCAACAAAAGGGCAGAAAAACCCTCGGTATCTCCCAAAGTAGGTTTTTTTTCGAGCGATTCTGAGCTAATGTACTTACATCCTGAAAGGTTATCAACACGGTTATTCACACTGTTTTAACGATTTTGTTGCTCACAGCTGTGAATAACCCCAGCCGGAGGCTGTTACGAACTCTTCAGAGGTTATTCACCATACTCTCTACTTTTGACACGCGTCTTCCAGCTCTCGCTCCTCTTCACCCATTCCACCGCATCTAACGAAGGACTCTTACTTCCAAATCGGATCACTCATTCTTTGCCCGTCTACAACCAGCGAGCAACAGCTGGCCCACTGGTTTCGCTCCTTTATTTTTGTCGACTTTCTCATTGAATCAATCCAACTCCTTCTCAAAATCTAAACACAGGTCTCGAAAACAAAGGATGAAATAGAGGCCAACTGCAAGCTCGACTCGGAGTTGGGAACAAGCTGCTGGAAATTACACCGTGAGCCGCGACCTCTGGGTTTTCAGTTCAATTCTAAGCCGAATTCTAACTTCCTATTGGAAGAACATGAAAAATCCCCCAGTACAACCTTCTCACCAGAACTAGAGCATACTCGATTTAAAGGACATTTGGGTACGCATGTTTCAAAATTGACGCGTCTTTTACGCGTTTCAGAAAAAAAGATTAGGCGCGCAAGGCGCTTCTGTAAACACCGCCACATCATAGCCCTGACATGTTCTTTACAGCATTGACCACAGCTCTGCGAGAGCCTCCACGCTCCATCCAAGTGGGTTTCATTTTTTTTTGCTTTTAACCTTTCTCATTCTTTTCAGTGTCCAATTTCACGGGTAGCTGTCAGCCCGCGAATCCAGATATCAGCGGCCTCGGTGTCCGAATCTCATTTTATCTGCAAACAATCGCTTTGGGTAGGATTTGCGCTCAGGATCCATAAGCTTGTCTAAAAAGCACGCCCGGAATCTAGTGCTCCTCGCTGGCCGCTCCCTAGAAGAGGCGCTCAACTCTGTCTGGACTCTACTAGGCACAAGTTTCGGGCTAACTATTTCTGCCCTAGTCACCGCCGTGCAGAACGAGCTTCCCCTCTATCAAGCCATCATCGTCACAGACCTCGTCTGGCTCGCAAACTGGGCGATCTTCATGGCGCTCGCTACGTACAACCGCCACCCGCGCGGCTCGCACATCGTGCAGTACGCTGCGATCGGGCAGACGTACATCTCCATGGCGAGCATCCTCTACCTCTGGGCGCGCGCAGGGGCGCTCGAGCTCGAGCTCGGCGGGCAAAAGGGACAGACCGTCTTCGTCGTCCTCTTCATCTCGACGTCCGCGATCGGCGTGGGGCGCAAGATCGCGCTCGTCATGACCACACTCCTGCTCATAGGCTACTCCGTCGTCGCGATGCTCTTCCTCTGGCGGCACCGCCGTTCCGCGGAGCCGGAGCGCGCCCACAGGTCGCGCGAGCGCCGGACGTCGAACGCGCATCAGGATGCGCTTGCTCTGATGCCCCGGGTGTCGACGCCGCAGCCGCAGCCGCCGCCTTCAGCTCCGCCGCCAATGGCACCCCCACCACTCGCCGGTGGGGCACCGACCCGCCTCCCGCCTTCCCTCGCGCTCGACCCGCACCTCATCATCCTCAGCCTCTTCATCGGCCTGCCGTACGTGATCACCGTCGGCAGCACCGAGCTGCAGATTCGCTTCAACAAGCTGTGTCCTGAGAATGGGTTTTGGGGGTTTGGGCAGGTGCGTTTCGTCTTCCTTGTGCTTTGTCTCTGCCCTGCCCATTCTATTCATTTTTCTTCCTCTCCGTATTTATACTTTTATGCTACCGTACTGATTCCACGTCTACGTCCAGATCCTCGCAATGACAGTGACCATCGTCCCCGTTGTCGTCACCGCCCAGGCGTTCCGCAAGTACGGCTGGAAGCAGCGCGCGCGCGTCCCGGAAAACGGCGATGATCATACTGTGTGATTTCACTTATTTCCTTCTTCCATTCCACTTGAATATTTTTTTATGTAGTGCAATTGCTGTCTCATTCTGTATTATATGTATTACTTTTATGCTGTATTTACTGGCTATGTTCGCTATCGACAGTCGCTATCCACTCCACGATGTACATTAGCAAGAGAATCAAGGACTTGACACCCTGCCCTTATCCCGCGTCCTCGTCCTCCCGCACCACTATGCCCAGCGTCGTGGAGTTGCGTAACCAACGAACGTGGAGGGGCAAAGCCGCCGCCTTGCACGCTCGTATCGTTTCTTCCGACCATGCATGCGCAAGGGAAAACACCCCACCGCTGGAAAGTGCGTCGACACGTCTTGGCTTGTGACGACAGATCCGTGGCGAGACGCATCCTCGGCACATGTGCATGTGGACGTGGATGTGGGGCGGGCAACGTGGCGTCGGCGGGGTGGTATTCGGACTGAGAGTGGCATACTCACGCCATGCTCCCGCTAGATACTATAGGGGCTCACGAAGAACGCGACGCGTCTCGGTCTCCTTGCTTCCCATCCGAGCCGTAATCAAAGAATGCGCAAGGGCAAGCCGGGTTGAGCTATGTCCGCTGTGCGTTCATGGAGCCGTCCTCATCGAGCCGGAAGCTAGCACCACGACAAAGACGCAAAACACGAATCCTCCGTTGGATGTCGATGAGGGTAGGACGCGCCGTGGACGTCGAAGGGCATTCGGGTCCCGCCGTCCCTGCGCGTGCGTCCTGATGAGCCGGAAGCCCGCTCCTGGAATTCGAAAGTGCCCGCGACAACAAAGACGAAAAAGACGCAAAGCGCGAATCCTCCTTGAACTTGGACTTGGATGTCGATGTCGATGAGGTAGGGCGGGCAGGGCGGGCAACACGGACGTCGAAGGGCAAGCCGGGATGAGTCACGTCCCGCCGTCCATGTTCGTGTGTCCTGACGAGTAGAAAGCTAGAAAGTGCGTCGACGCGTCCCGGCGCCGAAAAAAGACACAAAACACGAATCTTCCGTCGACTTGGATGTTGATGAGGGTAGACGGGCAACGTAGACGTCGCTGGGCAGGCTGGAATGAGCCATGTCCCGCCGTCCTCCACGGAGCCATCCTCCTCGACGAGGGAAGCTAGCACCCCCGCTCCTGTGCGTCGACGCGTCCTGGCGAGGAAAAAGACGCACGTCGGTGGACTTGGCTGTCGACGTCGATGAGGGTAGAGCGGGTAACGTAGGCGTCGATGGGGCACAATAAACATCAACGGGCATACGTATCGCTCCCGGGCCTGCTGCGACGCCGACGCCGACGAGCTGCTACCCCCTACGGCTCGCTCCTCGTCGCCGCGGGCGTGTCCGACGTCCACATGCTCTTGGGTATCGAAAGAGCGAGATCAGGTATCAGCATCCAAATAAATAGCTCCCTGCTGCGACGCGGACGAGACGAGCAGCTACTCTCGCCTCCGGTTCGCTCCTCCCACCGCGAGCCCGCCCTTCTCTCCTTGCCTTGCTTTAAACCCTCCCCACCAAGCCCCGCCGCGCGCCCATGGGTATCGAAAGAGCGGGAAAGGGTATAGCCATCCAACGAATCACGAATTGAATCGCCTCAAATCCCCCACCCCCGGGCGTCCCATCGAACTCGTCCCCGTCCCCATCTGGGGTCACTTGCGTGAACGCTCCCAGTCCATACTCCTCCAACGCATGCGGGAATCCGTCTCCCTTCCGAAGCGTCTGCGCATTCGGGAACCCGAACCCGGGCGCAGTGGAACTAGGCGTCGGCGGCGGGGAGGCCAAAGTAGAAGACGTCGCGCTGGATTTGGACTTCGCCGCGCGCGTCCTCGTCCTCGTCTTTTTAGGCTTGACGGTGCCGATGTATGCTCCTATAGGCGAGTGCGAGTACGGAACGCCGCCGCTCCCGCTCCCACTGCTCCGCCCACTTGATCTGGACCCGGAATGTGAGCCCCCCGTCGGGCGTGGTGCGAGACGCGCGTAGGCGCCGCCGTCGAGGTCTACGGCGTCGTCGTCCTCTTCTGCGTGTATATGCGCGACATTGGCGAGAGGAGGAGGCGGGGCAGATGCAGATGGGGATGGGGACAGCTGGACATGGAGGAATGGCGTCCCAAGGAATCCGTCGAACCCTTCCTCGCCCGCGCCTTCCAATGCAGGGGAAGAGGCAGCGCGCATCGCCTTCCGCGCCTTCCGCCGCGCACGGCGCTCCACATCCGCTTCGGTGACATCCGTAAGTAGAGTGGGCGCAGGCTCTAGCGCGGCGCGCGCGAGCAGGTCGGCGG
Source organism: Mycena leptocephala (assembly GCA_029378395.1). Classification (NCBI taxonomy): domain Eukaryota; kingdom Fungi; phylum Basidiomycota; class Agaricomycetes; order Agaricales; family Mycenaceae; genus Mycena; species Mycena leptocephala. Next base: position 374,298 of record JARJLF010000103.1, read on the forward strand.
TGCTCGCACTACGCGCGTGCGCGATGCTGCCGCGGCGTATGCTCTTGCTGCGGTGCGGAGACGCGGGTACGCCCGGTGGGGCGGTAGATCCTGCAGCGGGAGCATCAGCATGTAAAGAAGTACGATGCGAGACAGACGCACCTTGTAAGCCCGAGCTAGAGGTCGAAGAAGAATGCAGCGCTTCGTCCCCGCCCTCAAGTACCACCTTCCCCTTCCCCGTTCCAAACAGCGCAAATCACCACAATGAAAGCTGGCGCGGGGGCGCGCGCCGACGACGTCCGTGCTGGCGCGATCCGAGCCCAAGGTGTGAGTGCAGCGAGATGGCGTCCGCGTCCACTTCGTCGTCGTCGGCAAGCAGGCCCTCCCGCCGCAGCACCCCACCGCCACCGGCGTATTCATCCTCGTCGTTGGGGTTATTGGAGCTTGCAAAACTGAGACACTGGGGGACGCAAGACCCGAGCGCGGCGCCGAGGGCGTCGGTCCATGAGGGCTTGTCCATCGTGCCTCCTATAGCTAGTTGGTACTATTGAATATTCCTCAGTCGTCGTATTCGTCCGGTGTCGTTTTCAGTTTATGCAGTTCAAGGTAATGGGTATCGTATCGAGAGAATGAGGGAAGACGCAAAAGTGGGGACTGGGTGCATATGGTCAACATATGGAGCGGACAAAAGGAGCGTGATTGTCGGCATTGGTTGCGCCGGCTGCAATGACACATGAATGATGACGCGCCACCAGTGTACCAGGCACCTAGAGGCGGAGTCTCGAGACTTGAGACTGAGACTTGAAGCTTAAAGTTAGCTGAGCGGGCCCACAACCCTACACCTTGTCTAGTGGCTGTCCGCGACGCAAAGCTATTGTAGACACCCACAGCTGGTCTCCAGCGGATTGGAGACGTACTAGCCGGACGCGAACAAGCGCCCTTCTGCATGACGCGCTCGTCCCCCCGAGAGCTGAGTGAAATCTGCGTCGAGCCAGGGATGTGCTTCGCGTTAACGCTGCGTCGACAAGTGGCGTCGACGATGCACGAGGCGCAGAGAGAAGGGGAAGAGGGCGCATGACTCGGAGCTACGGCGCTGAAACAGGGGGTCGAGCACGGTAGTTTGGCCGCAGGCACACGCCGTGTGGGAGCAGACGAGGGTGACGTCGTGCGTAGGATGGCCGGAGGGAGAAAGACGACCCAGGCGAGGTTAAGGACGTGCAATGTGCATCTCCTCCCGTCTACGGACTCTGACACCGATTACTAGTGGTGCAGCGCCGCAGGGAGTGGGTCAGGGACGGCTGCCAGCGCGTCATCGCGCCCAAGTCTCCTCTACCGACGTCGGCTTAAGCTCGGACACAATGCAGAAGGCCCTGACTCGGACACTGCCGCAGCTGCTATCGCCGAGGGCCCGCGAAAGCGCTTCGCATCTCTTAGATTGTCGTCGTGGGCAATTTGACTTGGGGATGTGCGTCTCCTCCGTCGACTTGGTGTTGGGATCGGACGCAACGATAAAGACACGCCGCTGCTGACTGCAGCTCGAAGAAAAGTAGCGCGATGTAGGCCTGGACCAGGTGGCAGACGTGGCGTCGTTGTCCGCGGGCGCCGTTACCGGGGAAAGACTGGAGGAATGCACAGACTGACGTCCACATCGAGGTAAGGCAGAATGAGGGCTTCAAGACGGTTGTAATTTATTGCTTCGAGAAGGTTATTGGTACTGGGAGGCCGAACGAGCTCGGGACACAGTGGAATCATGGATGGAGGTCGGGGATGGAAGAAGAAGGGGAGTCTGAAGTAAGTTACGATTGGTGTGAATCGGGCGGGTGGCACTCGCGTCGTCAGAGTCTTTGGGGCTTGCCACCGCGTTTCCTCCGCCAACCGGCGCTTGGGTTTGGACATAACGAGGAGCGTCTCCTTCGCATCCCGAACTCTGTCGCGTCCGGAACTGAGAGCGCGGCGGCGAGTTGAGAGCACGGAGGCGAACTGAGAGCCCGGCGCAAGCACGAGCGCAAAACGGGCGGGTGATACGACCACATCACAGTGGGCGCGTGAGATGGACACCTCGCAGTTCCAGGGATTTTGCGCCACCCGCCTGCCCACCCTCTCCTCGTCCACCTCGTCCTCCTCTCATCTCGTCCTCCTCCTCCTCGTCCGAGGTGGTGTGGTAGCGATTCGAAGATGATAATGGAATAGCTTCCAGCGCGCCCCCGTCTTTAATCCTCCACGGAGGGGACACGACAATGCGACATCTCTGACCCAGCCGACACCGACCTGGCCATCTGGATGCCGGACACCTAGATAAGCGACGGGCGAGTAAGCACGCGTGCAGGCATATGAGGAGTTTAAAGGGATGACGGAAGGAGGGAGGGAGGGAAGCAGAGTAGACGTACCAGTGCCGTCGATGGCAGCGGAGGGAGGGGAGGGTGACGCTGCGTACGTACGTACCCCCTCCTCTGCGCCGCTCCGCGTCTCCACCATCCCTTCTCCGTCTCCAAATCCCTGCCTACGATAAACTCGTTCGCGTACACATGCCCATGGCCGCCCTCGATCGTCCATTCAATCCAATCCAATCCACTGATTCGTGTCCTGGTCGTAGTCGTATTGTCTTCTGTCTTCCGTCGTACGCCACATAGCGCCGGCCTGCTCAGTAGATCGACGGGATACGTTGTCGATTGCGCAAGGTAACGCAAAGCCGAAGCCGAAACCAGTGCATGCACATATCCATATCGCGGACCAGATCGTCTCGTCAATCTTCGCGTCCCCTGCCCAGTACATCGCGCGCGTTCCGCACTACGCTTCCGACGCCAAGAGGCCGAGCCCACCATGATGGAGCGGGATAAGCAGATATGGGGTAAGCCGAGGATGGGATTGTCCGGTCGGATGGTGAGGAAGGCGGAAGGAAGGAAGGAGAGGGAGGAGGAATTGAAGCGTGACCACCACTGGGACTCGGACAACGCCATCTGCAGGCAGGCTGGGGCGACAGCCGGAGGCCTGTGTACTTGACGATTCCAGGAAGGAAGGAGCGCGGCGGGTGAGGAGGTCGGAGTCGCACATCGCGCTCAGTCGCGGGCCAGATCGTTGCGTCCGATCTTCGCCACCCCCGCCCGGCGCATCTCCGCATGCTTTCGACACCAAGATGCCGAGTCGAAGACCATATTGCCCAGGCCATAGACACCCACCTGTATAAATGACTGGCGAGTGAGCGTACGCATACAAGGCAGAAAGGAAGGAAACGCACCCCGGGCGGAGGTACGCGCACTATCCCGAATCGCGCGCGGGGGTCCAGGAGACTGAGACACGGATGAAAGAGATAGATAGCCAAGACGAATGGGGACGCTGGGAACGGAAAGAATATGGGTCAGCGAGTGCATACGGGGATGGAAGAAATGAATAAAGGAAGGAAGAGGGAAGCGGAGGGAGAGGGAGGGGAGGGGAGGGGAAGTACTGAGAAAAGGACGGTTGATATGAGGGGTGTGTGGAGGGCATACATCGAAGGCAGCATGTGAGAGTAGAGGAGGTGTAGACGAAAAGTGGAGATAAATGTGGCATAGAAAATGAACTTGGAAGTCGATTGAGACGGCGGAGATGGATAGGGATGGGATGGAAGCGCAATTTTTAAAAGGCAGCGACGTACTGTTCCTGACTCGACACTCGTCGATGACTTGAATCCACCGCCACTGCGCCGACTCCGACTGGAGCGGTCGACATCCTCCTTCATAATCTTGACGTTGGGCAGACAGCTCGAGATAGGCCGAGCATTCAATCCGACAGTGCGAGGGCGGGGCGTCTATCCACATGATGTCGAGGCAGACAAGGCACACGGATGGGCGAAGGGTGGCTCGAGCACCCAAAGGAAATGCTGGACAAGATCGAGTCGCAACTCGTTCAGCGGTAACAAAAAGGTCCCGTAACACGTTTGCGTTTGACCCAAATGCTGCAAGAGCCTTGAGCTTGAAGAGCGCGCAAGTTAGGACGGCGGTATACAGATGCAATTTGGCGATGAGGAATATAGCGGCGGTGCTGAAATTATCCTCAGAGCCCTAGCAGGAGAGGTGGCTCTTCGTATCCTCTGAGTTTCATCTATGGGTTCTCCAAATGTTACGCAGAAACGCGACATCCACGTGTTACCCGCGCTAAGACCATCCCTCCGCAGAGACCACTCTTCGCGGCATGTTTGTGCTTCAACGTTACATTAACCAAGACCAGAGGTCGGAGCCAAGGCATAGAAGAGGAATCGGCAATCGGCATTCATCTGCGACTAAAATGTAGTTCGTTCTCCGTCGCCCCGACTCGAGCTACTAGGTGGACTAGATGCAATAGCACTGAGCAAGAGCGGAACAGGCAAGGCCAGCCCGTATGTGGGCGACAGTATCCGCTCCAGGCTAGTTGCTTTGGCCGTCACTGTAAGTATGGTGGTTGTAGCAAGAGCTGCGAGAGCACTACACCGCCACCGATTGCCTTTTCGGGCGTTACTATCCTTTCGCTTGCTTCTCGTAGCGCAACAGCGCCCAAGGCCGGGGGTCGTCCGAGAGCTCGAAGTAGTTTGAAGCCTGGCAAATATTTTTCCTTCAAGAATATTACCCTAATGTCTCGCTGGCTCTGTCTCGTTTTGAAAACGATCTTTTCGGCGGGGTTTTTGAAGGTTCTTTGTGACTCACTCGCGCTGGTTTCCTCGATGAATTGAAACTGGCTTCTCTTCGGTCTTGCTATGGCGTGATACCCCGATTCGTGACGCTGGTGTCTAAACTGTATGCAATTTCCACTGTGGCTTCGGGCGGAAAGAAACGGACACCACACCCTCAACATTGAATATGCAAAGGCTTCGCGTCGACGGCTTATGCATCCCGCACATATGAACCCTCCTTTCGGATTCTATTTTGATTCCGCCGCTGAATATTTATCAGCTTGGTGCTGCCGACGATTGCGCGTACGCCTGGCATCGGGCGCCCGGTCTCGGATGGGTTTCCGACGCGCCTTATGTCACCCACGGTATCCCCGTTAATGATAACAAACCAAGTGAGTGCACGACTGTCTTACAGCGGGTTCAAAATTCCATACAGCGGTTCGCTTCTCAGCTTCTGACTCGAAAATAGCGCAGGAGCTAGAGCTGACTCATCGCTCTCATGGCAGGTATAAATAAGAGTGAGTGCTGGGGAAGGAGCACGGATTCTCTTTTCCACGACAGTCCAGTAATCAGCAATGAAGGTCCTCGTATTAGGGTACGTATGTTCATTGAAAACATATACTGCAAACCAGAGGGTTCACTGACGTGTATCTTATGTATTGTCCATTTCAGCGCAACAGGCTTCATCGGGCTCCCCACCGCACAAGCGCTAGCCCGCGCAGGGCACATCGTCTACGGGCTCGCCCGCACCGAAGCCAAAGCCAAGCTCCTCGCAGCCGATGAAAGTGCGTTCGTTGCGTCTTCGGACAAACCTTGAACAGTACAGTGAAGTCAAACCTAACCAAATTCGCTTCGCAGTCATCCCCGTCCTCGGGGATATCCCTTCCGACGTCTGGCTTCCTCTCATCGCCAGCATCGACGCCGTCATCGTAGCTGTCACCGCCAGCCCCGACTTCGCGCGCACCACGCTCGAGCGCACCGCCCGCGCTGCGGAGCAGCTCCGCCCCGCTGGCGCGCCGCCCCTGTCGTACATCTACACCTCTGGCACGTGGGTGCACGGTGACAGCCGCACCTCCATCGTCACCGACACCACGCCCCTCGGCGCCGACACCACGCTCCCGGGCAGCGCGCACCCCAAGACCGTCCCGGTGGAGCTCGTCACATGGGTCCCCGCGTTCGAGCAGCTCGTCGTGCGCAGTACCGCCCTCAATGGGATCGTCGTGCGCCCCGCGCTGCTGTACGGGTACAGTGCGTCGATCCTCGCGCCGCTGTTCCAAGGCGCGAAGGAGGGGAAGGTGGTGTGGCCGGGCACGCCGGGCGGAAGGTACGCGGTCGTGCACGCAGACGACCTCGCGGATTTGTTTGTGCGGGTTGCGGAGAAGGCGCCGCTGCTCGGCGGCAAGATCCTCGATGCTTGTAATTCGCAGACGGAATCTGTGGACGAGCTGTTGGCGAAGCTCGTGCTTGTCTCGGGCGCGAAGGGGCCGTATGAGTATCGGAAGCCGGCGAATTGTGGGTGATTTGTTTCTTTTGCTTAGGGAGGTTTGCTGAGGGAACATGGCAGTGTTCGAAGAAGCCGTGCAGTCGACTGCGCTCGTACGCCCGTATCTCGCGAATGCGTTGTTGGGCTGGACACCGAAGAAGGCAGGTCTGGTTGAGGGTCTGGAGACTTATTACGCTGCCTGGCTCGCGTCTACCCAGTGAAGGAATCGCGGTTGGCTCACAATGTACATCTTGCAATATTACTGTGTTCAATATGCAGTCGCAATACCGGCGTAGCTGTCTAATACGTTCTGTAGGATTGATGAGGGCCTTCCCGGCTACCTGATTGCAAGAGACCATGACGTTTATTCTTGATTTGGTGGAGAATGTGGGCATTTATCGAGAAGGCTTGATTTGGTTAAATAAGTGAGAGCGAAACACCACACAAAGAGAACGCTTTGCAGCCTCTGCTCTCTTTAATGTGCTCTGAACCTGTCTGTAGGACGTCGATATTGATGATTTCAGAGGTCTGAAACATCTTAAGCCTCGTTGGAAAAATTATTTGAGAGGAATACCGAGGCATGCGTGTTTTTCGGCAAAATCTGCAAGTTAGTTGATGAAACTCACTTACACGGACATTAAAATTTTCCTTTTGTAGACAGAGCACCTAGATGGGCGTAGATTTATTCTCCAAGATCGGGGGTTCAAAAGCAAGCTTGAAGCTCTCAGGTGGCGCTTTTCTTAGCTTTTCTGATGGGGCTCCATGCTGCCGGTGCAAAATATGTATTTCTCGTCTACTCAAAAAACGTACAAACGCCATTCTACTTTCATATCGGGGCGGGTTGTTAATACAGTCCGAACTATTATTAGAGTTCCATTATAACTTCCGTATTTCACTGTTCACCAAACCAAGATTATTTGCATACACTGTATGCATCATGAACTCTGAATAAGTGCCAACGCCTGCGCGTTCCTCGGCGCGACGTCGCATTTGAAGGGCAGTACGCGGCTATGGATTTCACAGTGAGAGGTTAGTCGAGGTAATCAAATTAAATTAAGACGATCCCACCTCACAGTCGTCGAGGTTTGACCCAACTCTGGCTCGACGGGGATCCCGAAGTTATCGCGGGCCTTGGAGATGTTGAAAACAGAGAGAACCGCACTGCATGCCAAGAATATGGACGCTTCGCCCATTAATCTCCCTGCAAATTGTATCAGAAAATCCGCTACCATTACGAGTACTGCGCGGCATACCCGGGCACATCCTACGCGAACTTGGTTAATAAATCCCATATAGCATATTGAACACCGCTTACCGACGCCCATATCCAAAACAAATCCGAGCAGGATCCTGTTCGGCTTCCTTGCCTTTCGACGCGATGAACCTGCTCGGCTTAAACGCCATCGGATCCGAATATCGCTTTGGATCGTGAAGCATTTTCCTGGACGATGGGTTAGATTGCGTCGCATATTCCCATCGGTCGCCGAGGGACGGACCAGAGATTCGGCATTATCAAAGAATTCTTGGGAATAAGCAGCGGCTCCGCGTCCTCGCCTCGATAATACAGATAATCCTCACGAGCGCGATGGGGGATGCCTGTCCCCAACGTCAGAACCCGAGGGAAACACAATGACCAGAAAAAAAATTCACCGATGGGGGCGGCGACGTGCCAGCGCAAGACCTCCTTGCACAGAGCACTGACGTACGGAAGCTGCGCGCGGTCAGAAAAATCGGGCAGTCGGCCATTGCCGACGACTCTATCAATCTCCGCCTGTGCAGCGGCCTGAACCTCGGGATAGAGACTCATCGCCAGGAAAAACCCCTCGAGCTGAGCTGCGGTCTGAAAACTAGTTAGAATAATCTAACAGATAGCGGTAGTCGAGCTCACCGGTGCGCTACTGCCAACCTTAAGCGATATAGCGGCCCACTTGAGCATATGATCATCGGGGTTCTTCTCTTTCAGGAGCGTCGACAGGAAGGACGTCTCGGCGGCCCCCGTAGCCTAAATCGTATGAAACCGGATTTACAAAAACAAAAGGAGAAATAATAATCACCATCTGGTTCTTGACGTATTGCAACCCGGTGTCGACGGTATCGTTCATCTGTTGCGACCATGCCTTGGCGGTAGTTTGAAAGCCGCCGCCCGGCAGCCACTCAGGCCAATAACGTACTTGCATCAAATCGTCAACACTTGACGAATGATTTCTCACTCCACTCACAAGCAGGGATGAGGTCAACCAGAAATGCACCCGGCGTCGTTGAGACCATGAAGTTATTTGCTGTAGTCTGGAACATCTGCAGGAACGGATCCGGTCCTGGGCCGTCGCGCAAGTGGTATCCGTAGGCTATTCGGAGGGTAATCGCCCCCGTTGTTCTGCGGTTAACCGTAAGCGAAAACATCACGACAACCCAAAAAAAATCCGAACCTTTCGATTTCCTCGGTCAGCGCGCCTGGGTTGGCGAGAAGCCTTCGCAATAATATGTGTGTCTCCGCTGAGATCAAGGGAATGAACTGCTTCACCACCCGCGGGGTACCGAAGAGCTGGTGGAAAAGTTTGCGCTCTCTTCGCGTGCGTTCACCGTCGTGGCAGAGCGGGAGGCTGTTATTAAACCCAGAGAGCTCTCCAGCCATCTGCATTACCGGGCGGTCTGAACAATCGGCACCGCGGGCGTCCATGAGGTCTTCCGCAACTTCCACAGAGTTGACGATAACCATGGTCTGCCCAAAGACGGTAAGAGACGAAATGTTGCCTGTGCATGGGAGTCAGGGGGTCGTACGTATGGGTCGAGGAATTCACGAACCCCAGACATTTCCGAGTTCAGCAAATTTAAGCCAGTGATGTGTAGTAGGGACGTCCAAAACGTTGCCGACGAAGGGAAGTCCTCGTGGGCCGGGGGGGAAAGGTGCGGTCTTGGTCTTTCGAATATAGTGAGCACAAAAAATGACAACCAAGACCCCAAGAACAAGACTCGAGCGCAAGTCCAGGAGGATGTCGAGGAACTCGGTGAAGGCCATGGTGCGCAGAGATTCAGATTTACGGGGGGGATCCCTACTTAAAAGGAATTGTAGGGGGTGCGGCATCAGCGCGGCGGACAACAAAGGGTTGTTCATTTTGGACTAGACTCGTAACCATCCTGTAGCGAAAGTCACCGGTCTAATTTTGGCATATCATTCATTGCAAGCTGTCCGCCCTTTGTGTCCTAAACCCATATTGTTATCTTGGCTTAGAGAGATTACACCAGGAACAAACCTCTATTACTAATTTAGGGCTAATTTGTTTGCCGTTTTCAGACCCCGCGAACTAGGATAATTGGGGCTAAGGAGCCAGTGGCTCAATTGGGTGGGATTTCCGGCGCCGGCGTTCCTGAGTGGACCCTGTGGGACCGACATACCTGAATTACCTGAGTTACCTTGGTACACCACTGTAGGGCGTTTCTTTTTGGAGGTAAGCACGACGGGATCCATGTGTTAGCGGACTCTTTTCTGTAAGTAGAAGGAGTTTCGGAGAACTTGAAGGAGCGTGAACTCGTGGGAGAAGACAAGGGAGATCCATCAATCATCAATTGTAGCGAAACTTTCTTTGTTGCCGGCATCACATTCGGAACACCGGCCCTAGTATGTCCGTTTTGCCCTTCCCCATCTCGCTCTAATGCCTCATAATTCGCATCGTAGGCATTCAAGGTACATGAATTCTTCCGTAGTCTCATAGAGCCTCACATAGTGCAGTCGTTTGCTGCGCTCACGGGCAGAGCATAGGCGAATCCACCGGAACGGTCGGAAATCTGATGAGGGATACTTGGGGAATTCTGCACTATATATAACGTGTTGTCCACCACGTAGGAATACATAGCATGCGCGCGTACGCCGTTCCTCTCGCCCTTTCACTAGGTGCCGGCGTTTAAATTTGCCGAGTAAACGTCGGTTTAATTTGAAGTAGGCGTTGGCATTGGCGTGGATTAATGGGTATTGTAGTTTGAGGTCGACGTCGTTGCTGAATCCGCTGTCTGGCCTTTTTTCCTTTCCGCAATTGGGCGAATCGTCCGATTTTTTTTCCGTCAGGCTGGCGATATCGAGATTTGAGGCAGCTCCAAAATATGGGTTTGTTCGGCAAAGTTATTCCTTTCGAAGGTCCTTTCCGAGGCAGAATTTCATGGAGACCTAGCTCCGACTAGCACGCCAGCACATCTGTACCCGAAATGAATTCTCCCGTTACTTCTGTGGTTTGACTGATGCTGGTGGGTTTCTAAGCCGTTACGAACCACGTCGTGACAGGCGTCGGGCCATCGGACAAGCGTCGGGCGATCGAAAACGAAAGCCGGATGGGAGTAACCGCTGTATGTGGTTTAGCCTTCTGCCTCCATTTATCTCGCATATATGTTTTCCGCTCGTGTCCGCTTTGGCCGGCGTGTTTGGTGGGGAGCTCCATGACAGATTTGCAAGGGTATGTGGGCACCGTTCATCCTTCCCAAATTTATAGACTTCCCTTTTCAGCAGACAGCGAAACACTCTCGTAAACGCAACGTAAACGACTATCACGTTCCAGACGTTGCAAAAATCAAAACCAAACAAAAACTTTGAGTTCGGAAAACTTGTTTTTTCCAAATCTCAGAATATCCCTATATTACATCTGTACATACTATGTACATGTAGTATGCCCCTTCCCAAAGGACCAGGGCTAAATCTGCGCAGAGCATGTGTGGAACAACAATTGATGATAGTATTGATGCGATCAATTGAAGCCGAAGCTGTGCCGAGATTTCCTACCCTCAGTCAGTTGACCTCTAGAGATTCAATTCTGGTAATTTGGCCTAGGAATGATGCAGGAGGAAGCTACGAGGTGCATTTCAGTTCGAAAAACTCAGAGAATAACTTGGAATTACCCAATGCAATTCGGCTAATTCCGGCAACTTCCGAGTTGTTCAAGCTAAACACACCTCGAGGCAACCTCGAGGTTTTATAGCCCCAAGGCTATTACTATTACTGAAGCAATGGAGGTCAACCCAGCTAGAGTACAAAATCCCGGCTTCATTTCAGCTTTATTGATGGGATCAATATTATCAACGGCCCGGGGACTCCCGCGGATGCGTTCTGCACATGTTCTGCTCAAATTTTGTCGGTAGGTTTGTCCACCCTACTGTGGATGTAATATGAAGGCATTCTGAGATTTTTTGGGAAAAACAGTTTTGGGACCCGCATTTTCTTTCTCAATTTAATTCATGTTCCATCAGAGTGCATCCTCTATGTGTATCTATGTTTACCTCATTTATACATCATTACAACCTCATTAAAACCTCATTACTGAATCTTTGGAGGTCAACTGAGGGCAGGAAATCTCGGCACAGCTTCGGCTTCAATTGATCGCATCAATACTATCATCAATTGCCGTTCCACACATGCTCTGCGCAGATTTAGCCCTGGTCCTTTGGGAAGGGGCATACTACATGTACATAGTATGTACAGATGTAATATAGGGATATTCTGAGATTTGGAAAAAAACAAGTTTTCCGAACTCAAAGTTTTTGTTTTGTTTTGATTTTTGCAACGTCTGGAACGTGATAAACGACTGGATTCTCGTCAATCTACTTGATGCTTATCAAATGCTTAATAGCGCTTATTTTTTGGATACGGTGTTGTCATTTTGTTGACGACGACATCATCGGATGATCCAACGGGGTGCGAGAACTCTCGCGCGTCGTGGTGTAACTGCTGGCAGTAGTTGCACGACATGTGCACACAACAAGCAGATACATCCGTCGAGACTCGCTAACGGGCGTTCATGTGCGGAGGATTTTAATGATGTTCCGGGTCGGGTTTAAAGGACGACCCTGAAGCTGAGCACAGCAAAGGTTTGGTTAAGGCTCAGGAAGTTCGGGAACAATCCGCAACCCGGGTTTGAGCCTCCCCCCCACCCTACCCTGACCGCATCCGAATCAGATTTGGAGAAAATGATGCTCCAAGCTTTGGTTTGAATTGTACTTCTTATATAATTTTCAATGGACTTGCTCGACGCTGCCTGAGCAGAACGGAATATCCCAGTAGGTTGATGGAATTTCATTGCACCACACACACTGCCCTTGAAGACGGTCTCTGATCAAGCTTTGAAAGATGTTCATGACTTGGGTATTACACTGAATCATGACATCTTGTCTAACAAGAAAAGAAATTGCGCTGAAGCCTGGACCTGAGCCCGAGGGATCGGGTCCTGCTCAGGGACAATCCGAAGCCCAAGCCCCTCCCGGACCTCAACCCGACCGCAGCCTGGGTTTTCCAGCCCGACCCAACCCAATCAAGACTAGCGCCAGTATTCATCACAAGCAACTTGAACAATTGCCCATCAAAATTGTCTCCACTGCTTAGACTATAACGGACCGAACCTAATAAACGCGCCTGCACCTTGTGCTAATACCTCTACCCTGAAAATCCAAAAGTTATGCGGCAATTGCGGCAATTGTCGGAAGTGATGGCGGAGTTTGATATTGCTTTCAACCACATTCTTGACGCCTCGTTGATTCCTTTCATCTTGTCCATTTTCAGGTAATCTATTGCTTTTGATACCAAGAAACAGTGCAATTAAATCTGTGTCGCCCTCACGTTATTTGACCAAATCTGGCCTCCTCGATAAATGCCCTGAGGAGGTAAAGTGGAGAGCGGGGAGGTTTCGCATGTTTGCAGCTGTATTCTGGGTGATTGCATGCTGTAAAACTATCGTACAAAAATGACATCGGGACGGTTGACAATACATCTCGAAACCTACATACATTATCATGGATCATCTGCACGGACCATCAACTCTGGATAAGTGCCATCGCCCTCGCGTTCCTCGCCTCCACGACGCATTTAAACGGCAGGACGTGACTGTGGGTGTCACGGTAGGAGGTTAGTAGATGGGAAAGGATCAACTCCAAGATGCAGATCTCACCTCACGGTTGTCGTGCTTTGACCTAACTTTGGCTCGACAAAAATCCCGTTCTCACGTGTCTTCGATATGTTGAACACCGAGAGGATCGCACTGCATTCCAGGAATATCGACGTATCGCCCAGTAATCTGCCTGCTAATTATATCAGAATGATGTCACGATGATAAGTACTCCGTACCCGGGCAAATGCTAATTACATCGAACTTGATCAATAAATAGCATATATGCAGCCTGCTGAACACCGCTTACCGACGCCCGTATCCGAAGCAAATCCGCGCGGGATCCGGTTCGGCTTCCTTGCCATCCGCGGCGATGAACCTACTCGGGTTGAAAGCCATGGGATCGGCATAGCGCTCTGGATCATGAAGCATTTTCCTGGAGATGATTCAAAGCGGGCTTCTCCACTAGCACGAGGTACGGACCAGAGGTTTGGCACTACCAAAGAATCCTTGGGAATAAGCAACGGCTCCGCGGCCCCTTCTCTGTAATAAATATAATCCTCGCGGGTGCGATGGGGCACACCTGGCACCTACATCAGAGGCACAGGGAGGAAAAAAACAATATATATACCAATTGGGGCGGCGACATGCCAGCGGAAGACCTCCTTGCAGAGCGCATCGATGTAGGTAAGCTGAGCCCGGTCAGAAATATCTGGGAGGCGGTCGTTTCCGACGACTCTATCGAGCTCCTCCTGTGCAGCGGCTTGAACCTCGGGATAGAGGCTCATCGCCAGGAAAAATGCCTCGAGTTGGGCTGCGGTCTACAAAGCAATCAGAATATTTCCGACAGCCACCAGGCGTCCTGCTCACCGTGTCGCTACCGCCAACCTCGATCGATATGGCGGCCCACTTGAGCAAGTGATCGTCGTAGCTCTGCTCTTCCAGGATGGTCGACAAGAAGGACGTTTCCGCGGTCCCCTCAGCCTAGAACCATTTCAAACTGGATTTACACAGTCTGAATGGACAAATAGGCACCATCTTGTTCTTGACATATTCCAAACCACTGTCCACGGTGTCATCCATCTGTTTGGACCATTTTTTGGCAGTGGTGTGAAATCCGCCGCCCGGCATCCACTCCGGCCAATAACGTACTTCAATAGGGATCAAATCGTCGAACTTGAAGAATTATTTCTCAGGCAACTCACAAACAGGTATGATGTCGACCAGAAATGCACCGGGTGTCGTCGACATCATAAAATTATTACCTGTGGTTTCGAACATTTTCAGGAATGGATCCGATTCTGGACCGTCGCCCAAGTGGTATCCATATGCTATTCGGAGGGTAACCGCCGCCGTCGTTCTGTCGGGCCAGCTGTAAGCGATGACACCAAGATCCAAACAATTCGAACCGTTGAATCTCTTCGATAAGCCCGGCCGGGTTGGAGACAAGCCTGCGCAAAAATTTGTGTGTCTCGGCTGAGATCAACGGAGCAAACTGCTTGACCACCTGCTGGGTACCGAAGAGCTGATGAAAAAGCTTGCGCTCTTTCCGCAGGCGATCGCCGTAATGAGATAGCGTGAGACTGTTGTTAAACCCAGCGAGTTCTCCACCCATCGGGATCACCGGGCGGTCTGAAAAATTCGCGCCACGAGCTTCAAGGAGGTCTTCCGCCACTTTCACAGAGTTGACGATGACCATCGTCTGCCCAAAGACGGTCAGAGACGAAATGTCGCCTATGTAAATGTTAAGCGCTGAGCTCGGAAGTAGGATGTACCGAGGAGTTGACATACCCCAGGCATTTCCAAGTTCCGCAAATTTGAGCCAGTGATTCGTAGTAGGGACGTCCAAAACGTTGCCGACAAAGGGAAGCCCACGCGGACCGGGAGGTAAGGATGGGGTCTTCTTCTTCCGAATATAGTGCGTATAAACAATGACGACGAAGGCAAGAATAAGACTAGAGCGCCAGTTCAGGATGCTAAGGGATTCGATGATACCCGCAGCCATTGTAACGCAGCTTTGGCGCGATAGAGAGGTGCTTATTTATGAGAAGTGCAGTGCGCTGGGCATTTGTGCGACTGACAGAAAGTATGTTTCATTTTGGACATCCTCCGTGCAAGCTGTCCGCCACATACGTCTGGTCCAACAGGTTCCATGAAGAAAAAAACACGAGGCTGACCGTGACGATGCACCGTGAGCCCAGATGCGCGGTGAAAATAACGAGAACGAACCTACGAGAATGAGACAAGAGGACAAAATTCACGACAACCAGATCTGGTGGCCTTGTGGTGGCCCGTGAAATAGATGATATCGGACGAGCGGCCGAACCGTACCGACAAAGTCGCAGTTTGGATCCGATGGGCTCGGGTTGCATTGTAAGGACGGTAAGCTCCAATTGGAACGCGCAGTCTCTCTGTTGAAGAAAGATTTTTTTCCATGTCCCTCGGAAGTTAGTCGCAACCTCATGATGGTCCGTTGTATTCAAACGGCAGGCCCGGAAATATGATGTACCGAGTTGACATAGCCCCGGCATTTCCAAGTTCCGCAAATTTGATCCATAGGGATATCCACAAGACATCCAAAACGTTTCCGGCGAAGGGAAGTCCTCGTGGACCCGAGGGGACAGGTGAAGTCTTCTTCCTTTGGATATAGTTGGAATATCCAACACCCGGGGCCCTGAAAGCAATAACCAGAAGCGCTTCAAGTTTTTTTCTATTTTTTGTGCGGTCCAGCCCAGTTGGGACGTGTATATACCAAGGGCGGCACGGAGTCATTTCAGCTCGGTTTTTCGGCTGGAAACCGGACCGGTATCCGAGGGTCTGGGTTAGGAGCCTGGTTGTTTATTGGTACTCGGATTTCAAGGTGTGCTACTTGTGACCTCTCGTTCCTTGGCCTCCTGCTCCTCCTTCTGCATGGTGTTATTAAATGTGGTCCGTTATAGGCATTGCCCCCAATTTTTTTGGTTGATACACACGGTCATTCCATTGACTGATGGATTCATCATTCAACAGGTGAGCTGATTTTTGTCGCCTTACAGCGTAACGGGCTATATGGTAGGGTTACAGTTCCTGTTCCAGCGTAGGGCATTATTGTGAATTTTCATACGGCTACAGGTGAATTTTTCGAAGCGCAGGCGTATAGCGGTTTAATACCCACAATCAAAGTTCTCCTTCCTCGGAGTTCCTCCCCCCAGTTCCTCGAATTGATTCTCAAGCTAGGGTACTGTTCTTGTATTCGGAGGTCTCCAGTACTATCCCCCACGGCACAGTGTTACCCTCTAGTTCTCGCCTCGCATGTATTGAAACACTAGAGCTACCTGGGGATCATATGTGTGCCCAATGTACTGCTGATCTTGTCTTAGAGTAGGTCTTTCATCTTTTATATACAGTAGAACTGCTCATATGGAATACCATCGGGACAGGGCCCGAGGCTATTCCATATGACGGTTATTCCACAGCAGATAAAATCAATAAAGAAATGAGTTTGTTTTGAAACCTCTAGTACCACTGTCTAGTTGAAGAACAATGAGGATTTTGTTTAAATTATCATGTTCTCAACTTGCTGCACCCTGTCAGCACAGAATTCATGCACATGCATCCCTTTGGTGGGTTTAATGGGCATCATGATGAGAAAAGATGGCAATAAATCAATTATTTGGACACAACGGGACTATATATTGGTTGAAACAGCAATTTCACCATGCAAGAGATTCCCAAAATGGCAAGTTTGGCTCAAAATTACCATTTTGGCCACCCACACAATGGAATATCAGCCTAAACCAAGGCTCCAGGGCTATTCCGTATTCCAGATGACGGTGGGTGGAATATTCCCCTATTCCAACATGGGATATGCTCAAAAGTGATTCCATATGACGGTTATTCCATATGATATTATTCCACATGAGCAATCCAACTGTATACACCGTGACGATCAGCATCTGTCTTTTTACTGACCACGCACAATTTTTCTCTTGCAGCACGGGGAACTCGGGTTCTCTTGGTGTCCATTTTTTCATATGGTACGTCAACTGGGCCTACTTTACTTCGTATTAGTCTAAGGGCTTCTCGGATCTTCAAACGGCGAGTTCGACATTTATTGTTAATCTACTTAGCCCCAACAGTATCTCCGACATGGAGGCCTGCAACTCAACATCCTGGTGGCAGCAGATGTAGACAGACTTTGCGATATATGTAGAATAATAAATTAGAGTTTATAACGCAACCTATGAAAATACCATCAGTACAATTGAATAGGATATTAGTACAGTAACTGCCCGCGCCGAGTATGATATACATTCCGCCCTAGAGCAGTTTCTTTATATTGTCGCCTATAAACTGGAACCCACCTCCGCCTTAGCGCGCGCTGTGCGAGGACAAGTGTCAAGATTCCGTCGAGGATCAAATTTTGATTGATGCCGCCGTCGGCGAATGTGCCGTGGTTGAACAACACGCGTGCCAACCGAATGTGCCGCCCTTTAGGCTTTCTCTCACGCCCGGCACATTCAATGTGTGAGGCGAATGTGCCGTGGGTGCAATGGTTGTACGTGCCGCCTTTGGTCTATCCCGAGTTGGGACGTCAAATCAGTTTCTTGTGTATTGGATCACCGCAAGTATTCCATTTATTTAAGCAAGTAGTATCAGATTCCACGGATGAGCGCAAGAGCCTCATCCCTCCGGATCCGAGGGTGGACCGTACATTCAAATGGAAGTGGCTGGCTGTAACATATAATGTATATTTAGAACTTGATCCATTATACACAAATTTAGCGCACCTTACGGTCCCCGTCGTCTGTCCCAGAATAGGCTCCACCGGCACTCCATTATTGCGTATGTGTACCACCTTGGTGATGTTGAATACCGCGAGAATCATACTGCAGGTCAGGAAGAGGGATGTGTCGGCGAGAAGCTTCCCTAGAGTAGGAGTTGGTCAGGATTCTGGATGGATGGACGGAATGATAAAGGAGGTGAAGACGAAGCACCTGGGCAGATCCTAGCATCCATACCAGTCAGTCAGGATTGAAAGAAAATCATGTAATCGTAGAATGCAGCTACCGTCTCCCATACCCAAAACAGATTCTCGAGGGATCCTTCTCTGCGTCCTTCGTGTCTGTGCCAATAAACCGACCGGGGTTAAACACCATCGGTTCGGCGTACTCCTTGGGATCGTGTATCATGTACCTAGAGTAGAGTATGAAGGTATGAAGGTTGAATGTTAATAAATGGAGCGTTCAACCCCGTGCTCAGGTCGACCGCGACGATTTTACGCACCAGATGTTCGGGATTATCAGCGAATTCCGCGGAATCAAAACGGGCGGATGACCTCCCTCGCACTCGTAGATAAAATCCTCGCGAGTCCGATGCGGTATACCTGCAGTGCGCAATCGGAATTCAACCATAGACTATGATGCAAGCTTGGAAGCAGGCATTAACTCACCTGTCGGCGCCGCGTTGTGCCAGCGAAGCACCTCCTTGCACAACGCATTCATATACGGGAGGTTCGGCCGGTCAGATATATCGGGGAGCCGATCGGGCCCGAGCACCCCGTCGAGCTCTCTCTGTGCGGCAGCTTGAACGTCGGGATAGAGGCTCATCGCGAGGAAGAATGCCTCGAGCTGGGATGCCGTCTATTCGAGGTGGTCAGATTCAGAGTCTCAGCTGTGGTATTACGTGACGGGTGGGCATACAGTACTGCTCCCACCGGCTAAGATCGCAGACGCCGCCCATTTTATGAGATGCTCTTCATCGGGTTGCTCCTGCAATAGGGTGGACGCGAAGGAATTTTCCGCGGTTCCGGCGGCCTGGTAGGATATAGGTTGTCAAATGACGAGCAGAACGCGAGGTTGGTTGGGAGCTTACCATTTGTTGTTTGACATATTCATGGGGTGCGTCGACGGACTCATGGAGGATCTTCGCCCATGCTTTAGCTGTAGTGCGGAAGCGTCCACCGGGCAACCAGGCCGGCCAGAAGCGTACTATTTGTGCCAGTAGATAGATCAGAAATGGAAATGTGGTCAAGACGGGTGTATTTTGCATGACATACGGAAAGGCAAGAAATTGATGAGAAAAGCCGCCGGTTGTGTCGAGCGTGTGAATATATTCGCGCGCAAGTCGAACATTTCGAGAAACGGGTCTTTTCCTTCAGTAAGGCGATATCCATAAGCTATTCGGAACACGATTGCCCCCGTTGTCCTGTATGGATATTCGCGACTCAATAAAACCAGGCCTCTGCCAAAATGGAATGGAGCAGGGAAAAACCCAACCTCTGAATTCGGTCCATGGCACCATGTGGGTTCAGCAGCAGATTATGCAAGAGTTTGCCGATTTCAGATCTGAGTAGGGGGAGGAACCGTTCGACTGCTTTGGAGGTCCCGAAGAGTTGGTGGAAGAGCTTGCGTTCCTTCCGCACGCGATCTCCGTATTGGCAGAATGTGAGCACGTTCCGGAAGCCGACCAGTTCCCCGCCCATCTGGAGTACGGGGCGATCCGAGAAATTGCCGCCTTTGGAGTCGAGGAGATCCTCGGCGATCTTGGCGGAATTTACGATGATCATGGTCTTGCCGAAGGTGGTGAGGGAGATGAGATCGCCTGAGTATGGTGGGCTGTTCAGAGCCTGGATCGTTTGGATACAACTTGAAATCGATTTCGTACCCCATTTTTTCCCCATCTCGGCGAAAGCAAGCCAAGGTGAGTGTTTGGGGAGGTCGTAGATGTTCCCCAGGATAGGCAGCCCTTTTGGACCAGGTGGAAGGGGTGGTCAGCGACGCCTGAAGAA
The DNA here is from genome assembly GCA_029378395.1 of Mycena leptocephala. Taxonomy (NCBI): domain Eukaryota; kingdom Fungi; phylum Basidiomycota; class Agaricomycetes; order Agaricales; family Mycenaceae; genus Mycena; species Mycena leptocephala. The sequence goes on from JARJLF010000103.1 coordinate 394,007, forward strand.
ATACCTTGCGCATAGGAGAGCAACTAGAGCGGAAACCGTTGTAGTGACTTGGAGGCTGGGAAAGAGCATGAGGAGAAGATGGTTGGGGGGGTCGATTACAGAGCAGGTGGTCCGCGGTAAGAAGCAAGTTCGCGGCCGTAATCCCGTTCAAAATACGGACCCGGCATGTTCGGCAGACCTTCCCAAGAATTTCTCAATGTTGACAGACTGTGAAACCATTTTCGATTCTGACAGTGATTGAGCAGATTTATACCCCAAGATGAGCGAAGATGTACGTTTGCCAACAAGTCCCAGCTTTGATATTCGATTTGACCGGTTTTGTTTTCTGTTTCTCTTCTGCTTTTCCCTCCTCTTCCAAGCCCTGCGGAGCCAATCTACAGTGGCTTCAGGCTCAGTACCATGCAATTCTACCGTATCCCCCGCTCAATCCAGCCAAATCCGTAAAGATGAGACTTGTTGAGTTGGGTGGTACATCATTGTCGGATTGGGATAACAGCTGCAGTAATGAGTTATCGGCGGCCCGTCTCCCGCTGTCGCCGCGTCTCCCAGGACTTAGGAGTTGGAAGTCCGGGAAAACAGTCCAAAATCAAGTCCGGCCGCAGTTCGGCATCTCTTGGCGAAGTTTGAAATACATTGTCCCTCCTTTTTATTCGTTTATCTTCATGCTACTTGAGCTGCAGCTCATCTCAGCTGGTCCTGTATTTATTTCAAGTGTATCTAAAGGACTAGCTCGTTTTCTGAATCGATTTTCCTTTGTCTCTGACAAAGGCGAGTACTGGGAGTAAATAAATTGTATTACAGCTGTTTCCGAAAACCTTGAGACAAAATATTGAGAGACATATCAGCTTCCTGAGTTAGCAAAGGCCGAGAACTCTAGTATCAATTTACAGCTGTTTCCGAAAACCTTGAGACAAACTTTTTATTTTGCCAGCGCCAAAAATTTTGATGGCTGCTAAGGATTGCCCGTTTGGGTGTTGCCGAGCCTAACCGAGGACAGCCGAAGCGCCAGAATTTATCACTCCGCTCAGTTTTGCCTAGCCGCCCTTCGCATCAGCCGATGTGCCTTCCCTCAGCTCTTTTGCAACTGGACTTTCTGGGCAGAGCACATTGAGATTGCATTCTGTGTGGACGCCGCAGAATTTTTGGTCACTGGCAGATGTCTAAATATAGCTGATCCGATGCCAGATCTGGTAATCCTTAGCAGCCATCAAAATTTTTGGCGCTGGCAAAATAAAAAGTTTGTCTCAAGGTTTTCGGAAACAGCTGTAAATTGATACTAGAGTTCTCGGCCTTTGCTAACTCAGGAAGCTGATATGTCTCTCAATAAAAATTTATTGAGCCTTTATTCACTGGCTGGGACCGGGTTTGGCCAGTCTGGCACTTACTTACAAAGTTGATTGACGAAACCCAGTCTAATTATTACTAACTATCTTTGATGGATGATCCCAGTATTCAACCCTTTCCCATCAACTGTACTTGTTTATCTTGTCTTTCACTTACACTACACCGATCTAGGTTACTATTTCTTTTCATGTATTCCTATCTTGTCTTTCACTGACACTATGACAATCTAGATCACTGTTCCTGTCTTTCTGCCCGAATCAGTGAGGACACATCGCCAGCATCCTTTCACATGGAAGCTGTGTCCAGATCTAAATCTGAATGGTGAAGACCTAAAGGGGAATTGTCAGACAGAGAAAAGCTAGAATGAGAGCTGTGCCAGCTATACCAAGTCTGAGGCTGTGATGCTGTTGGTGGTAATGATTGCTGTGCCTGGGATGGCGATGAGCTGGCAGTAAGATGAGCCTTTGTCCAATGCTGGGTATGGAGGGGGGTAGGAGTTGAAGGAGCATGGGGGTTTGGGCGAGACAGTGTGGAAGTGGTCAAGCTCAACAGAGAGGCAGAATTTGTTCAATGTCAAAAAAAAGGTGAAAGGACACCGGTGATGCGTCCTCACTGATTCAGACAGAAAGACAGTAACAGTGATCTAGATTGTTGTAGTGTAAGTGAAAGACAAGATAGGGATACAGAGTAAAAGAAATAGTAAGAACCTAGATTGTCGTAGTGTAAGTGAAAGATAAAATGAAGAAGAAACGTGACCTGTGAAAGATTAAATACTAAGATCAGTGGATCACTGATTATGACTAAGATTCGGACCGAGTTTCTGGAATCGTTGTAAGTGCCAGACTTACAATATGGGTAAGCGTGCAGAGTCATCAGCAAGCCCTGATTTTTCCTGTAGTGCTATGTAGTACTCTGTAGCCCTCCATAGTTGAGCATCCACTATGGAGTGCTATGGAGTGCTACAGGGCTATGGACCCGCACTATAAGGACCCTCAGGGTTTGCTGATGTACTCTGGCGGCAGTTCTTCATCAGAGTTCTCCGGGAGCGAATTGCTTCGTTGGCGACAATTTTATGCATTTCACAAAGAAATCAGCGCCTGGTGAACCACTGGATTCCGATTCAGGCTGGAATCCACTGAAACCCACTGGACTGTGATGTGATTAAGCGTGTTGAAAGTGCCGCCAAGCACCAAATTGCATGGGAATGCAGTGGGAATTAGTGTAAACCAATGGAGAAACCTTCGAGGATAGCCCAGTGAGATCCAACTTTCCGAGATCGAGGGGCAGTGGATTCCACTGGGATCCTTTGCCTCAGCACTGGATGCCACCGAGACGCAATGCCGACCAATGCCGATCAGCCGGTTGCTAGCTCCGCGTATATTACTGGGAATTGGAAGTCCGGGATCAAGTCCGGCCGCAGTTCGGCATCTCTTGGCGAACTTTGAAATATGTTGTCCCTCCTTTTAGCTGCTCCTATATTTATTCCTGGTACCGGTTACGGACCCAGGTCTCAAACGCGAATTGTCGAATCTCCAAATCACGACCATCACTGATCCCATCACGGAAATTCTCGAAAATAATTAATTAACTGCTCCGAACAATTATAAACTCCTGGTTCCTGACCTAATAATCCGGCTCTCCTGAGTTCCTGGTATGGGTAACGGACCCAGGTCTCAGACGCGAATTGTAAAATCTCCAAATCACGACCATCAATGATCGCATCAACGAAATCCTCAAAATTAATTAAATGTACGCTCAAAAAACCCTTTCTCAGCCCCTTGGCCCGATGCCATCAGTGGGATTCTCGAAATTAAATAGATAAATAAATACCTCTCCCAGTCCCCTGTCTCCTGTCTGTCCCCCGAAACTGATGTATGGTGCCTACAACCTGGCCATCGTCACTCGCCCTTCCCTCTTCTTCCCGCTGTGTCGTCTTCAGCCCCACCCACCGCCTACAATAAAAAACTAAATAGCGAGGATAAATCCTTTTATGGACCAAAAACAGAGCCGCTCGGGCACTCTCGCAGGTGTGCGCCTCTATCGATCAAATGGTAGATAGAAACTCATTTACTCATTGGCATGCCTATTTAGAACTTCAAGGACTCCCATCCCCAAACTTTGAGAGACAAAGGCCATTTAAATCTAGGTCAGACCCCAAATCTCTCTTCAGACCCTTTGTTTTCAACTTCCATTCTCGCGGAATAAAAGACCAGATTTGCCATCCATTGAGCCATCAAAGTCCGAATCGGGGTTCTTCAACTCTGCCGTCGCGATTTGCTGGGAAAATTTGCTCAATTTATGCTAGAAAATACCAATGAGACTTCGCATTCATGACAAACCCCTTCCGGAATGCATACCAGCATCTGAATTGTTTTGTGATTTGAAATAAGTCGGCCACCAGTCGCTCGATGTTTACAACAGAGTACAACATGTGAGGTACGAGCACCATTTTGTTTTAGCGTCTGTAAATGAGACTAGCTCGTACCTCACACAAATAGCATGGCCCGCTGTTCATTAATTCAAGGACAATATTAAATCCAAAAGATATTCCTACTGAAAGCGACTTTCCTCTCCAGTAGAAACTCAAACAATGAAGATTCAACACTGTATTCATTCCCAAATCAGGTCTGGCATCTGCCGGCTCGATGTGAGCTGGTCACCGCTTGCGCGCACGCGCAAGCGGGGACCGAGGGAATCTTTGAGCCATTTTCAAGTTTCTCGGAATATGATATCATAGAATTGACAAACAAATCTGGTGTACGGGTACCTGGTCCGGAAAGAGGTACCAGGGGTGCCCGGAGGGCCTTAGTATTCCTGGTACCGGTTACGGAACCAGGTCTCAAACGCGTAATGTAAAGCCCCCATCAGCAAATTTATGACATAACAAATTAAATATTTAAATAAATTATATAAATTAAAAACTATATTAAATCCCGCAACGTTTCTCCTGTTGTCGCCGTCGCCGCCCAGTTTCTGTGTTTGCCTCCTCCACACCAGTTCCTCTCTGTCTAATCCCACCCTCTCGCACGTCAACCAAGAGAATCTTTGGGCTGCAATCTGTATATGTTGTCACCTTCCCACTGAATCTGGGATAATCACTGCATTGAAATCCAGATGGAACACAGCATCCAGCATAGGGAGAATACACCTCAAGTACAATATTTTTCAGCTCAATGGTCCCAATAAATATGCTAGGTACAATATCCCTGGCTCAATGTGAGCTGGTCGACGCTTGCGCGCATGCGCAAGCGGTGACCGAGGGAATCTTTGAGCCGTTTTCAAGTTCCTCGGAATATGCCCCTGAGTATATTATCCATGATGGAAATCAAAACGGGGTACCAGGGGTGCCCGGAGGGCCTTGGTATTTCAAGTGTATATAAAGGATTAAATCGTTGTCTGAATCGATTTTCCTTTGTTTCTGACAACGGCGAGTATGTACTAGGAGTGCATTAAATCAATACTAGAGTTCTCGGCCTTTGCTAACTCGGGGAGCTGATATGTCTCTCAATGAAAAATTATTGAACCTTTATTCACTGGCTGGGACCGGGTTTGGCCACGCACTATCCCCAAATGGCCTCAGATACACATACCACGGCTAGGAAGTAAGCAGTGCTGTAACATTGTTCTTATGGGTCAATAATTCATCTAATTGTTTTACGCGGGCTAAAACAGTCTCTTATTTTGTGATTACAGCAAAATTAATGGCACTCCCGATCATTTTGTGACTAAGAGCAAAATAAATGAGCCAGATTGCCATCCTCATTTCTCACCGATTTCTCATCCGATTTTCTTGAAACTGGGTGCGTTCGAATGCGGCGATGTGGGGCTTTCAGGTTGTACCCCTCGCCCTAGGTAAATCGGAGAATACAGGTACCCTAAAGTTTGTGTTATGGGTGAGCTGTCGAAACTTCAACTGGACAGTGTGCACTCAATTCTGAATCGATTTCTACGACTCTGGACTCATTCGGATGAAGAGATCAAGGCATACCTCTCCAATATGTTACATTTTGGTTCTACTTTGAAACAACCTGCCAGGAATGAATTCTAAGCCCTAGCCGGTAATTCCATTCTAGCGGGTGCCAGCCATGTGTGTTTCATTTTAAAACAAGATAAAAATGATTGCTGCAATTTCAGCTCCCAGAAACACCCAGGTATAAGCAAATCGGCCCACTGGCGACCGAGAAATGGCTGTTAGCGCATCTGGTTCTAGCCAGAGAGCCGGAATTGTCGGTCATTCAAGGTGGCTAATTTCCTTAGCAAGTCGGGTACAATCTGACAGCCCCACATCGCCGCTTTCAAATGCTCTTACTTTCAAGAAAATCGGTTGAGAAATCGGGGAGAAATGAGGATGGCAATCTGGCCCATTTATTTTGCTTTTTATCTACAAAATGATCGGGAGTGCCATTAGCTTTGCAAACAGTTGTAATAGACTTTTTTTTAGTTGTCCTCGCTCTGGAATTCTGCCTCTGGGACGTGCAGTGAACAAAATACCCATTTGTTGGACTGTGTTTAAATCAGTGGCCTAACTGATCTGCCGCCGCGTTCCCATCAGTCCGCCGATCACTTCCGTCAGACCTGGAGCTCGCTATCGCTTCTACCCGAGCGCTTTCCGTTCTCGTCCTTCGTCTCTTCGGAGCCTTTTCGTATTCATTTATCACCCTTGCTTTGCTCGTTCATTCCTCTTCCTCATCTCCTCTTTCCCGCTTTTCGCGACGCTTCCCACCGAAGCTCTTGCCCACTACTTTAATGTGTTGTATCCATAATTATAGTCGATGCTTGGTCGACGCGCTCCCCATGCGACCTTGGCCACCGACAGGCTGCTTTATCATGATCAAATGGAAATCTACGCCACGTCATACTCGCATGTCGCGCGCGCTGTGCTAAATTGTACGGCACCCAGCGCCTTCCTCCGTCCTCGGGCCACAGACACCGACACGGACACGCCTCGTTGACGCACGGACGCCGCTCGCCCGCATTCTCGCACGGCTACGGGTCGTCGTCATCGCACAGACGGAAAAACACACGGGACCAGAGACGTACGGCGCTTCACCTTGATATCCGACTGCGACTCGATGGCGTGAATTTCGTGCATGACGACGTGTACCTGTTTTTTGGCTCGTCATTTCTTCGGGTCACGTCGCGATGCGCGGTCTTTGCCCACTCTGTACGTATCTACTTACTTCTTCGCCCTTCGTCGTCTCCCCTTCTTGCCTCCCCCTTGCCTCCCCCTTGCACGCGCCGACACTGATCATGATGCTACACACCTTCCTACAGTCTATCAGCATCGCGGGCTTGTATGCTACTGTATGATGCATTGGCGCGCAGGCCGACAGTCACTTCTACCTCGATCACACCACTCGTGCCCCGCCGTGCCGCCCTGGCCGTTCGTACCCGCAGCACCAGGACACTATTTGGCCTCGATGTGACATACGTCCCCGACGCTCGCTGAGCCCTGAGGCGCACGTGCGCTGCGGCTCTATAAGTCCTGATGGATACGGATACGTGCGCGGCGGGTCCGTGACGAATCTCGAGTATGCGTGCGCGGAGGATCGATGCGCGTGCGTGCACGCGCGCGCAGGGGAATGGGCAAGCGCCGATGGCGGAGGTTATGCGCCTGCTTCTGAGTCTCGCGCCGCCAACGACTGCGACTACGACTAGGACGCACGGGCACCACACCTACCGCCACCGAGGCGGGCAGGCAGGCACCTAAGGCCGACTGAGGCCTGAGGCGGCGCACTACGCGCGCGAGTACAGCGCGGCCGAGCTGCGCACGTTCCGCCCGCGTACGCAAGGGTACGCCCTCCGATGTGTACGCCGACGTCGAGGTCGGGGGCGACGACGGCTTCGTCGACGCGGGCGGGGAGGTGGACATTGAGGACGGCTGGGTCGATCGTGTCGCGCCGCCTCGGGGCCCAAACACCACGAAGTCGTCGGGGTCGAAGGGGAAGGGAAGGGAAGAACGAGAACGGGGGGAAGAACGGGGAAGGGAAGAAGCCACGCGCGCACTACCGCATACCCCTTCCCGATTTCGATTTGGGGAGAGTTACGCTGCAGGAGCAGCAGCGAAACGCGCCAGGTCGGGGGTGGAAGTGCCAGCGGGCAGCAGACGTACACGGCTTTTGGAGCAGCAGCGAAACGTGGGGGTGGAAGTGGGCAGCAGATGCATGCACACGGCGCGGCGTCACAGCTTTTTCCTTCTTGATATGCATGTTAGACTCCTCTTTCCCTCCGTTATCGCCCGAGGCGTACGCGGGACGCACGCTGCGGCCCTACGAGTCCCGAGTACGGGCTTGTGCATGGCGAGGCGAACGAATCTCGAGTATGGGTGCGCGCGCCGCCGCAGGGGAATGGCCGCGTGGGCAAGCGCCGGATTCCGATGGCGGAGGAGGACGAGGGGCTCGGTTACGTTTACGCGCGCCTCCCTCTCGAGTCTCGCCGCCAACGGCTGCGACTACGACACCACGCCCACGCCCTCCGATGCACGGCACGGGCACCGCTACCGACGCTCGCTGAGCGCTGAGCCTCGAGGCGTACGCGCGCTGCGGCTCTATGAGTCCCGAGTACTAGGGGCGACGACTCTCGTGCGTGCGCGGAGGATCGATAAGCGTGGACTTTGGCTTTATGCGGGCAGGGGAACGGTCAGCGGTGGAGGAGGGCTGGTTTACGCGCCTGCCTCTCGCGCCGCCACCGACTGCGACTACGACTATGACGCACGGCCGCACACACGGGCACCTAACGCCAACTGAGGCGGCGCACTACGCGCGCGAGTAAAGCGCGGCTGAGTACGTTCCACATGCGTACGCAAGGGTGGCGCTCTCCGATGTGTACACGGACGTTGACGCAACGCGGGCGGGGAGGTGGACGACTGGGTCGATCGTGTCAGGCCGCCCCGGGGCCCGAACACCAAGAAGTGAAGTCGTCGGGGTCGGTCTATGATGGAGGGAAGGGAAGGAGGAGGAGGAGGGGCACGTTTATGCCCCTGCATCTCGAGTCTCGCGCCGGCGACGACTAAGACTGCAACACCACGCCCACCAACGCAGCGACGCACGGCACGGGCACCGCCACCGACGCTTGCTGAGCGCTGAGCCCTGAGGTGTACGTGCGCTGCGGCTCTATGAGCCAGTCCGATGCATACGTCGAGTCCCGACTACGCGCCTGCACATAGCGGGTCCCGGGCCGACGACACTCGAATATGCGTATGGGTGGGAGCATGCCCCGCGTCCCGGGACGGCATTCCACGCAGCGGCTTGCGTGCAGGGCCAAAAGAAGGGAAACAAAGGTGCGTACCTTGTACTCTTCCCGGCTCCACACCTACACACCTGCGCTCACTCGTTTCGTCTCGGGATATAGCTATGGTGCGCGAGGGCCACGCTGTATGTGCAGCTACTAGTACTGGGGCGCACCCGCACAAGGTGCTCACCTTTCTTTCTTCACTTCTCCCCCTTCCTCTTCTCTTTCCCCGCGCACGACATCCTCTGCGCGCAGGCCCGCACCCCAAGGGGCTGCGCGTCGAATTCCCGCGTCCCGTCCCGCACCGCACCGCACGACTGCGGGATCATACGTACGCCGAGCGCTGGGCTGGCTGCGTGCGGGGATGGGATGGCAAAGTCCTCTGCGTGCGCCTGCGTGGAATCCCGGACGATGCGATGCCGAGTCGTTCTCCCTCGTCGTCAGTGCCTTTCATAGCCCCGGGCTGCAGCTGCAGTACCCGCCCCGCTCGCGTCGCTGCGCTGCGCTGGATTCCTCCAGGCAGGGACTGCGAGCTGCTTTTGCGCGCTAGCCGCGTCCTCGAACCTCTGCGCACTCCACATCCGGCGTCGGCGTCGCTATGCAGCTACAGGCAGTCAGTAGACTAAATTGAAATTCATACCTTTGACACCACTCCCACGTACGGCCTGCAGGCGGGCAGCTGACGCCCAAACACTTTATTGGCTCCTTTTAAGTCCTGGGTGATTTTACCGCCTTCGAGTCTTAAGTTTACATATGTCTTAAGTTCTGCTAAAGTAGTCTAAATCTTCCAAATGCCATACTCATGACATGATTGTCCTGGGCAACCTCAATCTTAAGTTCACGCACAATCTTAAGTTTACGCACAACTTGAGGTCAATCTCGAGATCAGTTCATCGAAGTTTATACTACTCAAGTTCTGTTGTTGAGTCTCAAGCTCTATCGATGAACTCGAGTTCCTGCATAACTTGAGATCTACGGCGACTTCAGTTCCGAATCAAACAACCAAAGCCGGCAATTTTGTACCTCTTGCCTTCCTCCCCCCTGGGTTTGGTCGGGCTCCCGTCAACGACGATGTACTCGAAACTAAGATTAATTAGGCCCGTTGACATCCATACACATAACCAAAATTTTACTCTTGACGAGGCGGTGGCGGAGGTCCGTAACGATTGCTTGAGTGTGCATTGGGTGGCGTGGCAATCCGAAAGTTCAGGTAAAAGGACTCAATAACTGTGTTTGGAAGAATACTCACATACGAGGCAGTGTCGTGTTCAGGGTGCATCAGTGGCTGCAACGGGATCGACGAGTGAACGGTGGTCCCTTCAGGGTTCTCAGCTTGGTGGGCACGGTCCGAGATCGCTGAAACATCGCTGGGGCGCACCGTAAGGCGCGCGTAAATGCCTGCCTTGTCTCGGTCTCCTTTGCGGACCGATGACCCCGATGAGATTTCCTGTTGGATTTGAAACTACACAGGTAAATCAGCGGAACGAAACCCCGAGGGCCGCGCACGTACGCAGGAGGAGGAGGAGGAGGATAAATTATACTGGCACGGTCCCACAACTACCAGTTTACGAAGAACAAACATGTAATTAAAATATGGGTGGCTATCCATATCCAAGATGCCCTTAGAGCACAACATACTACCAACGGGGGCGGAGACCCCACAGCAACGGTAACAACTCCCTGCCCGACACGGACGAACGCCGAGCAGACTAACGCGGGGAAAACCACATGGGATAACTACTCCCTGCGCTGTCAGGAGTTGCTCCGCCACTGTAACGACTGTAGTCCCGTTGGGCACGCATGCGAGACCTAGAAAGAAAGAAATAGGGGAGTGAAAAAATATATATATTGCGCTTGTTAAGCCGGTGCCGGATTCTAAGCATTGGGGTTGCGTAGTGGACCCCCTCCACCATCGATTGATCGTTGCCCCCGCAGAGCACCAATGGGTACCGAATTTGAGTTGAAAACCTGGGTCATATTTCCCGACACATTGTTGAAGGTCCCCCACTGATCTGAGCTCCGTTGAGGGGGAAAGAGTCAAAGACATGTTGGCTGCGGTGGGTAGTGCGCCTCGGCTGTGACCGCCGGTTGTGTTTTACCGCGGCTCAGCTTAGTACGTGACAGTTGTCCAAAAATATTTTCACACGAGAGGTAGTGTTTGAAGCAAGAAAAGCGCCAGAGTCCACAACCTTTTTCGAAACAAGCGGGAAAACAAGAATGAGAGGCACGTCGAATTCACGTGCTTGACGCGTCATTGTAACTCGAGCACAACAAGAGCAAACTCAAGTTGGAATACTTATATTGCGCATTCAAGCAGATTCCACCCTGGCGGCGAGATGTGGTCCCGAAAGATTTTGTGCAAAATGAAAATAAAGGAGAAATGGTTGTCTCGGGAAACAAAAAGGTTAAAAATTGATGAACCCTGACCTGGTTCGAACGGGTACATGAGATGTCCGCCAATTTTAGCTTATCGGGTTGCCCTCAAGTATGCTCTCGTACGCGTCCACCTCTGCTCGTTCTTCCGTGAATAAATCAATCTCTCGCGAGATCCGCCACTAAAAATCTCGTCAGCCTGACAAAAAACCGACGTTTGAGCGAGAACACAACGTACCTTTGTCTGCCGGATAAGTTTCCATCCGACGAAAATCAAAGGGAGAACGGCGATGAGCGCGTAGGAGAATATGAAGGTCGCAGAGTTCCAGTTCCCAGGAAGAAATACAGCGTATCCTGAAATAAAAATCATCGCGAAGCTGGCAACCAACGCATAATACCTGTTGAGGAATGGATTGCTATTATCCATTCATCCTGTTCATGAGTTGTATGGCACATACCCGCAAAACGGCTGCCACGGACTTCGGCGCGGGAGAGACTCGCGAGGGATGCCCTGTGCTTTCAGGGCCTGGAATACAGGCGTCAAACTTTGAGCAGGAAAATCCGACGCTTAACCATAGACGTACGGCGTGGAACCGGAGATATGTGAACGCGATCATAGCATAGTTTGCCATCCCCGACGTGGTTGCGAAACGAGTGATCCTTCGTCCAACCCAGAATCTTGATAAAAAATCAAGAAGAAAACAGGGGAGACACACCATTGTAGTACCACTGACGACGCATTCCCTAGCTGAAGAAACGCTAGCAGGGAGAACAACATTGCTACACACACGCAGTACACCGGAACTCCCCGCGTATTGCACACGGAGAGGATGCGTGGGACGCGTCCCTCGAGCGCCAACCCGAAGAGGATGCGGCTAGAGGTGTAGACGTAGCTATTTCCCGCAGAGAAGATCGAGAGCATTACGAGCGCGTTTACCACATGCGCGAGGCCGCCGAGGCGGAGGCGTTCCATGGCGATAACGTATGGCGAAGTCCCAGCACCGGGGCGAGCCGCGGCAGTGGCGAGGAGGCTTGCGTCCGTGTACGGGACGAGGACACCGACGGAGAGGGCACCGAGGATGAAGAACACGAGCAGGCGCATGGTGATGGAGCGGAAGCTCCGCGGTAGGGTGCGCCGTGGGTGAGAGGCTTCGCCTGCGGTCATCGCGACATATTCCGGTCCTTTGCAAGATTGACATTAATGCGGCGGATGGTTGTCGAGTCAAGGATACCCACCGGCAACGGTGAAGGAAGCCTGGACAAGGCAACTTAGGAATCCAAAAAGGCGGCCCAGGGCCCCGTCATATACGTATGGTACGAACGGGCCTCCCTATTGAATGCCTTCAGAAATAATGACACAAGAGGATAGCTCGATAACTGACGGGGACTTTTCGAATTTGGAATGGATATTGGTTAAAGAATGTGCGGGCGAGCGTAGTGGTCAACATGGCTCACCGCTCCAGTTACGGAATCCAAATGCATCGTGCTACATTCAGAGCGTCAGCTTGATCAAGGTATTTAGCTCTAGAGAATTAATCACGTCTGGATTACCTCCTACCATCACCACGAACGTGAAAAGAAGAAGACCGAAGATAAGGATAACCTTTCCGATTGATAACCAAAATTCGGATTCTATGCAAGTGAGCACACGGTTAAGTATGACGACGGTCTAAAGGATTCACCCACCGCCGTAAAATCGAACAGCGAACAAATTAAGCACGCTTCAAAAAAATATCAAGGACCCGTGGTGATTGGGAGCGCATATCATTCACCCGTAGCACAAGATCATGAAGACGATAACACTGATCACAGGAATTTTATCAGTCCAGAAGTTGAGCATGAGGTTAAAGGCGGTGATCTCATATGGGATTCCGGTCCCGATGGCGAAAAACAGGTTGAGGCCACTGCACACGCCGAGGGCCTCGTCGACGAAGCGGTCGGCGAAGCGCACCTGTACAGGTTCAATAAACGTCGAATACTGGCGGACGGGAAGCAAGCACCAACATATGGAGAAGATATCGGGATCCAGGTAACCATTTCCGCTACAGAGAACGGTAGCATTAGGTCGATGACTAGGTGTGGGCGGCATACGCACAGAGGCAGTTGTTGATCGCGAGCACAACCGTTGACCAGAGAACGATGGCGATGAGAAGACTCCCAGGTCCACCGACGGGGAGTGCGGTGCCGATTTGCACAAATAACACGGTGCCGATGGTCCCTGTGGCAGATCAAGTTGAGGGTTGGAATGGAATATAAACAATGTGAATACCGCCGATAGAAATTAACTGAATGTGCCTTGGCTGCGAAATATACTGAGCAGGGTCGTTGAGCATCTATTAGCTTCATACCTTCAGTGTTCTATGGGTCTGGTCCCGTCGATGAGCATCATCGTCATGCGCAGATGTTCCGTGCTCCGAAATCGTGAAAGCTTTCTCACTCGGGGGCGAATCCGAGTTTTTTTGCCGCCTGAGGAATTGTGGGGGCATGGCGGTGAAGTAGAACAGGATAGAAGAACGCCGTAATGAAAGCTTTGGGTTACTTCCGTTTACCAAGCGTACCGTGGGCTTATAGCTAATACCCGTCCGAATCGCCTTTTGAAGAGCAGAAGAACGGCCCATGGTCAGCGGCGTCGCCGCATTACGAGGCTGCGCCGTTGGGTAAGAATCTATCCAGGGGCTTATTCGGCGTTGTGGTGGGATTACTGGAGTAAGTTCGATTTGAGGACTCCACTTGTAGGGGGAGATTGGGATCAAAGCTGAAAGAAAGCGAGCGTTTCGGCAAGCAGAGGGTGCCAAAAAATGAAGCACATCGTTAAAGCAAGCCCTTCGTTAGACCTTGGAAGCTTGAGGCCTGGTCAGGCGATTTCGACACCAAAAAGAAAATATCATGGCCAAATCAAAGCACGTCAATGCAATTCTTCGGCTGAGGCAAGGATTCGAAAGCATACGGTCCTATACTTGAAAAGAAGTTCAACGTTGAAGAAGAAAAAGAGTCCAGTGGCGGTGCGCCTCAACCACGTGACACAACGCGCTCAATTTGGGTCCAAAACAAGAACAACCTGAAGCCTTCCTCAAGTTGGCGGCGGTTCACGAGGACTAGCCCTAATCAACAAAATCTTGGGGCGAAAAACCTTGATGAATTGCTGCTGACTTGCGGCAATCGAACAAAGTAGATTGTGCAATGAATTCAAATTCTCAGAAATGTCCGAGTACCGTCCTGGGGTACTGAGACGATAAGTTCTATTACAACGATTCAATATCTGTATCCAGCTCTATATCAACTGAGCTATGAGGAAGTATTGATACTAGAGCGTCTGTCAAGAGAGAGATTAGTATTCAACCGAGTTTCAAATACAGTGAGCTGGCACATGTTAGAAAATTATTCAAAACCGGATTCACATCCTATACTGAATTGCACATCTCTGCCTTGCTTGAATGGACTCTCACGCTTGGTGCTGGGGGACGTCTACGGTAGTCTACGGTACGGCGCCTCAAGCCTGTCATTCGGCGCGTATCACAAATGATGTGGCAGTGTAGTTGGTTTTGCATACGTGGTTGTCGTGCCCAATGACAAACGTTGGTGGCTTTCCTTTCTCCTCCCATGCCCTTCATGGGCACTTTCGCGCTGGTCCTCTCACTCAGCGGCTTAGCCACGGCGCACTTTGCGGCCTGGCATAAAGGTTTGCCCCAGAGATTCCCACCAGAATCCATAACCTCATTGGCCTTATATCTTGTTTTGCCTAGGGATGTACTGCTTGAACGGAACGACCCCAGGATATGACGACAACGATACGAACGCTATTGTTAATCCTTTATTTAATGCATGTCTCCTAGGTTGAACTGTGTTACTTCTGTCGACTGACTGTCGCGTTATAGTTGACCAAAGATGACTGGTGGTTTCACCATTATAATGGCGTCAGTCGCAGTGCCTGCTCCTCCTCCGTGTCGTTGACCTTCCCAGTGCGACGATCTTCCTCCCGACGAGGGAGACTTCCTGGAATTGTGAGTTGCTACCCATGTCGCTTTATGTCCATCTTACACCCGCAGGCCCGCAAACGGGAATTTCACAGTAGAGCTTGCAGTGAATCGAGCATTCACGACTCTATCGTACGGCGGCGTGCGCACCGCGGTATTCGGCGACGGCCAGAACTACACCAACGGGCTGGGAGGCGTCGACTGCATTTCTGAGCTAAATAGTGAGTGCGGTACCATAAATCCGATGTCAAGCTCACGCATACACATCAAGTACACACGCAAAACGAGAGCATGGCAGCTGGGACTGCGTTCGCCATATCGTACCAGGTGTGTGTCCGTGACCCTGTTGATATCTAACCTGATTTTTCGAAAGTCAGATCTTTTCGCTGTGACCGCGGAAAATCTCGTTGTCTTCACCACACTATATCAGTTCGTCTTGAATTTCGTCGGCTCAACGGGATGCTTATCGGGTTTAATTCCGCAGCACACCATGGAGGCGCATTGCAACATACTCCGTCCCCAACTTGCCCGCATGTCCCAAAGCAGGCTGTATATGTGCAGTGAGTAACCCCTCCTCCGTCGGGCCATCCAGTTTCAAGCATGATATCCGCAGTGGGGATGGGTGCCAAACGGGTGCGGCTCAGTCTCTGACAAGCAGCCGCTACAATAAATCTAACTCGTACCTCGTAGATGTGGCGAGCCAAATATGTATATGCAAGGTCTGTCCTCGGAAGCACTATAGAATTATTTTTCACCGGCTGAAATGATGATATTATAGGCTTCCGCTGCAAGGTGGTCGGCAAAACAGGTGGCTCCGCACTCGCGCCCGCGATACCTCCGACCTGGTGCGAAGACGCGCCGAGAACTGCACCTCGGGTGCACGGCAGATGATATACTGGAACCAGCTCGACGGCAACAATATCGTTGTGGACGGGAGCGACTCTCACGGGTCGCCCAAATCCCCCGCGTACAATTCCGTCCTGGGCTTTGACGAAGGTGCGTCAACCGCTCCTTCAAGTTGCAAGATTGTTTATTCATTCCATACGCAGGGCCGCAAACAGATATATTCCTGTCTGACGGGACAGCCAGCCGCACATCTGTAGCGCCGATCAGCAGCGCGACTGCGTCAGGCTCTCCTGGAGTCCCGAATGTGGATTCCCGGTTGAGCTGCCATTGGTCCTGGATTGCATCGTTTACTCCATGGTTCTTGGTATATCCCCTTCGCGACCTCCTTCATTAAATATGTATGTTGTATTGTTGCAGTCTGCCTCCTCTGACAATGTACTTAGACTGTTGAAGCCTGCCTCCTCTGACATTGACATTGTCTGATGCCAGACGACCGAATCGTCTCCAAGAATGAGTATTAATGATAATGAGTGCGGCGTGGATGATGATATATAGATTTCTGGTAGCACAACATAACTGTTAATTGTAGAACTTAGATGATCCATACTGGTTACGCCTGCATTCAAGGTGTCATAATCAATCAATTTGACAGCCGGGCTCTTACAACTCGGGAGAAGTGAGGGGCAGACACCTGAGTGGACGGTACGAGAATTGAGACTTGTCATGTATCACATTCGCCGCGGTAAAGTTCAATACGACAGCGCGTCAGTTGCGTAGAGAGCGACCTTATAATAAATCCCGCTCTCCTTCCGGTAGGTAGTAGCAAATTAGACTTATACTCGGACTTCGTATCCCGTAGACAGACGCGTATGGCCTCATAGAGACAAAGTACTCGGAGAAAGAATTGTGGAGATAAATACAAGGTTGTTGAGATGAAAATCAACCCGACATAAATATAAATCGAAATGTGACCTGATCCAGTAACTGCCGCGACCTTAGATCTTCAACAGCTGGCGGCGCAACGAAAACTGGATTTCGTCGTCGTTGAGCTAAAGACAGAGTAAGCCTGGACGTGGGACATCAATCAAATAGGCGACGAACAGAGTCGATCGCCCGAGAGCGCAATTCGATTCCCAGGCTGCTGCAACGTTCTCTAAAGCAGAACACCCAGGGTGAGCAGAGCTCCCCACCCAAATGAAAACCCGAAGGTTGGGAAAAGTGTCGAGCTGTTTGCGTTATATACGCCACAGATGTGGGAGGACCCCGCAGTGCGGCGGGGAGCAGTATCTGAGAAGAAGAGTCGAAGGTGCGGTTTGTTACAGCCAACATTGTGATCGTTCGTGGGATGGCGGCAACGAGTTCGTCGGATGGAAATGTCTCGCATTCGAACCGCTCGAGGTGTGTGCAAAGGCCAAGGACACGAGGATCCTTGAGCTTTCCACTCACAGCAAGCAAGCGTAAATGACGGCCGTGATTAGAAAGAATCCTGTGTAAATCGGCGGATGGACGGAGAGCGGCTGGGAGTACGATTGGAGGGCTTCACCGTCCGTGCGGCCCCAACGAGAAACGCCATGAACGGACTCGTATCGGCCACCTATTTTGAGTTAACCTGAACGATACAAGTCCTAATCCGAGAGGTGATGTGAGATCGGGCATCTCCGGGAATGTTTAAAAGTTATTCCCGGTAACATCCAGCATACGAATCGTCGGAAGGACTGTCACAAGCTTGATAACAGAGGCCATGGCGAGGGCCCCATCGAAGTAATGGGCCCGTGTGATCTGCGTTGACACGCAGAGACCGGATACTGGGCACCGAGTTCCGCAGCTGCGAGAGCTCGACATCGCTAAACATGCACGCTGTTCCGATATCCAGCTCCCGCAGGTTCGGAGATTGGTGAGAATGGCAATGATGTCCTTCGATAAATGCGGTCGCAAAATGATGCTGAGGACATTCTCCCGCAACCAGTGGGACTTCTCTGTGTCTGCGGTGATTGTTTCAAGAAAAGAAGTGATTCGGTTAATGGGCCGTCTCGGTTGACCGCGCATAGGAAAAATTCCCGTCCATAGGGTGTCAATACTGACACGCTGAAAGAGCAATCGCTGGGAATGGGTGGACCAGCTCTTACAGACCAAGCTACACGAACACAAAGCCGCGCGGTCCGTCGGCGGCAGCTCGTCGGTCTGAAAGGCCAAGGGTACGGCGAGCATATCCAGTATCTCTAATACAAGCTCCGGAGAGGTGTCCAGCATATTGGTCGAGCTTGTGGTTTGTTGTTGGTGGTGGTCGAGGCGGAGTTAGTGGATCAAATTCTCACTATCTTTAGTACTAGTAGCTGGGTCCGTATCACCAAAGTCTCGGTAGATGCCGGTGGCTATGATGATTTCCATCAATCCCGACCTTTCCCGATGATTGAAGTTCCGGTTATCCCGACCAGCAAGTTGCTCTGGTAGGATGTTCTACCCACTCGAACTATTTTTCTTTGTTTCGCTCAAATCCTTTATAGATATCTGGGGCCCTAGGCTCTCTTCACGATGATTCACCAAGTAATTCACAAATGTCTGTGGGTTTATGGAAACAGAACTTTGTTCACTAATTCCCCCAACCAGAGCGTAGTAGGATCACTCCAGCGACCTCATTACAATTTCGTCACTTTTTTTTTTGCCTCATATTTCTTTGGGAATCCTCCCAGGGGGGAAGGAATATTAATATCTCCTTCGAACTACCACTGCGCTTCCTACGCTTCTCAGTCTCACAATACGTTCTGCCAGCGCGGAGAGGGAGCGAGACGCGGAATGCGGGAATCCAGCAATGAATCACAGCTGTAACGTCAAGAAGTCATAATAACGGTGGTGCAAAGTTTTCGATGTAATCTCCCATCCCCTGTAACGGCGCACGTCGGCCGCAATAGTTGTGAATTGGAGCCCGTGATATACCGGAGTCGGAAGCGGAGCAAGACGTGGTATAGGGATACCATCATATCCCGCACCCGCAATTCAGATCGCAGCTGGTCTTTGACTGGTAGTTGGCTTTATGGAATTTATATGGCAAGCTAGATCAGCTAAAGCCACCTCTCATAATTATTTTCCCGCTTTGTTTCCTGTCTTGATATTAAAGTGTCAGGTCCAACGCACTGTTGTGCTGAACCACACACACAGTAATCGATCACATCTGCGAAATAGTACGGGAGAAGTATGGAAGCGGGGTTCCAATACGATTATGATTATAACATCCACGATCCTTCCTGGACCGGAGATCTAGACAGAACAGACACTCGAGAACAACACAATTTTCAAGATGCGTTACTGTGGGGATCTGTGTATCCTAGCATTGTCACGGCCATGGACACGATCAGTTGGAGTTAAATATTTCACTGTTGGAGGCGCAACTCGTTCAGCGAGCTCCCGATGCCAACAACGCGGCAATTGCCATCTTCATACGGTTTGAAACCGGACAACTATCATTTCGATGCCTCCGTGATGCATTTACCTGCATGTTATGATGTGGGAGGCAAGAGAGGTGGACACATGAGTGGGTATGGAGCCCATGACTGATAGGATAATAATTTTGAGGCCCAAGTGCATAACAGCATTTGTCCTGAGCAGTTTTTCTTTGGCATTGACTGGACACAACCAGCAACAATAGTGACCTTGAAATGCTTCTGCCGAGTCTCATTGATACTATACTCAACGCCCCAAAAGACAAATAACAAATAAAATAAGAAAAGTGGTTCTTTCAGCGGCATCTCGGCAACGATCGCCTCCTAGTAACAACGGTCTTCTCACGGTGTCGAGTTAACTCACCTCTCCTCCCCGTCCATCTTGAATACTCGTATGCTGTCAATTTTGTCTGTAGAGCTTCTGCAGGAGATTGGAAGCGAGGTACGTACGTGATGATCACTCCACTTCCATGGGTGCTATTGACCTGCGTAGCTAGCCAAGAAAGACCAAAAGTCTTTCCGAGCGGTATCCAAGGACATCGGCCTCTGGCAAAGTCGAGAGCCGAGATCTCATCTCACTCGCTCTCACGAGCCGGCAACTCAATAGGATCTGTATTCGTCGGATGTATGCCAACGTTACGCTCACGGACAGCGAACAAGCTATGAAGTGCTTCAAATCTTTGATTTCCAGTGTTCAATGTGCTCAATCCGTTAGGGAACTAACTCTGTATGTCACCGTGCATTAACGAAACTCTCCCCCCCCCCGCTGATATTTGTGTCTCCAGACGTTTCCGCCAAATAGACACGCAGGAAGCCTTCTCCTGTACATTAGTGGCCGCAATGCGCAACTTGTCGCCCTATCGAAATTAACATTCCAAGGTCTCTCGAAATCCTTGGCTTTCTCGCCGAGATACATTTTCCACGCCTTCGCGGAGCCTTGATCCCTTTTTGCCGTGACACCACGCGCTTCCTTCAGCTCCACCCGAATCTCGAGGAACTGTTTGTTCAAATTTGACGCATGATCTTAAAATCTATGAATTACCTATCCCACCTCTCTCATTACCGCATCTTATTCTTCGGCGGACCAGACACCGTTGCAGAAGCCCTTGTCGACTCCGTTTGTCACGTATCGACGTCCACTGGAACCCTCAGCGCAAAGCTCAGCATCCGCCGTGTATGATGCTCTCTCGCACTCTGGTACAGAGCTTCTTTCCGTCTATAACTCGATCAGTTACTGGGATCCCGCGCTCCTGACTACCATTGTGGCGAATGCCCAAAGTCACGTCACTATCCTTCGATAATTTCGGTACAATATACGACCTAGGAATGTGGAAGTGAGTCGTCACTTCTATGCCAACGAGCTCCTCATTCACTCTCATTCCCCGATCAGACGGTCCTTGCTCGTGTGGATGATGCCCTCACTGGACTCCGCCACCTGGTACACCTCCGCTTTTATGAGCTGAACCCGGACGATCACTTTCCGTGCAAGATAGCACGTTGGAGAACGAGTTCCAAATGGTACGTCGGTGGGGCAATCGTTCGCCGACGCTCAAGCGCTGCGTCTTCATCAGCGAGACGCTGTGGCTGCGGCAGTCCGAACCTGTGGTTTCCTATCCCCTCGATTGACGGCCCTCCCGAACGCCGGATGCACGAATCGTGGGTGCGCAACCAGTGGTTCATCGCAACCGTCCGCAGCTCGACGTCCCTTCCGTCCGAGTATGTTGCTTGTTAGAAACCGAATACGGAAAAAGATGTCGCGATGTCGAGGCGACAACGAGGGCCCGGGAATTGGCGCCGATGAATGAACAGAGAGCGCGGGACCTTCCCGCGCCCTTGAGGGCCTAAAGTGAGCATCGTGTGCGCTGGAGATTGAATTCGGGCTAACACCAGTCCAGCGTAGATCACTGCGTTCAGACCCCCTGTAGGCACACCCTGTGTCTACCGCGTAGACAATACGTAGACAAAGTTGTTTGCCTACATATGCCTACAGCATGTAGACACTGTTGTGTACATGAGTCTACATTGGTCCATGTATGCCTACATTGGTCTACCGCAGTAGACCAATGTAGACGAACATAGTGGAATGTAGACCCATGTGGTATATCAAAGTTGAAGTTATCGTGAGTGGGGAGACCAAGATGTGTCTACGGCTGTGGACACACTTAGGCGAAGTATGTCTACGTGATGTAGGCCGACGTAGACGAACGTAGGCGAACATAGGCAAGGCTGTGCCGATGTCCCCTTGCCTACGGCGATCAACACATTTTGACCCATGTAGACGAACGTAGACGAACATAGGCAAGGGTGTGCCTACAGGGGGTCTGAACGCAGTGGATGCGCTTTATAAAATTTCTTATAACTAATTGGTCCCAACGAGTCCGGAGAGATTTGCTCAGGTGATTCTGAGTTGTAATAGCCCCCAATATCCCGAGACTTGAGCAATTTTCACCTACTAATACTTGATCTTCGCGATTGTGGCAACACGGGACTCGTCGCGCATTCTCTGATGGCCACGGGAAATGAGCTGTCCGCATTTACGTTCACACTACCACATCTCGTGGATGTTAAATTCAACCCTCATTTTTCCACCTGGAGCATGAAAGAGGACATCACTGAATGCGTTAAAGCTATCGGGGCGTTCTTGAACGGCGTCGCACGAAGGGATGACTCCGGCCTCACGATGTTCGGGAGCAATGACTCGGGAGGTCAGCGTCCATTCATCCATATGTACCATCCGGCAAACCCCAGACGGCCATACGATCATGGCCTTCGTCTTTTCACTTGTTGGTGTGCGATTATGTTCTGTAGCTGTTATTTAGATTAGTTTTGGCTAAATTGCGTATGAGATTGGTGAGAAACCTACAAAAGAGTTCTCCAATAGAAGTTGCTTGCGCTCCATGCCAATATGTTTTAAGTAAGAAATATCAACAGATGCATGGAGTGTGCTCCTCACCCTCCATATTTCTGCGAGGGCGCAGAAGCTCGGCGGTAGACCTGTGCCAAAATGAAATAGCCAAACATGGATAGAATTGAGCTGGATGCACTGGAATTAAACGTGAAGACGATCTGTACAGGATTAGAGTCGAGTCGTGGCTCGGAAGCAGCACCAGCATGCACACCAATCGATTAGTCGTGTTGTCTGTTCTCCCGAACCCAGTCTTGGAGATATACAGGTAGTACACGAGGACGACTGAGATTAATGCGTCGCTCACATCTCCGAAATAGTGCGAGAAAAATATAAGTATGGAAGAGGGTTCAACTACTGTACTATTAAATTCAATTCGTCAAGGGGTGTGACGTGTGACCCGAAATATCATTTCGTCAATTCGTCAAAGGCTCCCCAGCTGCGTGACAACCACCAAAATTTCGTCAACCACTGGAAATATTCCAGGGCTCGCAAGGCATGTAGAATACCCATTAGGATGACTTAGGAATCATCTGAGAAATTTATTTGAGCAAATCTGTTGAACAGGAAAAAATTCAGTTTCACCGTTAAACTTTGGTTGAATTTGGTCTGAAGCATGATATTTGTGAGGTATGAAACAAGAAACCTTGAAACCGGCAAGAAAATTGTAGGGAGTGTTCACAGCTAAGGAAACTTGCTCAGAGCAGCCCTGAACCGAAATTCTGAATCAACCGTGACGAAAGTATATTCGTCAAGAGCCTCCGTGACGCGCGACAAGGTTCCAAAATTCGTCACGTCAAGCACCCCCGTGACGCGTGACTGACGAATTGATTTTAATAGTACAGTAATGGCGATTATGATTATAACATCCACGATTTTCCCTAGACCGGAGATCAGATACTCGAGAAATTGAACACAAATCCAAGACACGTTACTGTGTATCCTAGCATTGCCATGGCCACGAACACGAATAAACGGAATTGAATGCTTTTTCAGTACTGGTGGCACGACGCGGCAATTGCCATCTTCGCACGGTTTGAGACTGGGCAGCTATCATTTCGATGCCTCTGGGGTGCATTCTCCTGCGTCTTATAATGTGGGAGACAAGAGAGGTGAAAATATGTCGTGGGTATGCGGCCCATGACTGAGAGGATAATAATTTTGAGGCCAGAGTTTAAAAATGTAACGGCATTTTGTCCTGGGCGATTTTGTTCGGCACCTACTACCAGCAACAATGGTGACCTTGGATTCCAATTGGGTCTCATTAATATTGATACTATACCCAACACTCCAAAATAAAAATAAGAAAGCGGCTCGGCATCGGCATCTCGGCACCACCTTCTCGTAACTACGGCCTTCTCACGGTGTCGAGTCAACTCCTCTCTCCTCCCGCCTCCATCTCAGATACTTGTATGCTGTCGATTTTGTCCGTAGAGCTCCTGCAGGAGATTGGAAGCGAGGTACGTGATGATCCCTCCGCTGAATGGGTGCTATTGACTGCGTAGCTAGCCAAGAAAGACCAAAGTCTTTCCGAGCGGTATCCAAGGACATCGGCCTCTCTATAAACCCTCTGTTCTTCGCCGAGTTTGTCTTGAAAACCCAGCAATTGCATCTGGAAACTGGCGTGATATCCTAACGGCCCTGGCGTAGGCGAAACTGGGTGGTCGCAGTATGCAAGTCACTGAGAATCGTACCCGGCTATTCAAGGCGTTTAATTGTAAGAGGGGAGGAGCCGGCTGAGACGGTGAAGGCCGACATCTCGGATGAGGCTATACAGAACCTTTGCTGCCGCCCTTGGCACCATGATGAAGGTTCGTACGGTTGTGAGTCCGACCCTCCAATGCTGGCTCGACAAGATTTATTCATGCATTGGGTAGGTGGAACATGCGCAGGGATGATCCTTCATGGCAGCGTGATACCATCTTGGGATTTCTCCCCACCGCGCCGCTTCTCGACGACTTCGAATTGCAGGTAGATGACGTTGGTGATCTCGAATTCCCGCCGCTGTCCAGTTTGCGGAAGCTAAAGATCACGACCCCGTATTGGAAAGAAATCCCCCTTATTGAGAAGTTCCCCGGCTTGTGGAACAGAACCTGGGTCTTATATCTCTTCACCTGTCCGGTTCTGGTGGTAGTGCATGGCCTAGAGTCTGGAACATGCTTCGGCGCAGTGCCAACCACCATCTCAAGGACATCCGTGCGAGATATTCACCTGAATTGTTTGAATATATCGCGTCGTCCTCGGGAATCGAGAAATTGGAGCTGCAGTACCCCGATCTGGGTGACCCAAATATATTTTTCCATCGTCTACTCCCCCTCCACGCCGCGTCGCTCGAGGAGCTCTCGTGCTCGGCGGGCTACGATGCCGCTGGAGTTTCAGTTCTGACATTGTCGACGCGCTTCTGAAGCTGCAGAAGCTCACACACCTCACAATGAGCATCAACGAGGCTGATATCGCTGTACCCGTGAATGCTGTGGTGCGTGACTTTCTTTCATGACCTTGATTCATTGGCGGGACCAACGTCAACCAGGAACATCTCCTTCG